>KZ345013.1:380558-392073 GCA_002352805.1 Teladorsagia circumcincta
AATCGGATCTTGTTTCCATCTCATTGCCCGCTGATATATTGGAAGATCACAAAAGTGAGCCGGATTCATGGCGTATTCCCCCTGCATGGCGAAATGTTATACATTTCATACTGTGCTTGGTGGGCTTTTCAGCGAGCAAGGAGTGTGAACAAGATCCGATTTGTTGTCCTTGCCAGCTACTGTGATTTTTAGCCACACATTCTTAGCATGTTGGATTTTTTTTATTTGAATTAATATTCGAATGATTAGAGTTCCGTGGTGCTTACGCTACGACAGACGCAAAAGTTCGATCAGGTATACTTGAAAGGTTTTTGTGGCATTTTACTTAGCCTCTCTTCCTTGCATGGCTAATTGCTCGTGAAGCAAGATGTAGTGAAAGAAACTGCTTGAGAACGCCACCTTTTGCACGTCCCTCTAGGGGTTTCCACACGAGTTATCGGTAGATGTAGATCTAATGGAAATGCTTGATAGTTCAGATGTGAACGATCGTATTCTCTCTGTTCTGGTTCGTTGTCCACTTCGTAGCTTCGATGAATCCACAATGCAACTCTGTATTTTGAGTTGGAATTGGCTTCTAGCTGCAAGGACAGATATTCAGAATATTGTGAGTTTCCGAGACAGACATTTTTCACGTTGAAAAATCGTTCATTACTTTCTTCTTACTATGCGTATGTAAAAATTACGGCTGTTCTCTAAATGTTTTTTTTTTCAGTTTCTGCGAGAAATGTGCTGTGCGTGGACGGAATCCTGTCGTCAGGGATTGGGCATTTACGAGCGAATGACACCGTCACCGTCACCTCTGTGTGAACAATTAAAGTCACCACCAAAGCCACCACATTATAGACCTCATGCGCTTTGGTTGGATGTGGGTTTTACCTCAAATTCACACCATTTATATGAGTTTCAGTCGATTTCAGAGCAAGTCAGAAAGTACGACTCGACCAAAGTATTACATTTTTCAAGTGGCACTATGCCCTTCGCTAGTGATGTAGAACGGTCCCAAGCGCATTGGCCCGGCTGCTCTCATTTCTCCGAGATGCCCTGCGAGAGCGCTGAGGACTCATTTCGCTTGCAATCATCCCATTCGCAGCCTAGGCTTAACCCATAATGGACGGCGTGCGCCACATGGTGGCGCACGCCTAATCGGGCCCGAGGGCCGGCGTGCGCCACATGGTGGCGCACGACCTTTGAAACAAATTTTTTCTTTTTTGCAACATTTCAAATAATAAAGATGCACCACTTTACCCACACAACCCTGAGAATAACATATGTTTCCAGGACCGGAATAGTTCCATTGTTGGTAAATTGCCAACATCCCACTGAACCCACCTTCATTTACATTCCTTCCCAACTATTCACTACACTTCCAAAATAAGAAAAGCATTTCAACAACAATATCAACAACTTTAGTGGTAGATTTAAAAAATTCCAAGTAATAGAAAGTCCCGCATAATGATCATTTTGTGGTAATGCGTTCTGCACGGGATCGCACTTATTGCCCCTGGGATTTTGTGAGGGATTTATAGCAATTGATACACCTCCTCCTCAACACCCTTTCTGGTCCCGAAACTTCAAAAACAACAAACTTCGAATTAGTGATATGGAACCTTCAACGTAGAAATCGTGAATAATCGTGGCGATAAAAAAGGAACGAAGGAAATCAAAGGAAGAAAAGATCCCTGAGAAGTACGATTAGAATCTGCACGTTACCAGGCACTGGGAAGCGCAAAACACAGAAGACTTCCAATCAGTAAGAATAAGGGTAAAAAAGTGTGAGCAGAAACTTCCTTGCACGGAATTTTCCCGAAATGATTTGAATCAGCTTTCGGCGTAAGCTCGTCTGAATCGTCTAGGTGAAATAATGCACTGTCATTACCATAATCTCTCATATTTCAAATTCCGTACGCTTGTAAACTTGGTAATGGCCCCCTATCTAGAACCCCCCCCCCTACAAATGTTCTAAACCTAACTAGTAGTTGCCGGATTGGTAATGTCTGGAGTATATGGAGTAGCCTCTGTTCCACATAACGTGCTCTCTCTGGGAGTCGTATTAGGATGGAGGGCTATAAGGATCCAACAACCAATTCCTCTATAGTTTTGTAAATGTAGGTGCAAAAAACAAATTTCTAGTAGTAGAAAGCCACGCCATTAGTACAAGCTTGCATAAAACCTACCCTCGGTGCCGGCGTGCGCCACCATGTGGAGCACGCGCGAGAGGCGGTAAAAAAGCCTTCCGGCACACAGGCTCGCTCACGCAAATACGCCGCCGTCCGTTATGGGTTAACAATAAAGGCACAAGGGTCTGGGTCTCTCTCTGCTCTATGCCATTTCCACGCATCATGGGGATCACTATTCTGCTTGCGCCCTCTCTTCATGATTGATCTGTATAATGCCTCAGATCAGCACAAAAGGAGCCTTATTTCTAGTTTCCGGCGAATTCTTTGGCTTCCTCTACTTGTGGAGCACCTAGTGCATACCCCTTGAACTCGCCACCCTGCTGGAGATTGTTCTGATTCAGCACAAAGGTTGAGCATAAGCAGCGGTAGCTAGTAGAGCGCTAGGAGACCGAAGTCGAAAAGGCAGGAATAATTTGACAATCAAGAGGTGGGGCTCCTGAGAAGACTACTCATTGAAGAGTGGGACCTTCTATTGGACGGGTCAGGAACAAGCAGGAGCTACAAAGATTCGCTAGGATAAAGCAAGATGTGGAATGCTTCGAAAGTTTCACAGGAATGCTGAGGTATGAACTGAACTTTCATCTCAGGCGGGACTCAAACGCACACTCAGGACCAACCGTGCGGTCCGCAGATTTAAAAGTTTTACGACCCCCCACCTTCCACTGAAACTCAACCTCCCCCCTCTAAGAACTGCGCAACGCACGATCGACCCAGCCCGCACCCTCGCTTACCGGCAAATATGCTACAAGCTACGTTACCGAGGTACCGTTTCCCTAACTCAGCTCAGCGAACTCTACTCATCGAACAAACCTATTCAGTGAAGATTCCCTTCCCAATGATTCCCCCTGATTATGCACCCACCCGGATACTATGGACCATCTCATTCACTGGTCTTTTTATCCTCAAAGGGATACATATTTTGTTACTGGGAATAGATTACAAGTTGCTCATGGATTTTCATTATCTTACTCAATTTTCTGTTGTCACTCGATCTAACAATGGCATTTGATGACTTTTTTTCTAGTTTATCGCTGAACGGGTGGACGTCGCCAAGTACAGCAGTCGTGAACAACTCGACATTCTGGAAACGATGTTCGCACAGTCATTGAGTTTAGTGGTGGGAAGTGGACCAGTGGCGATTGCACCTTCGCCTGCCCTTTCAACTCCGTTGTTTGAGCAGCACGGTAAGGTTGAGGATTTATAGCTTGCTTTTTGTATATAAATTCTAAATACTGAAAATGGATTGATGATCCTTCTGGAACATGTTTTAGTCGTCCTCACTCGAAGCATCGAAGCAGTAGGTGCTCGATTTCGACTGTTGTCCTGCGCGCTCAATATGCTTCAAGGTGAAGCAACTGCAGCCAGGCCCTCGAATAACGTCATTCGACAGAGGGTTTATGCTTCGGCACTCGATTATTTCACGTGGGTGTTTAGCACGTTACTTTTCCTTGTCGCTTCTTCTTATTATCCTCACCCACGTCTTATCGATCTGCACTATCGTTTTGGATGTTCGTGATTGTATTCAATTGGTCACTCTTTAGGCTGTCACCACAAGGTCCAACTCAGATGCATGCACAGTTACGAGCTGATGTCAAACAGCTGATCTCGTTTTGGCAAGTGCTTTACGCTGATGGCAAATATATCAAGAAGGAAATATTTCTAACGAAAGGTGAAGACGTTTTGATCACTGGATTTACCATTTCATAGGCGCCTTTGTAACTTCATCTTTCTCTGCCCTTATGTTGTTCTCTAAGAAGTCCATATTTCGATATTGCTCCTTTTCAGATAATGATCTTGCCATAACACCGAACCTGAACCAGATAGAGCCTTATGTTGAGCAGCTAGGACATCGGTGAGTCGCTGATCATCGCGTGTGTTGAAATGCTTTAGCGAATAGGAAGTATGAAACGGGTTCGCAGCATGCTTCTGAAGGGCTCAGATGGGTCGTTCACTGAAACGCCGTGTTACAGTGACTAGAATACGCTCACAGATCACATTCGAAGGATAATAGATTGATTTTTACAGTGCCTCTAGTCAAACATGGCATGCTGCATCGTCGAGCACCCATTACGTGAATACGCTGACGTTGTCGAAAAATGCAATTACATCTACACGTGGAAGTGAGTTTTCAAAAGATTTTCCTACTTTTTTTAAAGTTTTTCTTTCATTATATATTTTTCCGAATTCCC
Organism: Teladorsagia circumcincta; assembly: GCA_002352805.1. Lineage (NCBI taxonomy): Eukaryota > Metazoa > Nematoda > Chromadorea > Rhabditida > Trichostrongylidae > Teladorsagia > Teladorsagia circumcincta. Next base: position 384,925 of record KZ345013.1, read on the forward strand.
TATTTCTTCATAAATTCGTTTTTACACATTGTGCAAAACTTCCGAACCCTCTTAATTCACGGCTTGAACGTAAATGACTGAAGACCTCAAATTGTTCGTAGTCTGGGAGGTAGATGTATAGGAGCTGTGGCCTGACAACTGCGGCTGGAATCGTGGTAGTTGCAGCCAGCTGGATAGGCTCAAAGGAACCACAACTCCTAAACAATAGATCACCATGTTGAAAGACTCGATCTAGAGCATTGAGAAAGCTCCAGAGCATAACTTAGCAGTCCTCACGCAGGTACATTTAGTCAGTAAGTATCTCCCCTATCGTGAATGACATGACAAAGCTGACAAATTTTCGCAGTAGCAGCTTAGTCTCGGAGGAGGAGAAGCCTTTCAAAGGCGCAACGCACGTCTAAATAGGGTGGGGTATTTTGCTATAACAGCAACAACGCTGTTGTGGTATTTGGTTGAGCAGTAATGGAAATAGCAAACAAACTGCTAAAAACCTATAAAATCTGTGGCCATGTGGGCTGGCTCTACGCCACACTTTTACGGAAATCTCACTGGTTAGCCCTTCTTCTGAGATGGTCAGCTACACTAAGAAAATGGGGTTTCAGTGAGAATCGAAGCGTCAATCCAGCCCATGCGATTGGAGGGCAATTTGGCTTGAGGAGTTTGAAAAGTTTCCTGCTTTCAATCTCCAGCAGTAAGCTGCACTATATCTGTTGCGGAAACCGCTCTTAATTTTTTTTTCGAAATTCCCCTTCTATATCGAGTTAAAGTCTCTCAGTAAAATAGCCTCATTTTGTTGTTTTCTAGTGTATTAAAAGGTTTCCACCATGCATCGTGCTCCCAGTAACACTGCTCTGCGTCGTAGTTGATATAATTTTCCAGGTGTCTCACGTAAATTCGTACCAAATGGTAAAAACACGATGGATGTAGAGAAGCAGGTGAAGATGTTTTTGAAATGGAGGAGTCTCATCCTGCTGCTAGTGGTGAGCCTGTTTTTTCACTCTGCTTTATATACAGTCAGTTCGAGCGCTCATATCAAGACTAGCTTTCTGAGTTCTCTGAACTTTTGGAAAAACTACCTATAATCTCTGAACTTCTTTTTTTGCATAGTCCACTTGAGGATGTATGACGATATATGGTCCTATGAAAATTAGATTGATTTAGTTTGGTCGTTAAAGGTCTTTTTAACTTTGCCTCGGCAAATGTTTCCGATAGCGGCAAATCTGCTTAACGTTCACACTTTTTTAGCCAGTAATGACACTCTCTGTCAGTACTCAATTTCATCGTAAATGTACATTTTTTTGAATCTTTCGAAATGATCTCTGTTTTCCTTCTTTGTGTTTTACTATAGAATTTACTTCAGGGAAATGAAATTGAACGCCTCTGCGCATGGCTTCATCCTCTAGCAGAGTCAACAGAGGAAGGAGTTGCCCCGGTAGAACAATGGATGAAAAGCACACTGCCCGGTAGAGCTTTTTCTTCTAGTTTCAGCTTTTCTTTTGAACTCTACATTGGAAATGAATATAATGGCTCAAAATGAACGAAGTCTAAAAGTTGCCCAATGCAGCTGTTGCTCATACTTGAAAATAAGCGGCCAGTCACAGCGATCTTTAGTACATCTGCCTCATAGGGTAATTCTCCAGAAGGGAGGAGTTTTTTATTTTTTATATTTACATATTTTTAAAGGCTAATGAGAATTGTATAAGCTGGCTAGCTTTTGCATAGACAGGTATCTTTAGAATAATCGGCCTTTTCGGTCAAGTTAGTGGGATATCGTGGGGATGAAAGGAAAGGAAAGTAATCAGAGGAAGTACTACAAGAAAATGAAGAAGGAATTATGATCGTTAAACGAAGAATATGGCTAGGGGCAGAGCGGAAGATTGTGCAGGAGTCGATAGGAGCCATAAAGGAATTCAGAGGGGCATATAGGAGGAATATGAATACAGGGAGCGTGAGCAGTATATTTCAAGGATATTCGATAGCTGCCAACAATCTGACTGCCTTTAGTAGCTTGTCAGGCAGTTGTAACTGATTAACGTTCTACTCTATTCAGAAATTCGAGTTGAAACGCGGGTGCTGAAAGAAAATTCTAAGTTGGCGTGGGAGATATCACCAGAATTGGCCGTGAATCTTCCAACAAGGTCAGCTCTTCTCTTCCTGTTCAAACATTGGCCTCAATTTTCCTAGTATTGTTTTTTCTTCAGATTCCGCACCTGCCCAACTCTTCGCGATACCATACAAGAAATGGTTCGTCTACAACCAGAAGCGGTTTCGCACCTTCCCGACGCCTTGCCTCTGTTTCTAGGCGACGTAACGGTATTTGAGCACACTGATGTGAGTTGTCAATAGTTCATCGTATAACCTCAGGCAGATGTGACATTGCAATCATATTACCATTGACTCACTCCCATGCAGATTGCCCACGTACTCACATGGGCTACTTGCTCTCCGGTGATGGCGCTGTCACTGCTCACTCCACGCCAGTACCCACTACATCCAGTCACGGTACAGTACGCTGTCAGAGTACTGCGGTCTTACCCGGCTGACGCACTGCTCATGTATATTCCACAGCTGGTTCAGGCTGTTAGGCATGACACCGTGAGTTCCGGTGAAATTTGGGACTTTCCGCCCACTGGGATATACTTGTGATCTTTCAAGATGGGTTACGTAGCTGAGCTGATTGTGTGGCTAGCCAGTCATTCACAGCTTTTGGCTCATCAGTTGATTTGGAATATGGAGACGAACATGTATACGGATGAAGACAGCAAGAACAAAGATCCGGCTCTCTTCGATGCTCTCAATGATATCATCAAGAAGGTACTCCCAAGCTTGACAGTGACGATAACCAACAGCCTGCGCTTCAAAATGTTCGCCATTCAGACCACAAGTCAGCTCGAAGGTGCAGCACGTCGCTTTCACGAGGCAGAGTTTTCACTGTTCCATCGGCTCACGGCGATCTCCGGCACTATAAAGCCATATCCAAAAGGCGATGCAAGGAAGAAAGCTTGTCTCAAAGCATTAGCTGAGGTAGGTTGTCTTTTTCTGTATGTTCATGATTTATTTTGTAAGAAGTAGGCGCGATAACTGGTCACGCCGAGTTCGCTCGTTCAAGATTGCTCTTTGTTCAGGCTAAACCTTCCATCATTTGATGCTTGGGGGATAAAAAAAGCTGCTATGAGCGTAAGAACGATAGCGCTGACCGGAGTGTGGTGCCCATCAGAAATGAATAAATGCGCTCAATGCATACAGCTGTAGTCTAGGTGTATGGCGCATTCCAGGGGAATTGTCAAACCTGAGCCCTTCTCCTTTTCTCTTTGGTTTTTTATTCGAAATGACGTGTTCAGGTAAAATTAGAAACCATAACCTATCTTCCATCGAACCCTGAAGCATTCTTACTGGAGATAGACTACTCGAGCGGAACACCAATGCAAAGGTTTGAATTGGTTTTTCTTCCGATGCGGAATCGATCTAATTGTTGATTGACTCTTTTTTCTCGACCTTTGTTTTACCTTCCCCGTTTTTAGTGCTGCCAAAGCTCCGTTCTTAGCGCGATTCAAAGTCCAAAGGTGTGGTGTGCAGGAGTTGGAGCGTATCGGTCTAGAGGTATGGAAAAAATGAAAAGAATGTTTAATAACTCAGTCCTGAGTTTTTTCGACTGTTTAATTCCATTTGTAGGCGCAGTCTCATGAGAAAGGCAAACAGCCACCACCTGAGGCTGACTTGAATGAGCTGCGGAAAATAAGCGACAGCGGCACGTGTTGGCAAGCAGCTATATTCAAGGTATTTTCGATGGTCGAAATCCATTTGGAATAAATATGATGAAAAATTCTTCTCCAAACTGTGTTAAGGTTGGTGACGATGTCCGGCAAGACATGCTGGCTCTCCAACTGATGCAGCTAATGAAGAATGTCTGGGCCGGTCTTGGGCTTCCTGTTTGTGTCTTTCCATACAGGTAATTTTTATTGTACATATGTGTAATTTTTTTTTATTTTTTTGTTTTTATTTTTATTAAATTTTAAATTAATTTTTATTGTACATTGTAAAAGATACGGCTCATCTTTACCGTACACGTACCTCGGATGAGGGTAGCATGAGGAGACCCACCCTGCGCGCTGAGGTGTGGTGGTGCCTTCCGACCTAGATTCCCATTCCTCTGGGATTAGTTTTTCGGTGTCGAACTATTCCGAGAGAATAAAAACACTGACATGTACATCGGCTGACTCTCGAAACTGAATGTGCCCGAAAAAGTTGCCTTTTTTGAATTTCAAGTGAATGTTGAAACTTTGTGAAGAATTCAGAATTTAGACTGTCTCAAATAGCTTGCTTCCAGAGTAGTAGCCACGTCACCGGGTTGCGGCGTGATTGAGTGTGTGCCGAATTCCAAAAGTCGAGATCAGCTTGGACGTCAGACCGACTTTGGTGGGTTTGGTTTATATGCTTTTCTGATGTTGGATTTATTTTTTTTTTTTGAAGATTTCAGTCGAATTCATTGAAATCCTTTCTGTAATGTTAAAACGACCAGCTCATTATATGGATGGGTGACCGTAGACTGAGCACAGCAGTCTATAAAATTACGTCTTTTCATGTTATTAGATGAACTGATTTTAGGCTTGTACGAATATTTCAAGACTACATATGGCGACGAAAGCAGCGAGTCATTTCAGGTCCTTATTTTCACATATTTTTTTACCTAGCGAGTTAGATTATGATCACATTCTCTTCGTACTTTAAAGCACCTATTCGAGTTCATTGTTTAAATAACAGGAAGCTCGCCGTAATTTTGTCCGGAGTATGGCAGGTTACTCGGTATTCAGCTTTTTGCTACAGATCAAGGATAGACATAATGGCAATATTATGATCGATTTGGATGGCCACATCATACATATTGGTCAGTTTTTTTATCATTTATCGATGAAATCGCTTCACGTTTGGAGGTTTCAGACTTTGGCTTTATGTTCGAGAGTAGCCCTGGTGGGAATCTAGGTTTTGAGCCTGATTTCAAACTCAGTGAAGAAATGGTGGCAATCATGGGTGGCAAGATGGAAGCGGCACCATTCCGGCAGTTTGCCACACTCTGCGTACAGGCCTATTTGGCTGTTCGACCTTACCAGAAGGTGAGCGCTACTATATACAACTTCGTAATTCGGCTTTTCCTCCTCCATGTTCCTCGATTTGTAGGCATTTGTATCGTTGGTGTCTTTAATGCTTGACACTGGCCTGCCGTGTTTCCGTGGCAAAACCATCCAGCAGTTGCGAGCACGTTTTGCACCCGAAATGAACGAGAGGGATGCGGCAAGGTTTGTGCTCATTTTCCTCCTTCATTGTGCTTTCTTTTCATTTTTTCGAACTCGTCATAACAACTAGACTTTGAACCATTGTTTCCACTTCTTCTTTTGGAATTGATTCAGGTTTTCAAGGATTCATTTTGTTTGTGTTCCGGCTCTTAGAAACCACTGCTCTTGACTGCAATCAGTCACTGATTATCTCCAACTTCGTTAATTAATGAGATATGCTGTCAGAGGATGACGATGCGCCCTTAATGCGTTGAGCTTTATTTCTACTCGCTACGAGATTGTCTCATGGAGGTGTATGCCTAATTCGAGTTTTGGTGTGGCTACGGTTTCGGGAGGTATTCTGCATCCTAGGTTCTAATCTCTCAAACATAGCGCCAATAGCTCGAATGAAACTGAAGAAAATTGAGGCCCGTACAACGGTTCAACGGCGTGCTATTTCGCTTCCTTTATCTATGGAGGCGAGGAAAGTCTCCATATAACGTTTTTGGGACCAAATCTGCTTCGGGACCAGCATTTTTCTATGTTGTGAAAATAGGTTGCTCAATTGCGGATCAACTGAGAGAGATAGAGATTTTGAATTGTGTTACCATTTGCAGTCGTGAGACATTAGGACCAATACGCTTTCACGGCTGCCGCGAATTTGTGAGTGAATCGGTTGCGTGGCGTATTCCCATGTTAATAGTGTTCGTTGGAACTTAATTTACTGCTGTTGGCTAGAAACTATCAATTCCCCTTAGTTAATGGGTTGAGCTTTTTCTGAAGCTTTTTTTGCGAAGGTGCTTTTTGGTATCTTGGTATGTAAAGGTACTCTCTGATTCGTTCAATTTTATAAGGGTGCGATTTTCATGATGATGCAATTCTTTTCTCATTCCCTCTCTTTATATTTCTTTAATAGTTCGCTCTTTTCAGATATATGCATTCTGTGATCACGAATTGCTTTCTTAACATAAGGAGCAAGATGTATGATCAACTGCAGTATATCCAGAATGAGATTCCTTATTAACAATTTTCGGAAGTTAGTGGTTCACAAGGATAAAGGAGATCAGCATCTTATTGATAGCGAGCGATTCAGCCGTGTTTCTGATCCATTTTATTTCTTGTGACAGTAGAGTATTCCTCTAACATTCCACATGTGTATTTAAGTAGTGTTATTGTGATTTTTTTTCATTTTGCGTTATTTTTCAAAAGCCAAATATTATTGTTTCGATCAGCTGCAGGCAGCACCTTTACGACGTCGGCACCAACCTACAGTATAATTAGTTACCGTATCTAAACCATTTACTAGCAGCTAGTATCTGTTTGTCTCGCTGAAAATACTTGGTTTTTTCCGTAGTTTTGTATTTTAGTACATTTTATGCTTTCAAAGGTGTTGTTCATTTGCTGTGTTGATTCGTGTATATAGAGAATTCGTTTAGCATAGTAACTTATTTTCAGTTAATAATATTTATTTTCAAGAGAAGAATTTTATTTATATGATAGCGGCTCTGGGCGCTTTAATGCAATAAATTATGCTTACTACGTCAGATGGTCGCTAGTTATGTACTAGGGCACACGGCCAAGCAGAATTGCTAGCCCAGTGGTGCAAAATCTGGTTCACTTTCCCGCAGTGGCTCATCAAAAATTCAGTTCCCACATATTACATTGGTTATCATTTGGTAGAAGATTGAACTGAGACTATGTAGCCTTGATTTCAAGGATTGCATGATTCCTTTAGAAACAGGAATACTCTACCTAATGGTCAACCCCTACGGTTCTAGGATGTGGAGGCGGCGAATGGCGCGTTCGAGCGGTTGAGCCGAAGAGACAAGAAACCTCGTCACTGTGGAGCGCCTAACTAAAAAGGAAATCCCAACACAGG
>KZ345013.1:393022-421646 GCA_002352805.1 Teladorsagia circumcincta
CAAACACAGCGCTGGTCTCGACTGCTGCGCTCCTTGCAAAGTTTTCTTCTAAATGGTCGTGAAGCATAATCTCTGACTTTGGTCTTCGATCTTTTCGATTCCTGTATAACTATCCTGTTGCGCATTTGGTCTTCTGAAACATCGTGGCTGAAGGTCCCGATGCGTTCCTCAACATACCAACATATTTCGTCATGAGACTAACTTGACAGGAAGAAAATTGACTTGAACAAAAATCGGCCAGAAATTATGGTTCAACCCAATATATGGTGCACTCTAGAATGAAAATCGGATAGCGTATCATATCTAGCACGCACCCTTCGCCTCCTTTTCCACATCGATAAGCCCATGTTCTTGCTATCCGGAAGTGGATTTTGGCGCCTCATCACTCCGTTGAAAAGGCGCTACTGCCGCTCAAACATCACGTGTTGTAACATTAGACGGGACCCCTATCCACTCCAGTACACAGTATTCCTTATCATCCCTATGAGAATTATCGTGAACACTTCCCTTAAGTAGCACTACTTACCACACGCATGGTCTTGAGATTGAATCCTGGATTGCGATTATCGTCGGGCGGCTTACCATGCCTTCCGTCCTTTGGGACTCCGGAATCGGTACTGGACTTGGCTGAGAAAATGAAGCCGTGAATTGTACATCGGCTGGGCACTGCGAAATACTGTACGGGCCATGTTACATTTGTCACAATTACGATTTTGAATGGGAACAGAATACGTGGTGGAACCAGAAAAACAAAACTTTATTCTTCCCTAGTCCTTATCCCTCGACCCTAGCGAGAGCAGGCCGATGACGTGGTGCTATTACCATTGGGATGGAATAATGATCAAATCCGACATCAATCCAGCCCAAGTTAACCACGACTTCGAGCTTTTCGCGGTATCAGTCGATTAATTGATGCAGGACTTTCTGCGATTGTAAGAGCACTGATTTTGATAACCGGCTGACCTGCAGGTTAGCGTGTAGAAGAAATTACAATCAAATCTCACTATGATTTCGAAAGAAAGTGGGGCGTGTGGCGCATCCCCAAATGAGGTTGATCAACGCTGTCCAGCAATATACTTCTTATTAACACTTATCATGAATGATTATTTTGATTCCGTACTGCTGGTGTGTAGCCTACTATATCCTTACTCTCATGGGAACACTTGGGCGTGCCAACATTAGAAATCCAGGCGGAGTAAACTTCATTCTTCACGAGAACGCATTATGATTTTTCCTTGGACAAAGCTGTACGGGCATAAATTCCGCTTTGGAGCTTCTTGAACAAAGACAGAAGAGAAACAGCCCTTCCGAAAATCCCTATAATTGAAATTTACAACTGTAACCGTTTGATAAGAACCAAGGAAAATGGCCCCAAATGGAGATAGCGCCCAAAACGAATGCTTATTCGTTATCAGAGCACCGATTCACCAAAATGAGCGATGTTTCATCGAATTTTTCTCTTTTTGAGATTTTGAGCCTATGTTAAATGAATAGTGCCGAAATTCCTCCGAAACGAGTTATCATTCATTTAATCTTTCCACTCAGCTAGCCAAGGAAAACGGCCGCCTGACTGCTAGGCGACGAGTTGAGCAGTTGCCGCGTGCGGATATGTGTGGCCTTGTGGCCTAATGGATAAGGCGTCGGACTTCGGATCCGAAGATTGCAGGTTCGAGTCCTGCCAGGGTCGAAATCTTTTGCTCGGCTATTTCGACGCACACACGCTGTTGCATACGAATTTAGTACTCCCGCGAACATGTAAGAATTCATATTCTGCATTCTGTGAAGTTTATTCACGCCATCAGTAATATAATCAAATTAGCATATTATGGCACTTTTAGGACGTGTTTTTGGTGATTGAGCCGGGTTTCACCAAGGAGGGGGAGCATATGGAGAGGCACTTCAGATCACCTGAAACAATCCATTTTTTGCGCAGAGAAAGAATTTCCTGGATGGATTTGAAAGCGGGAGCAAAACGATTCACGCACCCAGTGGATTCCCATCCCTTGCAAAAATTGGAGTTTCTTTGGGCAGCAACAAACCAATCCCTGCTGGATAAGTCCCATTCGGTCTTACAATCGGTTCAGCGCCATTCTTCCGAGTTTTTTCCCAGTCTTGTCAAAAAGACGGACGTAAAAGGGAAAGGGTTGACGCCGGCTCATTATCAGCTATAAGAGGACCCAAACAACAAAAGTAGCCGGAACTTGCACAAAGTGAGGGGACGGCATACCATTTTGCACAAAGTTACGGTAATTCCACGTTTCCAAAAAGCAACAAGGTTGAAACGTGAGCGCAAAATTGACGTGGTTCTAAGGACCGACTCCAAATTGTCCGTAGTGCACAGAAATAATGTGGTTTGTGCGCGAAATTTAAAACGCATTCAGATCGGATCGCGGATGTTGAGGCAATCTTGCTATTAATATTTGTGAGTTTTTTTTTTTCAGTTTTGGGTGGAAATGGGTAAGGGCGAATATGTTCGGCTCTGTTAATTTCCACGAAGATTGATGTCCATGGAAATCAGAATGTGTTTGTTCCATTTTCCAAAATTGTCAGCGGTGCTCCTTTGTAAAGTCTGTGTGGCACACACACTTTGTTTTCTGCTGCGGGTAGAGTTACAATTACAAATTCACTGGCACCCATGACATCAGATAAAGAGCGTAATAAGTCTTCTGTTTTCTCGAGAAAGTCGCCAAGTCTACTACCAATTGTATTTTCCAATTGTTCGGTTGAGGGAAGCAGGACACGGCTCCCTATTTCGGAAAAGGAGAAGATCGTCGAGTGTAAACCACACACTACAAGTGACTACGGCAAGAAAAAAGTCACGTTTTTGTCGACCGTCGTCACTTGTGGTGCGTGGTCTTCCCTCGAAGCTCTTCTCGTTTTCCGGAATAGAGTATACGTCGTCGGGATACAAGCGAGTAGCCACTTACACAACTTGGGGACTGAAGCCTAGTTAGGGGATGGGATTCTGGGGCAAAGGCAGGATGTGAACATTTTTTGGAGTATGGTTTACCAGGGCAAAAGCGACTTCTCCGCTTTTCGCGCGCGAAACTTTCTCGCTGAGGGAACCCCAGGTCCAACTCTGCTCAGAGTGGGCCGGGGGCTTTCGCACCGAAAAAGCCTCGCGCGCGAAAGACGGGGAAGTCGCTTTCTGTCATAGTGAATCACACCCCTATTTTTGTTTCCCGTGGCGTTTCTCCCCTCTTCTGAGCCTGGTCCTAGTGTCACCCACCGTCGCGCTTGGATGCCTTGTTTTGACTGTCTTCTCTCTCTCTTGCCCCCTCCCCTTGTCATGAGCGCCCAGAATACTTTTTAATTTAATTTGTAATTCTTCCGTTTTTCAGGTACCTGGCGACAAGTTTCGGTTATCGGTCGCACGTATTTCTACTAACTCCCCGCCCCTGGTATTGCTCGCTCTCCAGCAATGGTTCCTTTCCACCCTTTTTCAAACATTATTTTTAGTTTTTCTTACTTTTGAAGATCTATAGTTTGTTTCAATCTTTAGACACACAAGCGAGTGTTGCGAAGACGAAACTGTTCCGTCGAAGTGGAATGCGACAGGAAACGTACCAGTTAGTTTTAGAAATGTCTCTAAAGCCGTAAACGGGTCTGACCTCGCAATTTTGTACTGCTGACAGCAGATGGATTGGCATCACTTGAGCAGTCGGTCCGAAAGTTTCAAGGAACCTTTCGATGAAACCTCGTTTAATAGTTATGCTTCGGATCGCAACTATTTCATTCATGTCAGGCGCCAGTCTGGACACCATGTCCACTCCAGGGGCCGTAAGGTATGCTCACCTGTTCGGGGCTGGGACGTCCCGATTCCGGTCACCCCGATTATGGCGTTCCCCAAAGCAGCCGTGGGGTATGCTCGTGGGGCGTCCTAGGGGAGCGAGTCATACAGGGGCTCTTCGGGGCTGAGGGCCCTGATTCGGATCTCCTCGACTATGGCGTCCCCGAAAGCTTTCGGGGAGAGCATACCTTATTGGGATGGGGACCCTGCCCCGAACAGGAGAGCATACCTTACGGCCCCAGACCAGTGGTAGGCCTGGGGTTACGGTAGCGAAAAAAAGTTTTGCGCTGCGAAAAGCGGAAAATTTGCTTTTTCTCCTAGCGAACCACATTCTTAGCTCTGTCAGCAAGTATGATCATGGCGACAAAATTGAATGCAGTGTTTGTGATCAAAACACGGAACAAAATCTTCAGAGGGATTTCCGTAAAATAACTTTTTTGGAAGTTTGGCAGTGTTATGTTTGAGTAGCGCCAACTATTCTGTGAAGTAGCCTGCAGTTTGTAGCTTCTCACGTTACTTGATGGACACAAGCAAAAGTTTGTAGGCGAATGGGCTTCAGCTTCAGTGGCCTTTTTTTTTCAGGAACCTCTCAAGTAACGCAACAAATAAAAGTGGAAGACATAAAAGTGGAAGATACTTCACCGCAGTCAACGCAATGTGGCAAAAAACTTACCAGTAAGTTATTCCCGAATTTCTTTGAATCAGCAGCACTCTAGCTTTCTGTTTCACTGTGCTTCAGCGAGTGATATCAAAACCACTGCAGTCTCAATGCGCAACGATATACAGTTCGCGTAACGCAGGCTGTTTTGGAGACTTATTGCGCCACTTTTCTACATGCGTATTCGCCAATAAAGATGAAAATGGCGTTAGGGCGCTGTCAGACTTTGCGAATCGACTTGATTCGCAGCGTCTGACATCGCTCTTAGGGAGACCCTCAATTGCGATCTCTCTCTGTAGTGTTAAGAATACCTCTAGCATTATGGTTAAGAGATATGCTTACATTCAAGTTTGAGTTATTACTAACTCCCCGCTCCTGTTATTGATCGCTGTCCAGCAATGGCTTTTTTTCAGCCTTCTTGAACATAGCAGTATGCACTGTAGCGACTGGTGAAATGTTGTAGATTCTAACATTCGATCCAATTCTGCCTTCTCTGCCCCATCCTTCTCCCCGCTAGACCTGGTCTAGAATATCAGGCTATTGGTCTAGGATCGCTTCCTGTCCCCTTTTGGGGCTATCTCAGCCGGTCCTTATTGAAGAATTACTTTGAACGAGCGTGTTATTAGACCCTTGCCGTCATGCTAGCTTTAATTGTGTAGGATTATCAAAGCCTTTCTTCTGATGTTAGCGTGAAGATCAGAGCACAGCGGCTCTGCTCAACTCCATTTTCACCCCAGTATATGTAGAAGGGGAACCGCAGACTAATCTTAGTGGAAAATTCATTGCTTTTGTGAATAATACTCCGTAGTATACTAATACTAATACGGAGGAGGGTGGTTTACAGGAAGTGTAAGGAAGTAGAGTGACCACTTCATTTCAGGAAGATCTCAACGAGTGCAGGAAATAAAGAAAGAGGTTGCTTCACCGCTGCCAACAGATGATGGCCACTCTTCAGAGACGGTGAGACATGTGGTTCTTCCTGAACGATTTGCGATTCGGATTCTTCCGCGTGTACTTTTGTAATCTTAACGCCATATACCCGATTAAAAACAAATTCAGACGTCCACAAATGCGGTGCTTGAGGAAGCTACAAACTCTGAGGAGGGGAAAAGTACTGGCAAATCCACGAGTAAGTGTTTTTGTTTCCATTGTATCACTTCGGCATGCAGTATTTCGGAAAGACTGTTCTTTTTGAGGCTCGAGGAAGCGCTCTGAACGTGTTGTCGTAGTTGTGAAAGGAGGTGTTGCCGTTGATCATGAACTGGAACAACCCTTTCGTGATACCGTGCGAGTTTTGACTGAACTTGACACGGTCTGGGACGTTATGTTGAATCAGGTATTTCACCAACCTCACCATGCTTGTAGTTACTAATTTATTATCAGTCTTTTCTTCAGACTAACATTTCTATGAACAACAACAAATTCTACCTCATACAGCTACTCAAAAGTGACTCAGACAACAAATACTGGTATTCCCCCCAGTTTTATCAAGCTTTTCTCTTCTTGAGAGATCACTGATCGACTGATTTTCGATCGCCATGATTCTTTTGTAGCAAACTGTGCTCGTACCTTTTTTTTAGGACATGGATGCGATGGGGACGTGTCGGATACCGAGGCCAGTCATCACTCGTATGCTACGATAGCCGATTAGAAGACGCCAAAAAAGCGTTCTGTGACAAATTTCTCGCAAAGACCAGGAATGAGTGGAGTGAACGTTCTTCGTTTGTTGCATATCCGAGAAAATACGCCATTGTTGTCGTGAGTGTGCATTTATCTGACGACCTGGTTCATTGTCAGTGTTTTGGGAGAATCCGTGAATTGAAGAAAATGAAGAAGTACGTATTGATTGGGAGAATAGGAGATCAAATGATAGAAGTAGACGAATCTCTGGAATGATTAGATGCAAAATGACTGACTTCACTGGAAATCGGATGAAAAAAGCGCTTCTGATTTTTTAGTCTTCCGTCCTATTGTTCATACGTATCTAACCTTTCCTTTGGTTCCCTTTGTCTTTTGATTTCCTAGTCTGTTGATTTTCTGTTCTCCTCTTCGCCTGATCTCTTGATCTTCTTTTCTCCTATTCTCCCAAATGTTGATCGTCAACTTGGCTTGAAACTTGATGCAGTCTTTGCTCGAATTTTGTGCACTATAGTTGAACATTTAGACGAAGACTGGTGCGCCCGTGAAGGATGAAGACGTGAATGAAGAAAAGGATTGTAAACCTCTTCAGGTGATTTCCAAAGTGTGTTTTGATGTCCTCATTTTGCGTTTCAGTTCTCCAAACTGTGCTTCAGCCTTCAAAATTGGATTCGCGTGTCCAGTTCTTGATGGGCCTCATAACTAATATGCAAAAGATGGAAGAGGATGTAATTGAACTTGAATACGATTTGTCGAGAGCTCCTTTGGGTAAGTTATGCAATTTGGAATCTGATTTTTCGTTTCTCTCAAATTTTTAACGAACCGAGGAACGTCAGAGTATCTGCCACTTATCCTCCATTTTCGTAGTTATTCACTTCTTCGATTTCCTGCTCTAGAGCCTACTCATTGTGAACTCGCACTAGTTGGAAATTTTGCGCATTTAATTTCTTGCTTTGTTGCTTATTCACTCTCCTTTGAACGTCTTTTCATTCTTCTTGTGGGTCTAATCGTTTTCAATCTCTTGTTTCATGAGTGCATCATCTTTTACGGGCGGAGGTGGTGTACTGGCATGCGGCGCCCCTTCTCATGCGCACGGTTCGAAGGCCAAATCGCTAGTCGGATTTTGTGGAGGCCACCAAGCCTTCCATCCCTGGGATGATTAATTCGTACCAGACTCGGCGAAGAAAACAGACGCAATTACTTGTACATTGGACTCATTCATAACTGACGAATAAATTTATGACGACAAAGTTTAGTAACACGTTCTTCAATGTTTTTTTTTCAATTCCGGTGCAACTGCAGTAGATGCATTCTATGGTTTTTGCTGTGGCTGCTGAGAATTTCGCAACAACTTTTATGGTCCAGTTTTCCTGCTTAGAACCAGAAAATGGCTAGTAAAATAGCGTGTTTTCAAAATTATCTTGTTGGGTTGCTGATTCATCTTCGCCTTCTTCTTACTCTTCTTAGCGTTAGTCCCGCGCAGTCTTAGGGTCCGCTGTCCCTATTAGACTTCGCCGCTTTGTTCTATCCAGGGCGCCTTCTGCCGTGGCTGTGCGTTCACTTAAGTACCTCTTTATGACGTCCCTCCATCTCTTCTTTGGGGCTCCTCGCGGTCGTTCGCCTCCCAGTTCAAAGTTCATGGCTGCTCTTATCGAGTGATCCCGTAGCCTCCTTAGAACGTGCCCATACCAGCACAGCCGTTGTTCTTGTACCTTCTACTGGTCGGGGCTGTCTGCAACCGACCTGACGTTCTCGTTTCTGACCCTGTCCCGTCGCGTCCAGCCGCAGGCCCATCTCAGCGTCCTGATTTCAGCGGAGTGGAGCTGCCTCTCGTGGTTCTGGTTTGGGGGCTAGCACTCACTATCGTATAGCATCGCAGGCCTCACCACCGTTCGGTCGGTACACCTTCCCATTGGGCGTTCTGGAGCACCTTCGATCGCACAGAATCCCAGTGGACTCCCTCCATTTCATCCATGCCACGTTTATACTTGCCTTTACTGCCTGGTCCAGTACGTATAGCTGCCTTAGCCTCATCGTACACACCAGCGAGACCAGGGGCTCTGGCACGTTCCGTACCCTGAGCGCTCTCCATAGTACTGTTCGCGGTAGATGGTCGAACGCACTCATTGTCAGATCGAGGAAGGAGTAGGGTCGGCGCTTTTCTCGATGGTTCTCCATCACCTGCATGACGATGAAGATGGCATTTGTTGTTGACCGTTCTGGCATAAACCCGAAATGTTCCTAGGAGATCGGGACCGACTCCCGCAGCCTAGAGTCGATCAGCTGCTCGTATAGCTTCATGATATACGCAGCCAACTTGATCCCGCGGTAGTTGGAGCAGTCCATCGTGTCACCTTTCCGTTTGAAGATGAGCACAATAGCACTTGTTCTCCAGGTGTCCGGCATTTTTCCTTCCGCAGTGACAGTGTTGAGGAATCGGGTTAGCGATCCTATTCCGTGATCTCCGAGCACCCTCCATGCCTCGATTGGCACCCTATCTGGACCCACCGCCTTCCCAACCTTCATCTTCCTTATTTCTCGACGAGCCTCATCCTCTGTCCAGAGAGAGATGGGACCAGCCGTTGCTTCTACTTCTGAAGTGTTCTGTGGGGGAACTCCTCGCTCAGGAGTGCATTGTAGTACTCCTCCCACCTGCTCTTAACTTCAGCTGGCTTCCTCAGGATGGCGCCCTTAATGCTCTTTACACATCTGACCACCTTGATGTCCTGAGTAGCTCGGCGCCAAGCTTTTACCAGCCTGTAGACGAACTTCTCTGTATTCCGGGTTGCTCATTAATTTGGTGGTGTGATCTTGGTCGATTCTTTGAATCAGCTGTGCTTCATCATTTTTGCGAGCTCCGACGGATTGGTATCTCCTCTAACGGTTTATTCGCTGTAGTTAAGGGCAGCGATCGCGATGGCCGGAGGGTGTTGGGTTTTGAGACTTCTTTGGAGCAACAGTCTCAGCAGGGTCGAAGTGGGCGTGGCGGCCACAGGTTGCACCCCTCTTGCCAGCCGCGGAGATCGGTGATTTGGTTCGCGATCACAAATGGCTGCTCAACCGATCACGCGATCTCCGCGGTTGGTAAGAGAGGGTGCGACCGGTGACCGCCACGCCCACTTCGACACTGTTAAGCCTGTCGGGTTGGGTTGCTTTAAATGTCATTGGTCGAAGGTCGTTAGGAGGATCTCAACCACATCCTCCAACCGAAGCGCAGTGCAATACGTTCAATGACTTCATCAAAACCGCCCTGCACTGCGCCCATCGTGATCTCTGCCTTTAAAATAGTTACAACCTTTCTCAGGCAATCTTACTCCGGAGCAGATCACAGACGGTTATGCTTGTCTCAGAGAGATAGAGGAAGCGATAAACACTAAGAAATTCGGAAGTGGTTTCTACGAAAGCGTCAATAAGTACTACACTACTATTCCTCACGATTTCGGGTAAGTGTCACCATCTTAAATTTGATTTCGATTGAAAGTTGGTCTTCCATGATGGCTTTCCAGTTTTCGTCCGCCACCTTTGATCAAAACACGTGAAGATCTGAAAAAGGAACTGCTGTTGCTTGAGACGCTCAAGGATATTCAAACGTCTTGCAAAATTCTGCGCCATGCACGTGAGAAGAACGATGGGAGAGCTACAATCGATAGGTTCTACGATGAAATGCACTGTGATGTTCGTCCACTCGAGCGCTCTAATAAAGAGTTCAAGGTAGTCTTTGCAACTCAAGTTCGTACCTACTTATTTCGCCTTCACTTACTTTCGCCTTAATGACCCTCCCTAAGGTGGCCCCTGAAGGCATTTTTTACTGGGCAGAGTGGAGCAGCTTCTTCTGCGAACAAGGGGATGCGCGTAAACGCAGTGATGGTGCTACTACTGGGGGTCGGAATCTTCTAGCACAGTGCTCGGGGTTCGCTATTTTGGATTTCCGCCTGGCTGGGCTCCTAGCCCCGCCATTGCGAATGCGGTAAAACCTACTTCTCATTCATCTGCTATGTTGTCATGGCATGGCGCACAGTAACTGTCTGTGTCTGACTACAGATTCGTTCACGACTGGAAAAGGAGGTCCTCTTTTCTAGCATCTTGGCCACTAGCGGTCCGCTTTGCACCTGTTTCATTTCCGAGCGCAACAACCAACCCTGCTAATTGTGGACTGTAACCGAATGTTATCAATTTCCATTATTTTTTCAAGTGTAGAAAATTTGAGAGTCCCTTTTTTCAGATTGTCTCCAAATACTTACATAGTGCTCACGGTATGACGCATATGTTCACCATGGAAATACTCAACATTTACTCCATCCACAAGGAAGAGGAGCATCAGCGCTTCAAAAGCTCTGTTGGCAACAGGTAACATCACAGGCACGATTCATGATAAGGCACTCATAAGAAGTGTTTCCATCACTAATATGGGCTGGGCTGCACTCAGCGGGGTGACGCGCGCCCACTTCCGGAAGTGGTGCGTGGCTGACATAGCATGTGAAATCAGCTAGGCTGATTGCCGTATCAAGCGATGGAAGGGTTGGCATACCTGGAAAACTCGTTTGGAAGTGCCTCTCGTCCAAGCCAGCCTCCTTAACTGCTAGTGGGAGCGGTGGTTTCGTTTTCGACCTTGTCAACGGTATCTTTTCCTTTTTTCTCCACTATCGTTCCATTTCGCATCTCTATACACAGTTTCAGTCGCCGCAACACCCCTTACTGAGCCCGACCTTTGCCTTTAATTCAGTTCATGTCCTCGGGGGATCCTTATAATTGTCCGGTTATAGGTAGTATTGAAGGAAATGGGTCTATCTTTCCTGTATGACAGCCTTTCAAAGCTAGCTGTAACGCGACCATTTTGCCCTACAAAATACTTTTTGTTAACATGTAGCCTGCGTTAGGCGCACGCTTCGACATTACCATGTCTAGCATGAACAGTCCGATCAAATAGCCAGGCAGTGAACTAGTTCCAAGCTATACTTTTGAGATTCCATTGGTGTGAGATGGGCAAAAAATCAGTTGAATGCTAACATAGTGAAATCGTTGGATAATAATTGTCGAGTATATGATTTATCACAATTACTTGCCTGCAAAATGCTTGATCATACTTTTACACTCCTGCGATATTGATATGCTTGAGAGGTTAAGTAGTATAGCAATGATTTTAGAATGCTCTTATGGCACGGCTCGAGAACTAGTAATTTCTACAATATTCTTTCTCAAGGCCTTCGCATAGCTCCTCCAGAAGTTCCTTCCACAGGTATGTGTTTGTTATTGGCACTGTGGGGCAAGCGCTTCATCTTTGGATGGTAAAGCCGAACTCCACCGCTGACGAATAAATCTATGTTTTATTCGTAATTCTGCTCGGTTTTCGAGAAGTGAATGCCCAATAATTTATATTTTATAGGATTCATGTTTGGAAAGGGTATATATTTTGCTGACGTTGCCAGCAAATCAGGAAACTACTGCTACCCTGCTAAGGGCAAGTGCGCTCTCCTGATGCTCTCAGAGGTCTGTTATGTTGATGGTAGAATGAGATTTCAGTAGAAACTTAACACACAAATAATCCTTCATTTGTTTCTTCACTCGTCTTTTCAACCGTATCCTTATTTTTGCTTCGGCAGTTTCATGATTTGAGTTTGATGAACGATGTTGGCAAGAGTAAAACTTGTAAAAACAAACTCAGACCCTCTGCTCTCAAACGCGATCGAAAGTTGTCCTGACGGTCTGGACGGTACGTATGTGTCGCTAGCTTGGACGTAGCGGGGTCAATGATCTGCTCGTATTATTCGGTCGGAGAAGTGTCGTTTTTGTGATTTTCGGAAGGAGCATATTCGCGAATGACCTCTCCATGTGGGGTGGCAGTAGAGCCCGTATCGTGATAGTGTAAAATGCTGAAAAATGCGAACACGACGCTTGACCCTGCTTAGGCCGATGTCAGACTTTGCGAATCCAGCGATTCGCTAGCCAATGGCTGGATAGAAGGCGAATCAAGCTGAGAACCAGCGGATCGATCGATGTACCAGCGGATCGAACGATGTGCCTGTGACTCAACACCGTTTGAAGTGGTGGGACCCAACATTTGAAAGAGGTCCATTTTGAAGGAAACACTCTTTGAAAGTGGCGAGGACTACCTCTGCGAACCCGATGGCGCAAATTGCTCGTTTAGGAGTAGAGCTACCAGCATTTGCTGATATTCTCTTGGTCGCATTTCCGCAGAATTTCTATTTTGGTCGTTATTTTAGGTCGCACTAGGAACGCCACAAATCCTTCGAGACGCTAACTATTCGGCAGACAAGCTGGAACAAGGAAAGAATAGCACTTTAGGATTAGGAAAGTTCAGGCCCAGTGAAGGCAATTTTATGACAATGTACGTGAAACATTCTGACGATATTTTATCATTTTAGCGATTTTGTTATATCTCTATTATTACACATCACATGACGCTCTCTTAAGATGGAGCATCCCCTTGGATCAAATCTAGGACGGGCAGGGAAATTGGAACTTGCTCACGCGCCCTGGAGTATCTCCTCCCGCTTTAAGGAGGACTCCACGATAAGAACGAAGGTCGAAGAAGGGGAAAATCACGTAGTGGGGAAACAGGCGCACCTCCTGAGGGTGCGGGCTGACATTCAATTGGCAGCGGAAGATTTGACCTCGGCGATCTAGCATGGCTCACTCTTAGCGCACTTGGCGATCCACGCCCACCGACTACCTGATCACTCGCCGCAGTTCTATATGCAGCGAGTGATTAGATAGCACAGAGAGCCTTATATTGAAGAGGGCGTAACGATGGGGGTCACATCAATGCCGAGCTGGAAGGAAGGGG
Organism: Teladorsagia circumcincta; assembly: GCA_002352805.1. Lineage (NCBI taxonomy): Eukaryota > Metazoa > Nematoda > Chromadorea > Rhabditida > Trichostrongylidae > Teladorsagia > Teladorsagia circumcincta. The sequence continues at coordinate 405,914 of KZ345013.1, forward strand.
TCTCATTTCTTAGTTCTGGGCCGTTTCTCATTGTATTTCCTTCTTTCTGGTACCACTCACCATCACTAACTTAATCTAAAATGGGTTGCTTTTTCAATATAAATTCTGCCTTTGAGACGCAGCCACGTTTCAACAAGAAATAAATGTCTGACGCAGTTTTCATGCGTTGCAGCCACAATGCCCCATTTTTATGAGGAGAAGACCGGTGATTGTACCCATCTTCGTTCCTCTCTCCTAGAATACTTTTATTAATTACCTTTCAGAAAAATCCATATGACTGCGGGTTCCAAGGGCCTGCAACAGTCGAAACAGCAGCAATCCTGTAATGTTATATATATATACTTCTTTAACCCGTAAAAACCCGTGAATTCCCACACTATCCAAAAAAGTAGTGTAGATTCCAGCTAGTTCGATACCGCTCCCCTTCATGGAAGATGAAATGTACTCATAAGCGACAGGAGTGGATGGCTGATTTGATCTTCCTCTGGTAGGATAAAAAAAAACAATAAAGGAAGTCGAAGTGGTGTAGTGGCATGTGGCGCTATTCGCGCAAGATCTGGTGATCAAGTTCTGGGTCGCACACCGTCCAGGTCAAGCAAGTTTTCCACTCCTCGAAAATCAGTTAATTGGGACGGATTTGGAGAGGATAACAAATCCGACTCGTATATCGGTTGGTTTCCGCAAGTCGTTGTACAATTGAAATCTCTTCTGAAATGCGGATACGATCCTGAATGGAAGTAGAATGTGTGGCTATCTCAAGAAGGATAAGAGATGCAGAATCTCTCAAAACCTGCAACTGTAAACCACTCCGAGGAGTCAGAGTGGCTCAACCTGAGCGTATTTATCAACGTATTCGCAACACTCGGCGTGCGTAGATGTCGACATGCGTCGGGTATGTAAGGAAGCATTTCACTGGTGCTCTTACAATGCATTTTGTGTCGTGGAAAGTAACGCTACCACTACACTTTGAAATTCCTCATTTACAAGGAGGGGATGAATTTTATGAAACTGGTCGCGAAATGTGTTGTGGAATAACTGACTTTATGTATTCAGACGTTTATGCTACTTTTTTCAGGAAAGACAAAGTTCGTATTCCGCTTGGACCATTGGAAGATCATAGTGGAGATGGAACGCAGTATTCGTTGTTATACAATGAATACGTTGTGTACGATGTGGCGCAAGTAAAATCGCGTTACCTTGTGGAAGTGAAGTTCGACATGTGATCAGCATAGCTTTTCAATGTTCATAATTTTGCATAATCATCTGGGCGTGGATCATTGGGTTACGACGCGGCGCTGTGCAAATGTATCGTACGACGCACGAGGCAAAGGGGTCGCCTGTTTCAGTATTTGGACAACCCTGCCGCGTGCGGGACGCCACAAATTTGTGCTGCGCCGCGACGTGATCTAACGATAACGCTCTCATTAATGTCTGTATAAAGTCTCTCTGTCTCTTGCCTAAGAGAATAAACTTTGAATTAACCAAAGAAAGCATTGAAAGTGAAAGAATTCAAAGGAATGCTTCTCGAGAATAAATCATGATCTTTTCCACCCATAAATCGTTGGCTTGAGACCAATCGTCCACGTCAGGAAAGAAAAGATCAAAAAAAATGCATTTGTTTTGGTATACAATTGGAGAAACCGGGGAGACTGGTGCACGTTCAAATTCCCGCCGGTCATATGTCACAAATACTAGCGGCGGGAACTTCCTCCTCTGAATGCCGTCACTAGGAACTCTTTTTTTTTGACCTTTTAACTTGATGTGCTGGCATCATACACTTCTACTACATCATATCCTACCTATTATTTTGTCCCCATTCCTCAAAATCCAACGCTTTTACACGATTCTTTCGTTTCGTCGCCTGATACGTGGGAGCCTCAAGGCGCATTTCTATCCATACCCCGCCTTTCGCTCCTCCCAAATTACTTTCAAATGTCCATGGACTGTGTTTTCGTGAGTTTGCTTCCTTTTGGAACCGAATCTTTTTGCTCGAAACTGTCTGTGTTGTCTCTATTTATCACAACTGACACACTCAGGTCGGGGAAAAAACGCAAGAAGTTTCCGAGAGGGATTTCTTCAAAGGCAAAGTCCCCGATCAAACTGGTGTGTTATTGCGATTGTGAAGTGATAGCGGAGATGTAAAGTGTAAATTTAGTAATGAAAACATTTGAAAAAACCGTTGGAAAGGGCAAAATTGAAGCCCTCTTCCCAGTACCTGCAAATCGAAATAGCAATGATCTGTGGGTGGGGCCATCGGGGTTGGGCGGGGCCGGTGAGGCATCCCAGAGCCTTATCAGCCATCAGCCTTGTCAGATCATCCTGACGTTTGTGTATATGCTGCCTGCTTGCAAACTATTGTATTATTGCTATTGCTAGCGGTAAGATATAAAGAGGCAGAAATCTTGGGCCTCGCCTTAAAAAGCGCAGGTTGTGGTCGAATTGGTGCGCCATTTTGTCCGGAAATACGGAGTACGAAAACGAACGCTAGTTGAGAAAAAATGCAAAATGGGTCATAGGAAACACTGAAATTTTAGCGAGGTTGACCGTGATTTGGCGGAGAAATACAGCGCTAAAGGAGAAAGAAAACCGAGAGAACATATCATACGCGAGAGCGTTCAGACGTGACGTTATGTGACATTGACAGGGATGGAAGCGGTCGCAGTGGTCGAGCAAGGGCACTAGCCCCTTCGTCGCACACTTTCAAGTCGCGACATTCCCACCACTCTGGTGATAGGAGTTCTGCTACCTCACTCGCAGAAATGGTTTCTCTAAGAATCTCGTTGCGACAGTCTGAAGGGTACAAATTGAGAAAATCTCAAAGGGACACCTTTTCTAGGTAAAGGTGTGCAGTATGCTTTCAGAGAATTTCCAAAAATTAGAAAAATCGCTGGAATCGGTCCCCAGTATTTTGTCGAGGTGATTCGGAGACGCGGTCAGGAGGTTCACAGCGCGGTCGAAGTCGTGAGTCAGATGTTGCTGGAGCACTGCTGCGCCACATATGCGAAACCTTGCACAACGACGTAGCGTGGGGAGTTAAGCAAACCAGCCCTTCTGAGGTTTCCGCTGGGGCCGTATGCTGTATGTTAGAGAGGGGATGGGGTACCCGAGGTCGACGGACTACTTGAATTCAGTCGGTACTGGTAGGAGAGTGATGACGCAATTGGTGCGTCCAGCAGCTCCGCCTTGAGGGCTGGCTTACGTCACTCTGCTCTCTCGCAGGTCCGTCCTCTCTCTTAGTCCTGAGATAAGCATCAAATTGAGGAGATAAAAAGGACCGAGTTGAAGAAATCCGTCAATCGTTGGGGACTCCATCATCTCTCCAACATTCAGCATACGGCCCCAGCAGAAACGCCAAAAGGGCTGGTTTGCTTACCTTTAACGTGGGTTCTCATCGGCAACCAAAGAAAACATATGAGAGTTCTTGAACAAATAATGTAGTGTCGAGAGAGGTGAGGGCCAGGGGTTATCTGGAGTCACGGTGAATAAACTCCTCCCCCCCCCTCCCTATCGCAGGTAGTGTTCAAGCGGGAAAGATCAGGGTTACGGTTCACAGGACAACCAGTACCCACGCTAGGCAACGCAGTAAGAATACAATACGACGGATAGCAGCACGGCGCTGTCATACGTGCTAACAGTCGGCGTGGTAACTCCCACTTCTGTCATCAACCTGAAACCTCATCGGGCTAGCGTTTAGTGGTTTGCGACGATTCATTGGTGATTCAGTTCACTAAAACTCATGAAAGCATCAGAGTACCCACCCTGCTGTGTGACCGTTGTCTTCAGAAACCTGTTGAACACTGTATAGAGATTCCTACTCCTCTCTTCGTAGAACCTCGTTGGCTTTAGAGGCCACTAATAAATGTTCCACCTACAACCTCGTTGGCAGAATAACAACATTATAACTATATAGAGAAAAATGTTTGTGGCCCTTACGACGTTTTCTTTTAATTGCATTCTGTACTGCACTACAGCAGTTCTTTATATGTGCGGTTAGGTTCCATCGCGTTGTCTTACCCGGCAGTAACACATCACGGAAAATCTGCGTCCGTTTTAAAGTTTTGCACACCAGTGTAAATAACCGTTACGGTAGATCACGTTGTTAAAGTCGGTCATTGTTCGAAATCAACATTGGACCGCCCGTCTTGATTGATTCGGCAGGGCTGGCCTCTGCGAGTGGTCCCATTCTTTCATATTCATATTTGTCCTTTTCAAGGGTTCTTGTTGGTACTCCTTCTCCTCGCAGCGCGTAGCTCTCAGTCGTACCGCCCACGACCTCACACGAAGAATTCTAATGTTTTCACTGCATCACTTCTTACTTTTTCTTCACTAACGTCCCCTTCCACTTTTCTTTTCTAATTTTGAACGAATTAACAGTTCAATTCGATCCAGGCCCATGCCTCCAAGAAGGCTGGGCCTTATACAAAAGGGGTGGGCGCGCTCAGCTTTTCACACATGTCAAGTAACTGCCCTCACCCTTCCCCTCCCCCTCCCCCACCACTGCCTCTCATCCAGATTGGCTACACTCTCCCTGGCTCACGAATTCTCTATTCTCGTGGCAGCAGTCCAACTGACATGCATTTCGCGCCTATCGTGTTCAAGAAATTCGGCGTGCCCACCCTACATGTATAGCATCGAAAGGTGTTGTGATGCTCTCAATCTTTTGTTTTGCAACGTGGAGCTCTTCGAAAGAGACACTTCGGTGACGCGATGCTCACCTCCAGTGTCTGCCAACTTCGTCAAGTTTCTTCCGCCCTAATCTTACTTGGGTAGGTTGATCGATACAAATCTTGTGGGGAGTGAGCCTATATTATCTGATCGTCAGGCTAATGTGCACACGGAAACGTCCACGGTTCTCAAGAAAGAAATGTGTGCTACATCCCTAGAATCAGGTCTGATCATAATTTCAGATATCAACTGAACTGGACGAAAGTAGTGTAGTGGCAAGTGGCACGCTAATCGCGCGCGCGGTCCGGGGATCAAATTCTGGGCTGTGCGCCGTCCGGGCCAACCAAACCTTCCATCCCTTCGGGATCGGTTAGTTGCTACCAGACATGTCTGGGAGGATAAAACAATGACTTGCACATCGGCTGGTCCCCGCAAGTCATTGTGTAGGCCACATCGCACTCAAACTACGAATGTAAAAATATAAGTTGAATGCGTGCCGCATTCCATAGATCAACGGCAAATGCTTTATCCTTTATCCTTTTAACCACTAAACAGCCTACGGCTCACTGCCTACAGAGCTCGACTTGGAAGAAAAACGATGGGATGCAGGGGGAGGACTAATGAGTCTCATGTAGGGTCAACAGTAGCACTGGCGAATTTTTGGATTCAGCACGGCCTCCTTCGAACCGTTCCCGGGACAGAATTGAAGCTTGTGGAAACTGTTTCGAAAAACTAGTAATGGTTGTAGCTTGTGTTGACGATGGAGCACGCTATCTTTTTTTGGACAGCGACGGAGCAGGAAGCATGAATTTGCCGCGCATTTAATGCCAGTCGGATTAGCGCCCCAATTCCTTGAATACGGTAGGCGCTCTGGGGCTGGAATCCTGCTAGGCCTGGCAACAGTCACAGAGGTATTGGAATGCTCAGATAAATTTGTAATAGGATCTCCCGTGCAGCATATGCTGCAGACACGCTTATACGTCCGTGACTGGATTTCACTACGCGGGTATCTGTGTGCAGACGCCAGCCAGCCAGCGACACTGCTGCGGCCCGTAATTCAGAGCATTCTCCTGCAAGTTTATCTGAGTGTCTGTTTCCCTTCTCGCTAACCTTCGGCAATCGTCCTGTGCGATTCCAGTTGTGCGACTTTTGAACAAGCCTATAACTTTTTATGTAGTCGCATTTTAACTTCAATCACTCTTCTTGGGGCTCACTTGTTCAATATAAAGCGTTCAACGAAGGGACGCACGAAAAGACGATCAGCGTTTCTCAAAGGGTTAGGTTCTCTACAGCGACACAATTCCCCTTAAAGCAACAGTGTCAGCAGGGTGGGCGTGGCCGACATTGGCAGCAATCCCCTCTGCCAATTCTGACCCCGAACACTTCGAAGCTGCTCAGCTCCTTTCCTAACGACTTCCCATGGAAGTTTTTGTTCAGTCGCACTCTTTGACTAGGGGCTAAACAGCTTCGAAGTGTGCATGGTCGGAGTCGGCCGAGGGGATTGCAGCCGATGCCGGCCACGCCCACCCTGCTGACACTGTTGCTTTGAACCTCTACACAGGTGGAAATGAGTGGGAAAAATAGCGCTAGTTACTCCACCTGGCCCCTTCGGTTACGACTCCTCTTTTCGTGGACCAGAGAGTTCTACCCTTGTTGGTAAATTAACAGATGGGTAAACGTGGTCTCTCGCATTTTATCGAGAGAATATGTATGGTAGAATCCAGTCAGAAGCTCTAGCGTAGTACTGTCAAACATTATAGCCTCTCTTTCAAAGAACCAGAATAGCGTTGGGTGCAGACCATACACCACAAGTTACGACGGCCTCCAAGTAAATGTGATTAGTAGTGGTTCATGTGTAGTGATAGCTGATTATTCGTAATTGGCAGTTGTAATTAGTGACATCTGATAGAATACAACTGCAACAGGCTAGTCATTTCATCGGCAGAAAACATATACATTTTGTGGCGGGCGTCGTCACCTAAGGTGTGTGATCTGCAACCGACGCTCTTCCCGTTTTTTGGAAATAGTAGCATTGCTGAGGTAAGGGACACCTGTTCCTGACGTATTGCATTCAAATAGGCTTTATCCAAGTGCGGTAAGCACGCCGCATTTTTTGGATATCGTAGGAACGAAATGTATGTATTAGGTTGTCTCATAAATAGTGTCGTTTTTTTTCAAACGCAAATTTTTCTTCGAAAACTCCATTATTTTATAAAACCCTATATACGGTTCGATAGCAAATTATCTGCTCTTCAAGATGGTTAAATCAGAGTTTGAAAATATTGTACTTTGTTAGAAGTTGAGGCATGCAAAGAGGGAGCTCCGGTCGGCAAAATTTTGCCAAACCGACAGCTGGCCCTAACCCACCTTCCCCTAGGGGAAATCGATCAAGGGTGTACCATCTACTTACTCATGACATCTCCTGACCGTTCCACTGTTGAGTTGTAGTGAAAGTCTTACAGTGCTTACACATGATGATTTTTAAACTGAAGTTTTTTCTCTAAAACGTCATTGTTTCATAACAGATGATATACCATTCATGAGCATATTCTTCGCTCTATTCGGCCATAACATGTGTATTTAATTTCGTTACGAATTGGTCCAAATTTCAGGCCTGCCTGATAAGGTGTTCACTTCACGAAAATGACCGCATTACTTTGGGAAAAATTCCCTTTGAGAAGAAAAGAAAATCAACCAGGCATGCATCCCCAACTTGACATGACTTCCTCTTAATATTCCTCTACTGTTTCAATGACTCGGCTGAAAAAACTTTTTGGGCTCAACTTCAATAGTTGGTGCTTGGCCATCGAGTTCTGGAGGAAAAACCCATTCTGGAAAAGGGGCGACGCGACTTGTCCTGATAACCTATCGCGGAATGTTAAGAAGATGCCATGATTTAGTAGAAGGTATACCCCTGACTGATTTCCCCTACGGGAAATTAGAGTTAGGGTCAGCTGTCGGTTTGGCAAAATTTCGTCGACCGGAGCTCCCTCTTTGCATGACTGAAATTTAAAGAAAGCACAATATTTTCCGAAACGGATTGAACCATCTTTCAGAGCAGAAAATCTCCTATCGAACCATGTATAGGGTTTTATAAAATAATGGAGTTTTCGAAGGAATGTATGTTCGAAAAAAAACGACACCATTTATGAGACAACCTAATATATAAGGACTGGTGCCAACCGAAACGGCGTGACATTACGCTATGAGGAAACTCACACATTCCTGCTTTACACACATGTCAAGTGGCCCCTAAACTGGCTATACTCCCCTGGATCACGAATTCCCTCGATTCTTGTAGCACCATAGCAGCGGGCGACAGTCCCATGTACATATATTTCGGGCCTACCGTTTCGAAAGAATGCGGCGTGCTTATCGCACTTGGGTAGCACCATCAAATGGATCAACTGAACAGGTGTGTCCATTTTGGACGCGTTGTAGAGTCAGCCACGTTGATCAAAGTTCACGAATGTGAGCTCCTCGAAGAAGGGTCTGTTGGAACAATGTGTAGATGGCCGATTCAGAGCATCACCCCCGCAGAAGTCGTGTCGGAGAATTTATTTAGTGGGTGGGATAGAGTAGCCCACGTGTAGCGCAGATGTGCCGTTGTGACGGCTCGGAAGTGCGCGACGCTGGCGTTAGGGTCATGCAAAATGAGCACTTGCGACTGATCTGAGCATTTGGACGAGTCCCTCACGCGAACCCAATGGTACGCAATGTGTATCACGGCATTGCGGCCAATTCAAATACGCGCGGGCTTGGAACCATAGAGCGAGCATGTTCATACAACTCGTCCAGCCCGCCCCCTCCTTATTTGAGAGTGAACACTTCTCAATAACTTCATCGACAGTCCTTTGCTTCTTTTTGATTTTTAGGCAACTGGGCATCTGCAGCTCCCTTACTGACCGCTGTAGACCCACAAATATGATCTGGGATGTTGCTTTAAGAGAATAGGCTCTCGAAAAAGACGAGCTATGGCAGATTTGTGCGTGATGTGTAGAACAGACCATCGATGGCTAAGAAAGGCCCCAAAGAGACTGACACTGTACTGTTCAATTCGTTGGTCACTGCTGATCTGATCTTCCGAATATCACTAGGGGCGCGAAAGATTTAGGCCTGACAGCCAGTCTCTTCTCATATGCTCCCCTTTCGGTGATTCCTCCTCCTCTTTCCTTGCATCAGCTTTGGTTTAGTTAACGTGAAATGGGACTCCATCCTTTCACGCTTCCACTTCTCGTTTTGCGGACTATAGGGTTTCAGTGCTTCCAAATAGTTCACATTATTTTCCAGTGTCTCCCGAACTCCTCATATGTCGTTTTGAACGGCGTTCAAGAGGTGGGCGAGGGGATGGGACGCAGGTCGTTGCACATCTGATGGCAGGTTTGGTTGGCGTTTTTATTTCATTTGGTATTTGGTTCTTACCTGGTACTCTCTCCAGGTGTACCAAGTAATTATGGATCGACCAGCCCGGTCTGCTCGTTCGATTACTGGCGATCCAAGTGCGCTTGCAGCAAGGACCACAGGTACTGGAAAAGGACTTTTCGCTCTCTTTTTGTCCAACTTTCAAGTGCTCTACGAATTTTCGTTCTTTCAGATCCATAAGGGCGATCGATCATGGCCCAGGCGCGCAAGGGGAACTTCATGCAGGAGTGAACTCCAGCTGGATCGTCCGTCGCGTAAGACAATTTTCCCGTTTTTGTTTGTGTTATTCATGTCATGTATGCTACGCCATCTTCCTCATCTTCTCCCTAGCATTAGTCTCGCGTAGTCGCAGGGTCCGTTGTCTTTGTCAGCCGTTGTCACGTTGTTCCATCAAGGGCGTGTTTTGCCGTGAACCTAACTTCAGTGAGGTCCGTCTTGATGGCATCCGTCCATCTATTACTTAGGGCTCCTTGCGGGCGCTTGCTTGCACTTCGAAGTCCATTGCTTCACTCGTTGGAATGCGAGCGCCTCGATGAAGGATTTGTTGGAACAATATATAGGTAGCCAATTCAAAAGAATAGTCTGTGGTCTTCTTGGGACTTGTCAATACCGTCGAAGTCGCTGTTCCCGGACCTTCAACTGGGCAGGTCGTCTGCATGACGCTTCAACAACTTCGATTCTGTCGTGTCCAGCCGCTGCCCATCTCAGCAGCCTCTTTCAGTTGAGTGGAAATGCATCTCATTATGCTTGTCCACGGGCCGCATCGCAGGCCTTATTGCGGTCCAGTGCACCTTCCGTTTTAGCGTTGTGGAGCTTCTTTGCTCAAAGAGGATTCCAGTGGTCTCCCTCCATTCCATACATGGATCCGTGCCTTTCGTGCCTAGTCCACACAACCGTCAGCGGCTAAATCGCTTTCGGGGTTCGAAAGTCCCCTTGCCCTTCCATGCCTTCCCCAAGGCCGTTTACGATAGTCTCTGCACCCTCTTCAGAGCTCAGGAATTTGGTTTCCTTAACATTCAGTCGGAGCCCACTTTCTGCCAGCACTTCCTGCCAATTCTGCACCTTGCTCTGGAGTTCTTGTCTACTATCCGCAACCAGGGCGATGTAGTCAGCGTAGAGAATGGTCTTCAGTGGTCCCTCCATGAGCCTCTTCACCAGGACATCTGGTGTTAGGAGGAAGAGGAAAGGGCTCAGAGCTGATCCTTGGTGCACCTCCAACCGTGATGCCTACCTCCTTTGTCAGGTCTTGCGGAGTACATACCGCTGCCTTAGCCGCAACGCACATCCCCATCGCACCAGGAAGACTGCGTGTTCTGGCACATACAGTTCTGCTTTCCGTAATATTGCTCACGGTGAGACGGTAGAACGCCTTCTCCAGGTTGAGGAAGGTTAGGTAGAAGGGTTGACGCTTCTTGATACTTCTTCACCACTTGCCCAACGATGGAATGGCATCCGTTCTCGAACCTCAGGCAGGAACCCAAACTGCTCCTGGGAGATCCGTAGCTTCGAGTCAGCCAGTCGCCGTAAAACTTCATGGTATGAGCAGGCAACTTGGCCGCGGTAGTTGAAGTAGTCAATCGCGTTACGCTAAGGTTTTAACATGGGGACGGTAGTGCTTCTCTCGAAACATCCGCCATCCTTCCTTCCACAGTGACGGCGTTGAGGAATCATCCTGTACCGTGCTCGCCAAGCACCTTTCATGCCTCGATTGACACCCCTGAGAAAAAAACTGTCTTCCCAACCTTCATCATTCCTACTTCTCGACGCACCTCATCGTCTGCGCAGACTGAGATGAGATCGGCCCTTACATATGCTTGAGGGTTGACTAAGGGAGACCCTTTATTTCGGAAGTGCACTGTGGTGGCCTTCCCAACTCCTCTTGACTTAAGCTGGCTTCCTCAGGATAGTGTCGTCACTGCTCTTTACACCCTTCACTACTCTAATATCTTGAGTGTATTTATCGGGCCTTTGCCAGCCAGAAGGCGAACTGCTCTTCATTTCGGCTCTCCAACTTCTGGAACAAGACACCATTTCCGTATTCTTCGCAGTGCCCACGGCTGCATTAGAAAGTCTGTTGCTACTCTTCTAGGCAGCAAGGTCCTCTCGACTGGACCGATCCATGTGGATCTGGAAGGCCTGTTTCCAGTGTCGTTCTTTCGAGGTCGCCCTTCTCCGCATGACGCAACTTTCACCATAGGATTCTTCTCTAGATGCTTATTCTCGTCCTCTAGGTGAGATCTATGGAAATGTCTGTCAGGAACACATGGTCGATTTCCGTGTCGATTGTCGATCTCCCTTCACTACTGCGCTGCGTTTTTCATTACTGTCCCTTTACCTCAATGCACTTTATCCAGCCCTGTTGGATTTGTGTGTTGCTCCCGCGTGGCCACTCAAATCACCAACCACGGCTAGATATCCCATTTCGGGTCGATCATATGGCATCGCCTAGGCTCATACAAAACTCTTTCTTTGTACTTCTGAGGTAACCGGCTTGTGGAATGTACACGGATTGTACTGTCCAGCACCTCCCCATCGTGTCCATCCCTGCAGCCGTGACTCGGTCAATAATCCTGTTCACAACAGTGATAGAGCCCTTAAGTGACTTCGCCACGGCTATGGCACGTCGTTCCGCTTGCTCTACTGTAGTGGAGTTCAACACCCTCCCCAATTTTTCTGATCTCAGTTCCTTTCCATCGCGTTTCTTGGAGGCAGAGGACCTGGATCTTCCTTCGCGTCATCAAATCGGCAACCCCTCTGGACCTTCCAGTTAGCGACGTTACGTTCAGAGTCCCAATACGGACTAGCTTCCTTGACCGAGGCCACTCACTACTCGGTAACCCTTACTGTCCGAGAGCTCGGGCGGGGGACCTGCACTCCATTCAGGGTGTCTAGTTTTATAAATGCTTCTCGTTCGACTTTTGGACTAGGTTGTGTGACGTTGGTCTTCATCAGCTGTCAGGCGTGTCAAGCTAGGCCTGACGCTGTTACTAGCACCACTGGCGAGATCTCAGGTAAGGTTAGGCGTCAGCGGGGATCGCAGCCTTCAGAGGTGCAGTTGTGAGCCCAACTCTTTAACACGTTGACGACATTGTGCAGCGCATGCGCTTCACACCTTGAGGACCGTGTGGGACCGTGTGCAGCGCATGCGCTGCACACACAAATTATTAATTTTTTTCGCGCATGCGCTACTTCTTTTCTAATCTTTTGCATCTAATCTATAGACCACACCATAATATGGCTAGACACGGCGAGCTTCATCGAATGATTGACTATGTCTTTTTAGCAAAGATTTTCCAAGTCCTACGAATTTCCCAAATGTGTTCATTTCTAGTTTTCTTCATATCAGACAACATCGGTCATAAAAAAAGAGTACTAGAAGTAAGTGTAGACCTCACATATATCAAGATATATGTTTTTAGAGGAGCAACCGTGCGAAAAGCAATTTCGAGGTTTACTACAGCAAAAACAAGTGAAACTCGCCTCCCCATTGACAGAAAACGTCAATTTGATCAAACTACTACAGCTGTTCCTTCTACTGAGTTTGAAATATCGAATATCATTAGAAGCATTTTGTTTCATCCGAGCTTTGCGTGGTTAAAGCTCAGGATTCGCGGATTTCATATGAGGCGGAGGCGCCTGTAAAATGGCCGTGGTCCCACGCTGCCCAAAAACCCAAAACGCGTGTTGTCGCCAACGTGTTAACGCTCGGCTGTCCGTGCCTGTGATGAATGCTACGTCCCAGTGGGTAATTGTGAGCGTCTGTCCGGTCAACCCCAGATTTCTTCTACACGTGGACTGGTCTCGATGTTTCATGCTTCCTCTTCTCTTTTCTGCTACCGTCTCGCAGTGCTTCAGTCAAATTTTATTGACATTAGTGCACCTAACATTCCTCATTTTCAGAACGGCGGTCAAGAGGTAGCAGTGGCGTTCGGCGGTGTGTGGAGGATGGGACGCGTGACGCTGGTCATCTGATGACAACTTGGACTTGGTCCCTGTCTACCCTTTCCAGGTGAGCCAAGATGTTTTGCTCGTTCAATACTGACGGTTCACATGAGCTGTCATTGCCGCATGGACCACAGGTAAAGAAAAAGAACGCTGCTTTTTTCTACTGTAGCCATCTGTGCACAAATCAGGGCTATTTCAGATCCCTGAGGGCGATCATGGTCCAAGTCGCGCCAAGAGGACTTTGTGCAGGAGTGGGCCCGAGGGCCGGAGCGACCGTCGCGGAAGGTCATCTTGTCCCGTCAGTCGTTGTTTGTGTTGTCCGTGTCTCATGCATGCAACGTCCTAGTGGGTGTCTGTCTACGTCTGTCCGTGTCTGTCCGTTCAGGACTCGTCTCGTCGGTCCGTGTATGTGTTGTCTGCGTCTGAAAGTTAGGTCCAGGTGGGTGTCAGTCGGCGTCAGTCCGTGTCCCTCCCCTCTGTCCGTGCCTGTCCGCGTCTACATGCATCTGTCCGTCCGTGCGCCCCCCCCCGTTCGCTTCTGTCTGTGCGTGTCCTTCTGTTTGCTGTCCGTCCGTGTCCTCCTATTCGTATCTGTCCGAACGTCTGCCCGTGCCCATCTGTCTGCTTATGTCCATGTCTGCCTGTCTGATTGTCTGCGTTTTGTAGATGTCTGTGCCTGGCTGTCCATCTGTGTCCGTCTGCCTATCTGTCTGCGTGTCTGCTGGCACGTTCATACTTCTGTCCTTTCTGTCTGGTTTCACTGATATTTTGGTATCCTGTTCATGAGATTTGATAGTCGAAGTTGCTGCTCTAGAGGAAATGATCGTGTTCAGAGTTAGAGGAAAGCGGGCGGGTGAGAAGGTGAGGAAGGACTGTGTTAGGTGAAGGCTAAGAAAAAGAAAAGAAGGTCTGACAAGGGTTTTCTCAAGGCAGGTCACGTTGTTTTCTGATTTTGACATCTAGCGCTATTTGGGGACATTCCGTAGGCGCCAACACAAATGCAAAGTTTAGTCGCCATGGGGCATTAAACCATCAACGGTACCTTATGCTTATTTTTTGGTACTGCCAAAACTGTTCAGCGTAAAAAAAGCACGGTTTTGTGTTCCCTACAGGCGTTCCTACACTAGGCATTTGGAAACAGCGCGGCTTGCCCTGAAGACCCCCCCCCCACCTTGTGAGAGCTGTGGGGGAAGTAGTTCTTCTCTTTCACATTGTAGATAAGTTGGTTTTTTCTCGTGTCAGAGGGAGGATTTTTTTGGTATTTCTTTTCGATCTGTTTATGTTTGGTCCTTGAAATCTGCTCGTATTTGAGCACACTGGATTTTTTTTTCGTTTGGGTGAAGACGATATTGACCGAAAAAAGAGTAGGAGGTGAGAAATTGGGCGCAAGAAGATGAACTGAGTTTGGGAACTGGGTTTTTTTGTGATAGGTACACGAATCATTGCTAGGTGGAACAAAAAGAGCCATGAAATGCACAAGTGCACGTTACTTCTGCGCTTGAGCACTAGTTGGCCTCATTGAATGAGGCCATCTATCGGGTACTCGAGTTATTCCAACAATGTTAGGTATAATTTATTGAAACGACAGTACAATTTTGCAAGCGAGTAATAAGGAAAGCAGTGTGACGGTGTGTGTCGTTGAGTGGTCGAGCAGCAATTTTGATTTCCTTGACGTTTCATGGACAGTGGTATCGATATCTGTGAAGGCATACAGGTGGAAAGACGGAGGCAATGACGAGCTGGAAGGCATGCAGACAGGATTTGAGCAGGTGGACACGACTGGACATTCCGGGCACAGAGATGCAAGCGCAGACAGATCGGAGAACGGGCAGTCGTGGTCATATCCTGGCGGACGGTGTCATGGGTGGAGTGGACGGACAGATGACGAGGGGGGACACGGGCGGGCAGGAAAACACAGAAGGACAGTCACAGAGAGAAAAGTGGAGGGGGCACGGAGGGTGGAGAAGCAGTGGAGGAGGACAGGCACGATGGTAAGGGAAGGGGAGGGAGAGACATTCAGATCAGAAGGCGGGCATGAATAACTGTCGTAAAATGCTATTTCGCCTATGCCCGCGTGGCTCTCCTACTTCTCCCTCCCCCACCTGAATCTGCCCATCCGCGTCCACCCCTCTTCTCTCCGTCTCCTGCCGCGCCCTCCCTGTGTCGCCCCGTGGCCACCCTTTGCAACCTGCCCAACAACGTCTATCTCCCCCGCCTTCTGCATTTGTCCATGTCTGCCCATCTCCCAGTCTGTCTGCGTTTGTATCCGTCCTCACCTGCTCTGTTCAACAGCATCCATCTACCCACCTACCGCTGTCTATAGGTCTCTCAGCTCCTCGTCCTCCCTCCGTCCTTACAACTGTGTGTCTTCACAAATGTTGGCACCACTGTTCATTAAACGTCATCAACGTCAAAATTGCTGCTCGGAAACAATTCTTATGGAATATTTTATATGTTGCTATGGTGCAATAAATATTGACATCAACTGTTTATTGGAGCCACCTGGTAAACCTTAATAAATGATCATCACCACGCCCAATGAAGAAGGAACGAAAACAGCTGGGACGGTAGTAAAGTACCCTTAACTCCCAATTAGAGGTGGCGATTAAGGATTACCATAGAAGAAGAAGTCAGGAAACCGCAAACTAACCCTAGATCAAACAGGAGGTCCATAACTTATCTTCGAATAACAAGAACAATT
>KZ345013.1:495095-508284 GCA_002352805.1 Teladorsagia circumcincta
TGCACACTTCTATTAAATTTGATGCAGACTGATTGGAACGTTTACTTAGCAATGCCTATCCATACAATAAATGAATAGCGTGTTTAGACAATATGCATATGAATGTTCTCATCCTCATTTGTTTTGCTGGCATTACCCCACTCCTTCACTTGAATCATTGCTGTTGTTTCTTTTCCGCCCTTCTACGAGCCTCCCGTCTTGGCATTAATATGACAGCGCTTCACAATATTGCTATCTGAGTCACAGTTCAATTTTTCCTTGCACTCCCCTGCATCCTTCCACCTTTTCGCATATTGAGGACCAAGGAAATGCCAGAATTTTTGCTGTCCCTTACAGCGTTTTCTTTTTTCTCTGCTCAATGTCGAAAATTTGATACCTCCCTCTCTTGTTTCCTTTCCACTACAGAACCCGTCAGACGCTTACGCCATCCTCACTTTTTTTTCAAATAGATGGCTTCGGTGAATCTTTCATGATCATCACCATACTAATCGCTTAGAAATCCAGAAAGGCTGCTCACCGCTTCGCTTCCATTTGTGTATGTGTTTTCTGGGTTTTACTTGGTTGACCGATAAAAAATATCGCTTACCTTTGTGACATTATTTCTATGTGATGCAAACCACTCTCACTGATTGAATCCGTTCGGAAGAGCGTATTCTGGCGTTTTCCAGTATATATCAACCGTGGAAAGAATGCTCCTGAATTGAAACTTTTGTTCGAAAATATCAAGTCCAAAACTTCGCCTGCGGGTGTGCATGATGCGACCGTAAACAATGAACAACGGTCACCAAATTCGCCTGGTGCGCAAAACATTGAATTGTAACTCCATCTTCGAGGATGTTCATTCAAAAAAAAAAACACCAAAACCTCGACAACGCGTGAATTCGGGTGTTCAATTTCTTTGAGTCACACCCAAGTGTTCGATGAAGTCCAACTTCTCTCTTCGTAGAACCTCGGCATTGTTGTTGATTTCAATGTGATTCTTGTACCATAGAGGTTTTTAGGTGGAAAACTCTATTTATCGGCCCGACATTTCGACCAGATCGTCTTCCTCAAAGGCCTTACGGTTGTTCATTCTGAATTCACGCAAGGAATCCTAGAATGAATAACCGTAATGAGTGCTTATACTCCACAAATGACCTCCTGCCGTTCGCACCGCATTGCGAGCTACTGACATAAACAGTGAGACGTGTACATCTTGACTATAGTTTCTATATAGAGGTGGCACAAATATGTCTCATTTACTTATAATAACTGACATTGAGCGCTTTTCGCTCTTGTGGTGGTGAACTGGGTGAGTTTATTTCCTCGTTCGGGATTTTTCGGCTCTAAGTGTTTGTCAGAAACGCTAGGGAGAGAAGGCGCTTGGCGGTTTAGGAGACATATCTCAAACCTTGAGCCACTTTTAGGCCTTTGAGGAAGACGACCTGGTCGAAACGTCGGACCTATAAATAAAGTTTCTCACCTGAAAACCTCTATGGCACCAGAATCACATGGAAATCAACACCCAAGTGTGTTCCTCGAGAACGTGTTGTTGTTTTCATATTATGACCAGAAACGGATCTTCTGATAGGCCAACCTAATAGAATCGTGAACACCCAAAGATGCTTTCAGTCAATGACGATTTTCTCACGCATAACCGCTACGAGATATCACGGCAAAAATGCATTCAAATTTCTGTCAAACCAGAATGGTCCCCGGCAACCGCCGGTACCATCCTTCCCTCTATGAGCTTGCACCTTCCATTGTGCTCCCTTCCACTTGTGACCCCATCACCTCGTGGACAGAAAAAATGTGTTTTATACAGAAGAGGGCATTTACAATCCATAACTCCCCATCCTCCTCTACCCCCTCCGCCACTGTCCTTGAGCTGCTACTGCAGCGCTAACTGGAATGAACCATAGTGCGCTCAGTAGGTGTTTGTATGGCCGACACTACTGATGAGACATCCTAATATAGTGTCTATTTTTCTATAAAATGGAGACAAAAAGGTATGCGACCTTATGAACTGCCACAGTCCTCTTGTTAGTGACTAGAGCTCATCTGTATAAGCGAGAGCACCCAATTATGCATTGAAAATTACGAAAGGGCAAACAGTGAACCAGGGGTAGGTTTCAAAAGGAAGCTGCGCAGTGAATGAGCTTATCATTAGTGAAAAGTGGAAACTAGCCCAATATAATACACTGCGTTGCAAAACTATACGGCATACCCCGAATTCTGGGTTCCTGAAGTTGCGAGGAACTGAGCGCAAAAGTGGCTGATGCCATTCGATTCAACATATAAAGAAACCTACGAAGAGGAATCACCAAGCCACTTCATCAACTTCCAGAAGTTTAGGGTCGAAAAAATGAGAATTTGAAATTTCCAATGGGCTGCCTTTCGTCGTAAATCTCGCCCTCACATGAGAGGTGCTAGTAGGGGCATTCGCCCATTGAGCAAACTTCAACAGAGTCGGGTCTATTACAGTTAGGGGGGGGGGCATCGTGATGAACTTTCTCCAGAAAGCTACGACAACTACGAGCCAGGGGGAATGTAGGCAGTCTAGGGGGTGAGGGGTGAGGGCAGTCACTTGACATGCGTGCGAAACTAGAATGTGCGGTTCTACGCAAGAAACTTGCTGCGCATTTTCGAAAAACGCTGCTATTACCAATGGATTCCTCATAACATTAAATCCCGGTGATCTTTTTTCTGAAATATTTCTACCTGAAATAACCTAAATATCATTTCTTGAACAAATTTCTGCTGTTTCGCAAGATCGATCAACACTGCTTGTCGAGAAATTTTACTACAACTAAATAACATTATAACTCTTCAATGATGGGATGACCCTCCATTATTCGTAACGACCTCACTAATGCGTATCGGCATGATCGCAACCAAGCTAGCTAGCATTGGGATCCAAACTTGTCCAGCCGCTGAAAATGAACAGTTTTACTCTTCCGAATGTGACATTTTGCTTTTGCTTAGCCGTAATTCTCCTTTAAAATGAAGCTCATGGATTCTTTATCGGATTTTATGCCGGACAACATGCGGACCACATGGGAACTGCCACACTTTTTTTGCAATCCAAACTGACGAGGAGCGGCTGGCATGGATAGCCACGCTATAGAGCATAAAAGTTAAGGAGCAAGTGCGGCGGTGTAGAAGAAATGGTGAAAGTCGCTCCTTAAGAGCATGTATGTACGTATGTATGTATGTATGTATGTATGTATGTATGTATGTATGTATGTATGTATGTATGTATGTGTGTATGTATGTATGTATGTATATGTCTTCATCAACTTCCAGAAGTTTAGGGTCGAAAAAATGAGAAAATGGCCGTTGCAAAACTATACGACATAGCGAAAATTTTGACAATTTTCTCAATACAGGAAAAATTCCCTACAACGTTCTACAATCACAACCCGTGAGACGCTCCCCATTGAGGAGCCCCATTTGATACGTATTCTACCGATTTTTATAGGCCTCAGAAATCCGTGCAAAATCTTAGAGTAGCTCCTTTTGAAGGAGATGCATGGACTTGTATCGACTGTTTTAGGAACAAAGACCACGAGCAATGATGCCCCATAGGTTTTCCATCGGATTTAGATTCGGCTAACAAGTGGACTATTCAAGTGAATCCACATGGTGGGCTACAAAGCAAGTTGAAGTGGACCTAATAACAAGGGTAGCGGCGTTGTGCTGCAGAAAAATAAGGGCGGCGATGACGATTCTGCATCGTAGAGGGAAGTACGCAATGAATGAGCACTTACTGGTATTGTTTCTTGGGTGAATCGTCAAGACCAGATCCAGCTTGCCATGCCACTTGTAGACCATGAAGTATCATGACCAAACTCCTCTTCGGGAGAAAGATTTTATTTCTGCTCAAATCATTTGTTCACTGGTGCCATCCGTCAGCCTAGCTGGAAGGAACATCTTTTCGTTGAAAGAATCTACCTGTGACATCAAACTCCAGATAAGTTGTTCGGCCTTCAGGTGATGAGGGATTTAGTGCAATCTGTACGACAAGCTGAGTGTTTCACAGAATATGAAGATGGGCTCTGACGTCTCCGGTTACGGTCTACGATGCAGAATCGTCATGACCAGCATATTTTTCAGCAGTATAACGCCGCTACCCATGTTACTAAGCCGACTTCAACTTGCTTTGCAACCCATTATGTAGATTTACTTGAATAGTCCATCCACTTGTTAGCCAGATCTAAATCCGATGGAAAACCTATGGAGCATCCTTGCTCGTAGTCTTTGTTCCAAAGACAGTCGGTGCAAGTCCATGCATCTCCTTCAAAAGGAGCTACTCAAAGATTTTGCACGGATTCCTGAAAAGGCCCACAAAAATTGGTAGAATACGTATCAAATCGGGCTCTCCAGAGAGAAAGAGAGCGTCTCACGGTGAATCCGTAGACAACTGATCTACAATACTGTACTGTTGTGATTGTAGAATTTTTCCTGTATTAAAAAAATTGTCTAAGTTTTCGCTACGTCGTATACTTTTGCAACGGCAATTTTTTCATTTTTTCGACCCTAAACTTCTGGAAGTTAATGGAGTGGCTTGGTGATTTCCTTCTGTAGGTTTTTTTATATGCCGAATCGAACGACATTAACCATTTTTGCACTCAGTTCCTCGAAACTTCGGGAACCCAAAATTTGGGGTATGTCGTATAGTTTTGCAACGCAGTGCACATTGTAATTAATACTGGAACGAGAAAAAACGAGAGATTTTGTTGCGTAATCAACAATACTCTCGGCCACCGTTGGCCGACATCGTCGCCAACGAGCTGAACAGAAGTAATACTTTGTTGATACCATTCTGATGGCGGTGAAACTTAAACAGCGCTTAAGTATGGAATCAGTAAATAAATTCACTCTGTGATAAGGCAATTTTCTCACTTCTTAAAATTCGAAGAGTCTCTCGTTTATTCTCCCATATTCCTGGCTCTTTTCCTGCCGTAGGTTTACTCACTCTCGTATAGAGCCTGGAGAACACTCAAGACAATGTTTTTGCCCCGCAAATTCCAGATAGAGTTCGATGTGGAATTTGCGAGGTAAAAGCAGTTGAGAACGAACCGTTGGCCGACATCGTCGCCAACGAGCTGAACAGAAGTAATACTTTGTTGATACCATTCTGATGGCGGTGAAACTTAAACAGCGCTTAAGTATGGAATCAGAAAAGATGTACAGAAACTAGATGTGGAATTTGCGAGGTAAAAGCAGTTGAGAACGAAGTTGTAGATGGCTAGTTGACTGCTAATACAGAAGTAGAAGAAACAACGGCATTCTGACAGACTTCCCCCTTGAAATGAAGAAAGGGCGGGGCGGACGAGTTGTATGAACTATTTTGCTTTGTTGGCAATCGCTGCTGGCTTGTGCCAGCAAGAAATGCGGCCGCAATCGCTAATACGAACAGTGACATTTCATGAGTACGAGCAAAGATGTACAGAAACTAGATGAGCTAAGCAAGTAAAAATAACCAAAAAGTGGCAGCATAAGTTTCGAAATGCGGCACAGTTTACAAGCAATCGCGGAGAATTCGCATCCAAGCTCGCGATCTTCACGGCTGGCAAGGGAGTTGCTCGCAGAATCGGTAAGTACCGCCACCTCGAGCGTGTTTGTCTCTGCCTCCCGACTTTTCAACTTGAGATTTTTGTTCAGTGTCTCTTCATGTGTCCTTGAATAGATCAAAGCATATTTCTACCCCATTAGTATCAGAGGCAACAGACCCTGCTGGGACTGTTGCTTTAAGCATACGGCTGAATTTGGCTCTCCTTAAGCAGGTCATGCTGTTTAAAACTGTTTTACACTGCAGATGTGTGATACTTTGGGTCTTTCAGTGCTAGAAGACGAATTCTCTACCGTGAAGGTGTCATACGTGTGAATACACAACACCTTCTAGCATCTATTTGTATATGTCCGCATCCACCTCTGTATATATCCGCATCCATCCAACGACCCTGTTTTTTACGTACTACTAACCGAGCCTCCGCCTTGTTGCACGAATCATAGTTAATACTTCAGATCGACACTTCTCCGTCAGAACGTCGTATGCCTTCGATACTAATTAGGTGTTTTTGCTCTTGTGAAAAACACATGAAGCGTCAGAAAACAAAAAAAATTTACCGTTGAAAGCCGCTTAAAAGGGAGCTGAAGCCTTCAAAGTTTGCGTGGCCCTCTCTCCGTGGTGCGACGTTCAGTGCGAGCCGTAGAGATTGAGTAATTGGATGCGAGTCCTTGCGCGATTGCTTGTACTATCCCGGGTTTCGGAGCTAATGCTGCGTCCTTTTGAGGAGTTCAATTTGCTTCACTCATTTAATTGTTGTACTTCTTTGCTTAATCTGATGCATGTCTCGGTTTGTTTTGATGCAAATGCTATTGCAGCCACTTCCTTGCTGGCACAAGCTAGCAATGATGCTAGCGAAGCACTCTAGCTGAGACTGCTCGTCCACCCCGCTCCTTCCCAAACTCCAAAGGGTACACCCTTTTAAAGGGCTTCGACGACGTTTTTCTTCGCTTTTTTCACTGCATCAACTCACTTTTTTTCGATTCGATATTGACAGTATTACTCCGTGAATTTAATATGGAATCGTTGCTTCAAAGTCACTCCCGCCGCTTCGTATTTTCTTAGAGCCTTGCGAGGATCTCAGTTCAGGTGTGCGCAGACCCATTCCCATGCCTATAACCCCAGTCGAACAACTCAGCAGTATTCGAGAACTGGTGCAAGGGAGCCCGGCCGATTCTTAGTGTTGTGTACGCTTATGTACGGCCCCTCCACTGTAGTGACTTCGCCTTCTAGCAACAGAGCGACCCAAAGCACTACGAGTAATTCGGATGCATAGAGCAGGCTAATGAAACCATTGGCGCAAGAAAAAAGTCAGGAATACGGTATGAAACTTCTATTCGAAGAACAGTGAAGGGAGTTGTCCCAATAGATGGCGAATTCACTAACTAAATGATTCCATGCTTAGTCATCTGTTTAATTCTAACCTTTTCACCATAATTCGAAAACTTCTTGAAATTTTGCCATACTCGGAAATTCTGGAATGTTTTTTTTTCATTTCACTCTTTCTCCCATTCATTACAAATCTATTGGTTCGGCAAAAAATTACAAATCTATTGGTTCGGCAAAAAATACTTGCCCAGGGAAAGCAAAATTTGGGCAAGATCTATGGAAGTTTCCCTGAGCTGTAGACAGAACCATAGCCTCATACTATAATTCTGCTTGCTACTATACCTTACTCTTCGAGGGCAGGTTTCACGACTATTGCTCACCCATTGGAAAAGGAGGTGGAAGCGGTAGCGATGCAGAAATTGAGAAACAAATGTGGCCTAACTTGGCCAGAATTATACATGTGACTTCCTGTCCCTGTGTAAGGTAGAGTTGCAATGAAGTGAACGCAACTGCATCAGAAGATACATTCTACCGGATGGCTGCTCTACCTTTCTTCCCTTGTTAATCTCATGCTTGATCCGGCATGGATTTCAATTTTTGTTCAATCGTTTACTTCATTTGATCTAGTTGAATTCACTAATGTTTTTGTTAAGGTTATGTCTAAGCGGTTTTTCATCAGCTTGCTGACTGCGTGCGGGTTCGCCGCAATCTATTATTTCGTGTGGAGTGAGAGCACAGGTTCTGACTTTGGCCACTACTCCGAGCTTTGTTTTTAGTTCAGTGACATCCTCACCATATGTGTTCATGATTAGGATGAATTTTGATCATTGATCAAGGGGCCAACGCTTTTCGTGGTCATCAGGCCTAATTGAGGAGCTGACAAAAGACTGGTGACAAAAACTCTGTTTTATATAGATTCAGTCACAAGTAGTAAAGTTTTCATCATTCTCGCGTTATTTTTGAAAAAAAAGTTTGTGTTGTTCCCAACAAAGGGTATGCGGCAACACTTTATTTTACGAAATCGAACCATCAGTCGTAGTCATCTCTGAGGAGAAGTGAAGCCGTCCATTTAAGCTTTTGTTCATCTCTATTTTGTGAGTTCCATCTGGTGCACTCGGCAAAGAAAGAAGGAGCAGGTACGTTTAAGGAAAGGATTTGTCGAAAGTGTTTCAAAAAGTTTTGTTAAGCAACAGTCTCAGCAGGATCGAAGTGGGGGTGGCGTACAGGAACGCACCTCCTCTTGCCAGCCGTGGAGATACGTTCACGATTACGATTCACGATGCAAATCGTGATCGTGAACGAACTTCGACGGCTGGCAAAAGGAGATCAAGGTGACTCCAGCCTTGAATACCAATCAAAATGCGGACAGCCAGTGTCCTCGAATATTGAAAGCATTCGAAAAATTTTTGAAGACAAGCCAAGCCCCGGTACCTCAAATTGCTGCAGTGCTTCAATTCACCTGTAATACCAGTGCTGCCTTTTGAGCCATGGGAGGATTGTACATACTGGGAAGATAAAATCCACGCTGGTTGGATGAGGTTGCTCTGAAGGCACGTGTGAACATCTGCTTCAGTTCAATGTCAAAAAGTCGCAGTTGGGAATGGCTTGAGGAGGAGTCACAGGGGTTTATAGAGCGCACTCTACTCATGCAAAATACACAAGCACTAGAGAATACAGAGTGGGCAAAAATTATGGTAACAACACAAATTGCTTATAAAAAGTGATGAGACCGAGAAGTCTGTGAGAGTGAGAGCAACAACACACTCATATTGGTGGAAGGTTATCAGGCAAAAAACAATATTACTTCTTGGAGTAGCCGCTTTCATTGTTGATAAATAAACGAAAACTTCGTAGAAGGTCGTCGACCCTGTTGTGTAAGCAGGTGTTACCGAGTAGGTTCGAGGCTTTTACTAACAGCTGCTCAACTTGTCGATGTTCCTCTTATGCTTGTAGCAATGCTTTGCCTTCAGCACACGTGATACAAAGCATTTCAGAGGACTTGAGTTGGTAGAGCAACGTTCCTGATTCTCCAATATGATGAAATCAATTTTTGGGCAATCCGGGGGGGGGGGGGCGCCCAATCTAGCTTTAATTCCCTATGTTTCTTATTGGAGTTCTTTTTTGTTCGAAGCTTCAACCGAGACGGAAAAGAGTCGAGCTGATTCTTATTATCCAGCTTTATACCTTGAGCAGCAGTTGTCCGAGATGCCTTCGAATCGTGATCCCTGCTCTTCTTATTTATGCGAAAACCATCACTGGGTGGCTCGCTGGCTTTTCACTAATACTAGCCCAGGTGCTCTTCCTAGGGATATTTCGGCAGCGGAACATCTTCTCATCAAGGAAAACAATCGACAAATAAAGCTCATTATGGAATCG
The DNA here is from genome assembly GCA_002352805.1 of Teladorsagia circumcincta. Lineage (NCBI taxonomy): Eukaryota > Metazoa > Nematoda > Chromadorea > Rhabditida > Trichostrongylidae > Teladorsagia > Teladorsagia circumcincta. The sequence goes on from KZ345013.1 coordinate 504,352, forward strand.
AGACAGTATCTTCCAGCGTATCAGTTTTCTTTTCAGTTTCCCTGGATAAGTTAGGAGTCAGGTATTTTAATGCTAGAAAACCACTTTGCTGAGACAAGTGCACGCAAATCGTTGCATGAAATCGCGCTCGATAGAAGTTACAGCGACTAAACGACGGATCGAACGAGCTGGCTTCCGGCGCTCCCTCGCACCTATCTTCGAGAGATTGCTCGTAGGCCGCAGATGCAATCCTCTCAGGTTCAAGCCTATCGTTCTGGTAGAATGCCTATTGCACTCCGTGATGGTGGTCGAAGAAGGTTTCATAGAGCCTCTGAATCGTCACGCTATGTAACACAATCAAGCAGATCCGCGGAGCAAAGTAGGGATTGTTTCTCGGGAAAGAAAGGGATTGTCCAATTCGAAGTTGTTATATCTCATATGACAAAATCAAATATGAAACACTTATTCATCAAAATAAATACATAGAATATTTATCAAAAACTCCTGGTGTTTAATATTAAAAATTGACTGCGGCAACCTCTTGTTACCTAATTTTTGCCCACCCTGTATGCAGCTCAGCAACCACAACGAGCTTCAAAAGGTTATCTTCATCTCAGGTATTCCGCTCTCCGCTTGTTGTACAGCAATATTACAGACTTCAACCGATACCGCTACTGTACAGACACCTACTGCTTGCGGCAGGTGTAGATTGCTTCAGATGTCGCAAAGTTGTGGCTTCTAGTGGATGAATTTGCTCCAGTGGGGCAACTCGCAATCCGCATGTCACGAGCGAATGCCAGAATACTATAAATGAACTTGGCTCCGCAATCCCGTTACTCTTGAAAAACACTGCCGTATACCAACCGATCGCTAGTTGTTTCGCTAGCTTGCTCGTGTTGAGAGAGAATAACTACGCTGATCGAAATCATGTTTAATGGACTTCAAAATTTCCCCTTCGAAGACTACTTAAAGCTGAGGGTATGTATTCGTACCCTCGCAGCTGGATGGAGGACAGTTATAGAGAGTTGAATATAGCACTCAATGAAGATGCTTCTGAGAAAAAAACCTGTGAAAATTTGAAAGTCGATATTAAATCGGCATTCACTTGTGATCCAACATAACACATCATCTTGTCCTCTGTTCCACAGATCTTGTAGGCCATTATAAGCATTATTACCATTATTTTGTGAATCCCAGTTTGATGTGCCAGTTTGTCAGTGTGCATATCATTATGGGTGTATGTGTGTATGTCGGTTATCTTTCCTTCGGCAAAACGCCTCTATCATATCGGGAGTTTGACGAAAGTACGGGGTTAAACAGCCGCTAACAAAACAAGGGAACAGAAGCTTCGCGGCATCAGTGCTTCCTTGTGGCGTGATTCGATGACGACCCCCTCCTTCTCCAACATTATCACTCGTGCATTCCGCATACTGCTGAGAGCTGAAGATCGGGGATGAGGAGGGAAGAGGAAAGAGAAAGAAAGCGGCCTCTCCACTCACATTTTTTTCGAGGAATATGCATAGTTTTTGTGCAAACCAACCCTCCGTACTTTATACACTTCTCTGTCAGCCTGAATGGAGGCGAAAGCGCAGCGGAAGAAGTGAAGGAAGGGGGGGGGTGCCGACGACTGCAAAGGACAAAATATGGAGGCTCGAAATTGCACTCAAGAACACGTTCAAGTTTAAGATCGAGTTTGTTACGGGAATAAATCATATTTGAATGCCGTATCATGACTCGTCTGTATTCTTCACTTGTCATACTCCACGATTTCTGCCCGATCTTCTCCGTCGCCGCGCTATGGAGAGTGAGGGGGTCCTCATCTTCTTTGGCTCACGATATAGTATAGAATCCATGTCGTTATCTTTCGGCCCATCCGTTTCCGTCCATTTCACGCATCTTTTTGGCTCACAGTACTTTCTTCCTACCAGCTCCCTTTGTCCATTCACTGATTTTCGTAAGTAATTTCATCCTTTCACTGGTCCACCGGTCCAGCACTGTCGACCTTGGCATTTTTCCCATCTTCCTTTGCATCACGAACAGCTTTGTCATATTCGACTTTCGCAGCGCCCATGTCTGCGCTCCTAAACATTGACGACATAACACAGGATTTAAATATTCGCTTCTTAGAGGGAGACGGCCCGGTTGCAAAATCCAGCCGGACCAATTCGATATGCAATTTCTGGTTGGTCAGCTAAGGGAAGGAGAGCAGCCAAGCTAAAGGGGTGATCAAAAAAGTTTAGGTTTTTCCCCTCGAAACGGCTTGGGTGCCTGAATGTTTCACTGCTCGTTAAGAGCACTGACTTTTCAGGATTAAGCAGAAGTCCAAACTTAGCAGATGTTTTTGCCGAAACCTGCGGCATATCTTCAAACATGGAATGAAGCCAGTAGTGCAATTTCGTATGAATACTCACGACGGGAAAGTAGCTTGCCTCCAACCCTTAGTCCGGAGGTTGCCCAATCTATGGAATTGGGAACCATTTGCAAGGTGACAGTAAAGGGTTTAACACTCAATGTCTCCTTGTTTGACACCCTATCTGATGCTTACTGAAGTTGAGTGAGAGCTGACAAGAATGGACGTGGAAGAAGATTCATAAGGTCTCTGTAACATCTCCATCAGTTCCGGATGCACCCTCTTTTCGCAAACCCTGTCCATAGTGCGATCCATACCAAGCATTCAAATGCTTTTCTTCAGTCGACGAGAGCAACAAAGACAGGAAAGTTGTATTCAGTACTCTTTTCAGCGATTCGAAGGAGAACATGGATGTGGTTGAGAGCGGGATGTTCCTTTCTAAATAAAACCTGACTCAGGCTTTCTGTCTCTTATGGACGACAACTCTTGTGATAGCACTGAGAGCTCCTTAATTAGAGATATAGTTCAAAAGTTGTTCACGTCACTGGAATTCCCTTCTTGAATCTCAGTTTCACGTGAGCGCTGCTTAAAACTTTTGGGGATGGGGTCATCGCGTTTGACGCTATTTGGCAGAGTGGTAAGCATAGAAGCTAGTGTGGGCTTTGCAAGGGCCAACTGTCTGAAGGAGAGGGATCTGGTCCAGGAGGTCTCCCGAAACGGAATTGAGAAAGGGCGTATTTTAATTCGTTATCGCAGAAGGAAAGGCAAGAGGGAAAGGAAGGATTGGCAGAGGAAACTTTGTGTATGATTTGTAATGTCAGGTGCCGTGTGATATCACTACAACTTCTGTTGCTCGTTGCGAATACGCTCCGATGATTGGGTTCTTCAGGAAACCTTGTTTTTCTGGAAGTCCACTTCGTTGCGCTTCAGTTAAGATTTTGCCTTTCTCAATTGCTTTTTGCACTAGTGCAGTCTTCCTTTGACTAGCCGCTTTACTTTCGTCAGTCAGGTAGCGCCGTCGAATCTGGGTTCACTGGCACATTCCCGAACGACTACGCTCTTAACAAGGTTGGAATATGGAAGTATAAGTCACTTGTGAGACAGAAAAGTTGCAAAATTTCAAAAATTTCTGCAAATCTCGAGAGGAAAATACTTTCCAAAAGTTTAACTCCACTGTGGTTCCCAAAAATACGACTCCACTATGCCAAACACTATCCTCCTTCGCCGCATGCAACGGCGCAGTTGCTGCTATTACCAAGAATAGTCTTTGATATGTGTTATCTTTATTCAGGTACCAATGGAACCATAAAGTCAAAGGGAAAGGTCGAATCAATTTTCGACACTTGCCCTTTGATCTTATTTAATCACTTGGATAAGGAGCTCCTACCATTCCATCATCCCAACTACACCCCTAAGGCGGTGAGTACGTCTCTAGCATTATAAGTGAAATATACGAAATATACCCTGCTGACAAAAAGATATAGCCAAAAAATGAAGCATGAAAGCAAAGTCATTTGGAGATCTCTTTATAGAAAGTGCCAAATATCCTACTATATATAAGCGGCTAAGCGTGTCTGTTGGTGTGTGTGTGTGTTTGACCGGAA
>KZ345013.1:523360-537866 GCA_002352805.1 Teladorsagia circumcincta
CCTGCCACTAAATCCATTTTGTGAATTTCCCAATTTTTGAAGGGATGTTTTGAAGAAATCCGAGAAGGGAGGGTCGAGCTCCCTTCCCTGTCGAAGAGCACGTTTACTTGTGTGATGGAAAAAAGGATATGCTCGGGCTTAAGCGAGTGTTTCTCTCCTGGTGTGGCCTCAAACATCGCTCTCAGTCATGCCCCGAGATAAAAAAAAACAGATTTTTTGGTCTTCCAGATGACTCTACAGAGCTGAGGTGTGCACCATTCGACTCCCCATGCAAAATGCTATCGAATGGTATACATCTACAAATATTGGGTTTCCTCACGGAATACCTCTAGTTACCCTGCTGAGAACTGATCTACGATTTCTACTTGGACGCGATAGAAGGAGGGTCTTGAGTGCAGGGCCTATATATTTAGTCATTCAGCATTTCAAATTGTTATAGAGATCCTGGGATCTGAAAAAAATTTCATCCAATGCAGTGACCAGGGTAGTGACTGGCGCATTCTGGGGCGACTTTAGAGACCCATCTTTCTGTGTAGCGGCCAGTTCTCATTAGCGGGATTAGATACACACTACATGCAAGCAACAACATGAAATGAGCTTCTGAGATGATAGTCGAGTGCATGGCGCAATCCAAGATAGTGCCTCTAGGGCAAACTAGGGCAGCTTTTTATAGAACTCGACGAGCTGATTTCAATGCTGTTTTCAGATTTTAAAAACCTCAATTTTGAACCGAGTTATAGCCAATTCACGCGATTCACGCGAAATCGCGTGATTCGCGTGGATTTTCGATTTCAAACGGCGAGTACTGTAAATGCCGATTTCTTCATACACGCATCATCTTTCCTAAACGATATTTGGGTGTTCCCCGCAAAGGAGTATGTGGTGACCCTAGTGTCCTCTCATAATACGAAACTCCACCGTACGTGCTCGTATTTAAGGAGAAATAATGACATTCATCTCAGCACATGTTCGTCACGGTCTACTTTGCGAGTTCCGTCTGGGGCCCTCGGCAAGAGAAGCCTGTCGTGGCATTTGTGAGTCTGGAGAAACAGACTCCCTAAAAGCGAATATCTGTCAATGTGGTTCGAGAAGCTTCGCCAAGGCATCTACGGCCCTGAAGACCTACCACATTAGGAAACTCAATGACCGTAGATACTGAACGCAAGCAAGAGGTTCCTGAAGGCAAACCGGCACCAGCACCCGTCAAGTGCAGAAGAGCTTCAGTTCTTCCAGAGCACCATGTGTCTTTCCCGTTGAGCAGTGGAGAAATTGCATACGCTGGAAAGTTGTAATTATTACGAGTTGGACGAGGTGGATCGGAGGACACATGTGAACAGCATGCTGTCTGAAAGTCGTAACTTTTGAATTGCTTAACAAGCGGTCACTGGGGTTAAGGAGTGCGCAGTCCACTCAAACAAGATACGAAGGCATTAGTGGGAACACGCAGCCCAGTGACAACGAGCCCCAATAGGTGAACTTCACCCAGAGTAGGTTCCGCTCTTCAATTGTAGGATTGCTTCATTACAGAATTCAAGCAATACTCTCACTGCTGGAGCACACACCCACTGCTTACAGCTGGGTAGACTTGCTCCGCATATCGCCAAGTCGAAGCTTCCAATACATGAGATTGTTCCAGTGCGCAGCAACTCGCGACCCACATGAAATGAGGGAATGTCAGAATACTAAACAGAAACTTGGCCTCATGATTTTCCCCCGCTCTTCATAATCCAATGAAGTGTAGCAACCAGTCACCAGTTGTTCCGCTTGCTTGCTGGCTTCCTTCACGGGAAACATTACGAAGATTGCGAACACCTCAAAACGGACATCCACTGGTTCTTGACGTCGCAGGTTGGTTGGTCCTGTGAGAGAGGTATCCTACCACAAGCGGATAGATAGAGGACACTACCTGCGGTGAATATGGTACTCTCAAGATGATTAAGAAGAAAGTTGTGGAGAGTTGTTGCAATGAGCGATAGCTACTACACAAAACGCATCGATAATTCAATTTTGAAAAGTCAAGGCTTAGTTTGAATTTGAATTGGAACATTCGTCGATTTGAAGGCACGATAACGTGAATGGAACAGTGCCGAATGTCCTGTCATTTTCAAATTTGCTTTATTTCATTACTTGACTAGAAAGAAAGTAACGTCAACAATACATGACTGCATCCCCAGTGATTATTTCGGGTTTGATTCCGGGTGAGTTTGCCTTCAAGCAAGTTTCTACAAGCACAAAAGATCCTCTTACAACTCATTGCCTCTTTTGAGAACTGCTGCTGCTTCCTTTCCTTATTTTATCCTGCTGTGCCTCCTTGCATTGTAAGCTAAAGCAAGAAATGGTAGATGCTTGTGGGTGGTGAACTCGTCACTTCTGTAAAAAGGTGAGATTCTTCGATAGACGAAACATGCTCACCCTCACGCAGCTTGATGCTGTGATAGATGTCCTTGCAACTACGGTTTTCTTTTCGAAATACTAGGTTTTTCCGAAAGTTTGTTGGTTTCCGACCCCGAAAATGAAAAGCATGTATCTCAGCTTGAGCAGAACATTTGCAATTGAAGTGAAAACCTCTAAAATCTACAAAAATTTTGCAATGAAAAATCACGCTTGCTCACTCCAGTTATTGTAACGCTAGAGCTCAGGAGGCGCTGATCTTGGCGGAAGGCGTTTCAGCATCATCTTGGGTTGCTTCCGAGGAATTCTCTTCAAGGGTGCTATTGAGTTCACCAACGAAGAGTACGTTTGATGAAGAGGCCCTCCATATAAGATAGTCGCAGCGTCATTCCGTAGCACTGCTGATCTACATTATGCGGAGTTTGTCGTATGATGTGCTTCCAAGCACCTGCCAGAGATGTGTCGCTCCCTTTATGATGAGCAATACTGAGCCCATGTGTTGAAGTTTCTGGTGTATTCTGACATAATGCTGAGAGTGCCCCTCACTGCTACAGTACCACTCGGTACCGAAGAGCTCATGCAGCCGCTGACATAATGAAAGTCACCATAACCTTCCCTCAGCGCAACTTCTTGAGGGAGTTTTTGGAGCTTGATCGTGGTCGATTCCTTCAAAGGCGCGAGTCACGTTCATCACATAAAACGAGCTAGAAAATTTCGGTTGACTCTTCAAATTGATTCTGCACCCTTTGAGGTCTTCGCACTTTCCAGCTCCTCCTGTACAACTTGGGACTACAAACCAATACGTGCAGTTTGGGACCGGAGCGGGACCTTCCCAATAGTCTTGTGCATGAATACTTCAACAGAACATTTGGCTCATCGTTAGCGATCTCCGATATCAGACCATCAACCTACTACCTTTGGGATTCTCGCTTTCGTTACAAGAACTTCTGGGCATGCTTCGAGGCATGTTTATTTCGAACCTCAGCCAAGTGTACCTTCATTATCTCGATGTGTTTCCCTTCCTTCCAAAGCTAATTCGCGAGAAAAAGCAAGTCACCATCAAAATTGCACCCTGTGTATGCCTCATTGTCTAAAAAAAGTTATAAGAAAATGCTTCGTAACGAAGTTGGCCTATTTCCGACAGACAGAGCAAGGAAAGCTCTTTGAAACTACACTGGTGTGCAAAACTTAGGGACGAGATGGATCAAGTGACATAACCTAATGACATCTCTGTGGCCCTTACAAAGGTTTCTTCTATTTGTATTCTGCACTGTACTGCAGTAGTTCCTTTCATGTGCGGTCAGGTTCCATCGGGTTGTCTTACTCGGCAGTAGCACATCACGGAAAAGTTGCGGTGGTCCTTAAGTTTTGCACACCAGTGTATGTTCATAGCTATGGAAGTTCGCGAATAGAAAGAAAATAAAGCATTCGAATGTGAAATGCCAAAAAAAACGACAGAGCTTTTTAGAAACACTTTTTCAACATGTTCTTGCTGTGGAGAGAAGTTTGGATGAGCACTGCATCTCTGGATTTTTGCACCTCGCTCCGCAATCGGGTTTTCCTAGTGGTGTGTCAGACTTCAAAGCAAAACCGCCATGTATCAGGCTCAGCCTTCCACTGTTTCTGAGATTTGATCATCTCTCTTTTCAGAACAACCACTTTTTATTTTGAGAAATCAAGAAGGTTTTCTGAGCTCCCACATTCATCGTCACGGCATGAGTTGCCTTTTCACTTTATTAGTTTCCACTCTTTAATTGAAAGCTCAGACCAATATTATCATTCAAGATCAGCGATTTGATCAGACTCAGACAACGTATTGTATTGCTGTGTTGCTTACAGAGACGCGAAAGCTGGTTCCAAACACGATGTTTACATTATCATACTGGATTCCGTATCTTCTTTCATGGCAAAAAGGTTTGCTTGGCTTCTGAAGAACGTAGCATAATTTCTAAGGTTTCCATTCAGGTCGCTTCCGAAAACAATCAAATATCTTAAAGGAGAACTTGGTGCTATTCAGATGGAGTTTTTGAATAAAGTGGGAGATAACAGCCGACCGAACGGATTCCCTCTTGCTTTCGGTAAGCAGAACGAGTTTTTCGCTGAATGCAAGACACGTACAATATATACTCTCAAAAATAACAAGCTAAACCGGAGTGGCTACTTATAATACGGAATATTATCGAACGTGCTTTCAAACACGGTGTATCTTCTTACCGGATCCTTCATAAGATTTTATTTTTTCCAAAGGACGGATCTGAGTTGCGTTTTTTGGGCCTTTCAACGAAGTTAGAAATTGCAGCATGTTTAGCTGAGCCGTTCCCAGATAAATTGCTGTGCAAAGGAGAGCATGGTGATCTTAATTGGTGTGCAGAACAAAAGCCCCCCCTGAGGTCATCGCGCAAGCGAAGGTAGGTCACCGCGCGCGGCGATTACCGTATCCGGGGCCCTAGCGGTTTGATGTTCAGCGTGGGCCCCAGTTATCATCCCAAAAAGGATAGGAAATAATACGCGTAAAGCTAACATGCGATCACACAATCACAAGGTCGAAAATCCCAAGAACGCAAAGTCTGGCCGCATCCTAGATATAAGACCGACCCCAATACGAATGAGCAGAATACATTTTTACAGGACTTTCCATCCCAATTCGTATTTTTTGCATTCCATTTCAGAAACGTTGCAATCAATTTCGTAACTGTTTTAGCTATTTTCGTAAACATTGCAGTCCATTTCGTAAGCGTTGCTTTCGATTTCGTCATTTTAACCCCCAAGTCGTCATTTTTTCATTCAATTTTGGACACGTTGCAGTCCATTTCGTAAACGTTGCAACCCATTTCGTAAATGTTTCAGTCCATTTCGTACATGTTGTGATCGATTTCGTCATTTAACCCCTAATTCGTAATTCTTGCAAGCAATTTCGTAAACTTTGCAATCTATTTCGGCAAACATAAACATTTTGCTGAAACTCATCCTACAGGTATTGTCGAGGGTGCTCATCACGAATGCGACATCGATTCCCGACGCCGGCGCTAAATTGGCGCTGCTTGACGTCAGTTTTCGCCAAGATTCATTCCCAGCAAATTCGCTGTAAACTTTGGTATAGGGGTTGTTTCGAGCCCTGATTACGAATGTGACATTCGTTTTTGGCACACGGGTTATTCAACGCATATTTCCCGATTTAACCGGTGAGAGGGCGCAGACGAGTGGGAATAGAGGACAAATGATACCAGCGCCATGAGTGAATATCATATTCGTAATCAGGGCTCGAAACAACCCCTATACCCAAGTTTACAGCGAATTTGCTGGAAATGAGTCCTGGCGAAAACTGACGTCAAGTAGCGCCAATTTAGCGCCAGCGTCGGGAATCGGTGTCACAATCGTGATCAGCGCCCTCGACAATACCTGTAGGAGGAGTTTCAGCAAAATGTTTATGTTTGCCGAAATAGATTGCAAAGTTTACGAAATTGCTTGCAAGAATTACGAATTAGGGGTTAAAATGACGAAGTCGATCGCAACATGTATGAAATGGACTGCAACGTTTCCAAAATTGAATGAAAAAATGACGAATTAGGGGTTAAAATGACGAAATCGAAAGCAACGTTTACGAAATGGACAACAATTACGAAATTGATTGCAACGTTTATGATATGGAATGCAAAAAATACGAATTGGGGTGGAAAACCCTGTATCAAACGAGAAGAAAAACAGGAAAAAATGAAAACTCATAATCGACGCTGAACAACGCCATAAGATCCACGCGGAACAAGAGTGTCGTTTCTATCGTTGAGATGGGCGGATCCAAACTTACGCAAATTGCCATGTTTCAAACTTTTAAAATATCGGCGACGTCGTGCGCGGTGACCTGGATCTGGCGGCAACTCTGACTGGACTCTTGACGGTCTCCCATCTTAATAGCGTTGGAGCTAGCCCAGGCAGCTTCGCGCTTAGCAGAATTTGGCTGAAAATTTTGCTTTTTTTTGAATGGACTGGATGGTTTAAAACCACTTCAGTATTGTGTATATCCCAGAATTCTGCACAGTTTGGAAGAGTTTGTATTGCTTTCCACCATTTCTCGGAAGGGAATAGGCTCGGTAGGTCCCTCTCATTCAGCTCCCATTTCTTTTGCAAGAAACGCGGGCTTGAAGTCTGCCTTTGTTTCTTCAGGAGGAAATTATTTGAACGCTTCCTAGTGGGAGGATAGCGCAGAAGTGGATCGATTCCAACAGGATTTTTTCCCTGGGAAGTGTGGCAAAGACCTATTACTAGGTGAAGGTGTAAGGTGCACGAAGATAAACTGTATTAGAACATTCTGGGGTCTACAAACACACAGTGAGGGAAATTCTTGCGCAATCGATCATCACTAGACCGCAGGGAGCTAGTAGGAGAAGTGTAGCCAGTAGGAGAATTCAAATTGAGAGACTAAAAGTAGATGCACCAACGGCAAGGCCTAGACAACACACTTGTGATACGTATTCAGGATAGGCCATCAGGCCAACCCGGTGAAACGAAATGAGAAGCACATTTCTATACGCATCTTGAAGTCCAAATCTGCTTTCCGCATCTGCTAAGCTCTTCTGTGAAAGGAGTTACGGAGTTTTCTTTTTTTGTCCCTACTTTTCGGTGTATTGCCTGCAATCACATGTAGGCGCTGGTATAAACGCCATGAAGTTTCAGCTTTCCGAGCTTCAGTGCGCAGCGGTGGTGCTCTTGCTTTTCGAGCAAGGAGTTGCGGGTTCGGTTCCTCCCAAAGCATAATACTTTGCTTTTCAAATATAGCTGGAAAGCCTCTTTTAAAACGTTATTTCATCAACGGTCACCTGAAGCTGCGCCTATGAAGAGTTTGAAAGCAGTCTTCTTGACACTGAGCACTGCTTGCCAATGAGTGCCCATGGTGCACGTGGTGATATTGTAGGCTCTCCCGTGGCAAGCAGGTACCATATTCGTGTTCATGAGATCAAACTATCCATAGAAACGGGTTCCTATCCAAACCCAGGGGTTTCCACTTAATGGAGAAAACGCGGAGCCGTCACAAGGTTACCGCTCCCCGAATAGCAATTCTATTATATTAGGTTGGTGCAAAAGTCTTGAGACACAAATTTACATGGATCCTCGTGTCTCTACAAGAACTTTTGCCACCGTCATGACCTCACCATATTCTGGAACAATCTTGGAGTTACCGCTAGCAGTATTCAAGTAGGTCCCCGAGCCCTTCTGCTATGAACCATGTCGCAATTGTCCAGAAGTGAACTTTGAGCCATCGTCTTCAACGAATGGCGCCGCGTTTCCAGTGCTCGCTCAGCTGCCTCCGGTACCAACATTGCCTTCGGAGAGAACCTCGTCAGCCATGCGAAGGTTAGTCGTTCGGTAGCTCGCTTTCAATCTGGAGATACGAAGCTTGACGACGATCCTCGCCCTGGATGGCCAGTTGTTATCGAAGACGACCAACTTCTCAGCGAAGTGAAGAAGAGGCCGGAGGCTACGAGCAGGGAATTGGGGGAGCTTCTCGAGTGCGATTATAGCAACGTAGTTCGGCACCTTCACGAGTACGGTTACAGGAAAGTTTTTGCTCGATGGATTCCGCATCAACTGACCGATGATCTGCGTCACACCCGTGTCTCAATCGCCCAGTCGCTCCTTCTTACCCCCAATCGGAAGGAGTTTCTTCAGAATCTGGTGACGGGCATGAGAACTGGATCTTTTACGACAACAACAAGAGGGTCGCTGTCTGGCTCTCGAAGGGAGAGGATCCACCCGTGCAGCTCAAGCTAGGACAGCACTCAAGGAAGGTTTTGCTGTGCTACTTCTGGAACTCGAGAGGGATGCTATACCTCGAGTTGCTCCCTCTAGGCTAGACGGTCACGGCTATCATTTACAGTCGTCAGCTCCAGGAACTCGCCCATGCAATCAAAGAAAAGCGACCGAGAAGGGTTTCTGTCCATCTCCTGCATGATAACGCCAGTACCCACGTAGCGAAGATCGCACAGTCCATGCTACAGGAGATCGGCTGGAATACGGTTCCCCACCCTCCCTATTCCCCTGAACTCGCCCCTTCTGACTACCATTTTTTAGGCACCTCAAGCAATTCCTGGTCAAAAAGGAGTTCGCCACTTTCGGAGACCTCGAAAATACTGTGGCTCACTCTTTCGGCTCGAAGCCCTCTTCTTTCTGTGAGAAGGGAATAGCCGACTTGCCCGCTCGTTGGATGAATATCACAGATAGTTACGGTGATTATGTAGTTCATTGAGTTAGAGTATGAATAAAATTGTAAATGATTTCGGAACACGCATCCGGGTGTCTCAAGACTTTTGCACCAACCTAGTAGAATTGACCAATCAGCGACGGCGTAGGGAAGGGGAGATAGAGGGTTGTTCTTAAAAATAATGCCTTATAGATCCTGGAATGATGGAGACAGGCAGTCCAGACACTGTTTTTGTTGATGGAGTGTGTTGAAAAAGTCGATTCCGACCCAATTCGAGGATTTTGTACTAGGGTGCTGGATAAGTGAGTGAGGGACAGGCGAACTTTGAAATTCGGGACAAAAATTCATATTTGGTCAAAAGTTTGCCCATATGAGAAGTCCGGCTCCCTGATTACGAATATCGCACTTGTTCGGTACAAGAGTGCCTGGCCCCTGCACTGCAGGGCCCAGAGTATCAGAAGCGCATGTCTCCCAACTTTGTCAATGACCGCAATAAATTATCTGCATAGGTGACTATACACAAGCGCGTTGGACTAGCTGTGTCAGGGACCTCACAAGTTATTTAACTGCAAAGGCAAAAAAAAAGCCTGGCAAGGAGTCAATCCCAGGACCTGTTTTTTTGTGAGCCCAGACTACTTCCGCTGCGCTTTCCTGCTTCATACTTCTCTCCATAGAAGAGTTTAGCAGATAGTGAAAGCAGATTTGATGTCAGCGTTTCAAAGTGCGTATACAGATATGCAACTCATTTAGTTGGACGGGTTGAGCAAATGACATTCTCTGGTAAGTCATAGCTGCGGTTTCATACTCAAGATCACTGATATTATGCGTGTTCCAGGGGAAGTAAATTATCGACATGTCATCGTCCATCATTATGATTGCTACAGGGTGAGGCATAAATATAGTGACAACATTGAAGTGCAACATAAAACATGTACATTCACTGAACAATGTCTAGAACAATAATTTTCCCATTGTCTTATACAAAAGATTCTTATTTACATTTTCATGAATTTTTTTCAGTGAGTGGCTCCATTCGATACAAAATGAGAAGAATTTCTAGCTTCATGAGCTGCCGCATGGGCTCTTTCAGAGATCTGCTGTATGAAGGGTGCACAGCCAAACCGTCAAACGGCGCTCAATGCATATCCATAGTCTTTACGCATTAGTCTCTAGGTACATCGGTTACGGAGCCCAAAGGGTGGCTTTGAATTTTTCCCAGAAAGCGATTATGCCGATCCAGCGAGGACCATGATAATATTCGCTGCAGGCTCGGCAGTATCCTAACAGCGATGCAAAGATTTCTTCTCTCGAACACCAATACCTGCCACAAACGGAAGGTTCCATCGGATAGGGATAAGAGAACAGAGTTTAAAAATATCGCAGGCTCCCAGCGCGTGCCGCGAATGGAGCCGTATGTGCACCAAAAAGAATTTTTCAGTGACTGATCATGTCTCCATTGGAGGAAACTCAGAGATAGCCACAGGATTTTCAAGCAGATTAGCAGAGCGGGAACAGTACAAATTGAGTACAACCTCTAACTCGGCAGATTGAAAGCGAGTAATCGCGACTCCTACCTCTCGGCTGGTCTAAACCTGTGTGGAAGTAAAAATTCCACCAAACGTCAAAGACAGAATTTTGAAGAAAGTCTCTGGCCGCTCTTGGATTGATTTTTGTAAAAGTCTGCTGCTCAGCCCAGTTGCCAGACTTTTGGACTACAGCTTGGATAGGTTGCTAACGGCCGCTCTTCAAAAGTATGAGGCGAAGTTTTGAAGAATGTCAGGCGACAAGAGCCAGTCCCTGGAACAAACTTACTCCTTACTTCTTACTTCTTGACCGCTATTCGTCCCGGGCACGCCAGAAACGCAGGTCGCACATGTTCCAAGCCGCTCCGCTTCGGGCTCCTCTGCGGCACTGGCCGTACAATTTTATGAGAGCTTCTGCCCATTGAGTGGAGGTCTGCCAGTGGGCCTTGTTTTTACCTTGGGTACCAGACAGTCACTCTCTGGTTCAGCGATCACCAGTGAGTCTAGCCACATATCCGGCCCACCTCCTCGCACATCATGAAAGGTCTGGAGGAAACGTTTGGAGGGAATTGCTGACAAGGAAAGGCCCTCAGGTCGCCATAGCCATTCAAGAAGCGATGCATACCACTAGACGTACCTTTGAACGCTGATTCAAATCTACCTACCAAATCTGCTAAACGCTTTTCCGAAAGATGTTATGAAGCGAAACAACGCAGCGGTAGTGGTCGGGGTTCACAGTCAAAACGTCGTAGGATCGGTCTCTTATTGTGTTTACTGCTTCAGTTCTTCGGAGATACAACTGACTTGCTTTTGCTGACCTATTAAACTGAGTTTCTGATGAATACAAAACAGTAACCACTATAAAGGACCGATCCTTCGACATTTTGTCAGTGAGTCCCGACCACTACCGTTGCGCTGTTTTGCTTCATAACTCCGTTCAGGGAATCGTTTAGCAGATTTGGAAGGTAGGTTTGAGATCAGCGTTCAAAGATACATCTAGCCGTGTGCATCGCTTCTTTAATGGCCATGGCGACCTGAGGGACTTTCCTTATGAGTTAATAGGCGGCTACTTTGAATAAGGCATGTTAACAGTCGTTTGAAGAAAAATATGGTCGCACGTTGCTGTGGTTGATTCCCGTTTCAAAAGTTCTGATCTACACTGTCCCACAATTATTCTGTCATCATATTCACGCCCTACCTTGTAGTTGTCTCAGTGGATGTATGTAAACAGCGAGTGAGGGGGGGGGGCAATGAAAAGATATTTCCCTCTAATTTTAAATTGATTTAATCACACTCCACTCGAATTAGACGATGCTTCCCACTCAAAATTGAAGAGAACACTTCATTCTATAAGAAAATTTTCGTAGGCCATCCAGTGAACGGCGTCAAAAAATTGCTCTGGGAGTATGATGCCCTGGTCGAGCTCAATGGGGTCCACGACGGATCTTGTACCCTTACGATGGTCTCTGGAAGGCGGGTTCCAAGAGGGTTAGCATAATTAGAGCTAATGTCCCTATGAAACTATCCCACATTGAATCGGTTCAAGAAATTATGTAAGAGCTTCAGGCTGAAGCAGTTGCGGAGGCCTCCTTGAGCTTGACGACGACGACAGATTGCGTCTCATTCTAAAGACGGCGGGGCACTGGAGGAGGGCCTGCGTCCACTTATAGAGAGAATTTAGAGAATATTCTGCTAAGGAACTTCCGCCAACGACTGCAAATTATGCGATGTATTAGGTCTTTCAAAAAGTTCTCGTCTATAGATGAAGAAATTTGAAGGCACTTTGGGGCCAAAACAAAACAGTTTGTATCGAAATAGAATTCTCAGAATCCACAACCTTCTTGCAATTATTATTGTTTCAGTCAGTCTCGTTGTTCAGTGCTCAAGAGGCGATAAGCTCGATTGAGGTCTTTTCAGCATCACGTTAAAGTATTTCCCTCCGAAGGAGCTATCAAGGTCCTCGCGAAAGTGAAGTCGATAGGCAAGAGGATGACTGAGCAAGATACTGCAGCATTGCATTCCGTAGACCTCCTAGATCAACTTGTCCAAGGTGACTTGTGCGATATGCGTCCAAAACTTTTCCAGACTTATACGATGTGCGTCCAAAATTTCAGTCAGGAGTGTGTCGATCACTTCACGATGAGTAATGCTGGGCCCATGTGTTGCACTTTTTGGTGTATTTTGATGGACTATCAAGATTGTGACATTTGCACTGTAACAAATCCACGTGGCACCGGAGAGCTAGGCCAGCCGCTGACCTAATAAAAGTCGCATTAACCTTTTTTTAGGTACAATTTCAGTTTTGTCAAGTTTGATTGCGATAGATTCATAAAAGCTTCGAGAGCAGTGGGAAAAAATCCGTGCTACATCGTTCGTCACAATCCGGTAGAGGAACGAGTCACATTCATCACATAAAACGAGCTTGAAGTTGATGGTTCACTCTTCAAATTGATGTTTGTCGCGGCACGCCATATTGTGCTATGTGAACTTTCCCGAGACCCAGTATAATTGGAAGCACAATTCAACTCCGCCCAATTTGAGCGGGACCTTCTGAGAAGTATTTGTGCCCAAGCACTTCAGTCAGAATTTTCGGCTTACCGTTGGCAACCACCGACATCCGACCACACTCATCTCCATCTCGCTTACAGTATGGATAATTTTTCGAATTTCTCAGAGCATATCTATGTGCTGCAGACTACATCCAATGTACCTTTGCTATCTTGACCTGCTTCCCTTGTTTACAGGCCTATCTTGAGCTACACAAACTATCCAGAGGGTATTCTGAAATTTGGCAGCCTGCTTGGAATTAGAACAGAATGAAGCATTTAAAGTGAAGTGTCAAAGAGGACAGAACTTCCAAAAGGCCTTACAGATGGTTGTGATCCCAACAGTGGATCGGAGGAGCGGTGGTCTTGACCATATAATGTTTTTGAGTAAAGAAGAAGCGAATCGACCACAGAAGAAGCCGCGAACAGACCGCCAAGAAGCGAACCGACCACACAGAAGTCTAAACCAATAAGAATATTTCCCCCTTACCTCCCAACTGGTGTACTCACTTCATTCATCATCTTAGTCGCGAATTTATGTATACAAATATATCCCTCACCATATACAGTAGCGGTCAAAAGTTTGGAAACTTTTTGGTTTTTGATCTAGCGAAGCCAATGAACAACGAATTTGCCTCAAATTCACGTATAATATACAAAATTAAGAGCAAAATACGAGGTGTAACCCGATTTTCTGAAAATCCAGATCATTTTTGAAAAATAAGATTTTTTCGAAGAATTGGCGCGTCAAAAGTTTGGAAACTTTCTGTTTTCCTGGTTATTACAATTTCTTTTCCTTAGTATTTGCACGTTTTTGTTAATTTTGGTGAGAATATTAAGTATTACGTAATTATAAAACGAATTCACGTGAAAGGGAAGCCTTAATTTTATTTCAGAGGTTTCTCTAGATCCTTTGTCCGAAGTATGGAGAAAATCTGTTTCTCATCAGTTAATCTTCTACAAAATTGCTACCATGGGAATTTTTTAGGGTCATCAGAGTCGAGTAACCATAAAGAAAACGGCCCGGCTAAAAAAACAAATTCACAAAGAAATTGGCCTTTTTCTAAGACTCTGAAGTCTGGTCGGCCCGTCCCGTCCCCCGTCACCATCTACCAAAAAACGACTTTTTCGGGTTTCTGTCTCAGTCGATCGCAAGCGGAAGTGCTGCTATACGTCCGCTAGGGTCTAGCAAATATTATGGAAGATGTTCGAACAAGGAGCCGTCGTTGGGCTTTTAGAGCAGGATGGCCCAACTGGCTTCCGCCCACAAGCGATGAACATGGACGGAAGGCTGGAGGTACAAAATTGTGCTCAGCGATGAGTTGAATTTCTGCCTTTTCGGAAATGATGCTGTGTACATTGTGAAGTGATCTGTCAACTGAGAACCTCCTTTCAGGTATCAGATTCCGCAGGTCAGGAAATGGTGGAGCAGTGCCGTAGGCGAGGGTGTGTTGGACCATCAGGCGATTTCTCCCTACTCAGAACAAAGCGAAATGTGGGCTGGCCCTAATCTAAGAATAGTCTGAAGAATGCAATGCTACCATTTGATGGTTAGAACTGACCGAGAAATATGGGTTTTCTATCAAGACAACGATCCGATGCAGGCCCACCTTCTCATTGCCGCCTTACTAAACTCAGAAAAAAATGCTGTAGTGAAGGAAACAAGTCAAGATTCAAAAAAAACAACTACGTTGTGCACCATAGGGATGAGCTCACATATCGTCCAATCCAGGTTTCAGCAAAAATTCTGCCGATTAATTTGATTTAGCTAACGAACTGTAGGATTTCACTTCAGATCCCGTAAAGGACGTTACAACTGATTCAGTGTTGCTAAAAAACGACGCCATGGT
>KZ345013.1:549736-564767 GCA_002352805.1 Teladorsagia circumcincta
GGATTATTTTCCTCCACCCGCACCATTATGGAAGTATATATATGTAGGGACTGTAGGGAGTGTACGTGCAGCGCACTACGTTCCGAATATCCCTCTCTGCGAGCTGAGATATTCGCAACGTAGTGCGCAGTGCACGATTGGATGGTCTCATCAATTCTACTGATTTTCGAAACACTGACGGAGGCTGAGCTCATCGGCACTGAGGAACCCATGTTAGGATTTCACTCTCTAGTTCATTAGCATGGTTAACATTTGGCTGTGCGTAATTATGTTGAACGGATAGGTAGCAGTTGATGTTTCAAAACGCTTTCAGGCCCTTGATAACGACGAATTTGTCGAAACGTTAGGCTAATAAATATTCCACCATCCAAAACCTGTTTGACACAGAAGCAATAATACTGTTCGCCCAGGTTTCAAGAAAGGCGGACATAGAGAACAAAAACTGCATTTGTTCCGATAAATAATTCGAAAACAGGAAGGACTGGTACGCGATCAAATTCCCGCCGGACATCTGTCAGTAATGCTGACGGTGGGAACTTTCCAATTTGTTCTCGGAGTGCCGTCACTAGGAGCTCTTTTCGACCTTTTGACTTACTCTACAAACATCTCACACTTGCATCATATTCTCTCGAATGTTTTGTCTTCATTCTTCGAAATCGAACGCTTAACAGGATTTTTCCATTCTTCGCTTGATACGTAGTACGTTCGCCCTGAGGCGCACTTCTTTCCATGCCCAGCCCTCGGCTCCGCACGACTTTCCTTCGACTGTCCATTGAACGAGGTTTTGTGAATTCGTCTCTTCGGAAAGCGAATTTTTGTGCGTGAAAATTTTGGTGTTGCCTCTAGCGATCACAGCTGACATATTTATGTTGGGAAAGATTCAAGTCTTTTCCGGAAAGGGGTCCTTCAAATATCATTCATTTGATGTTGTTTTCACTCACACCTTCAGAATCACTACCCAGATCGCGCTGCAACGATCCCGCTCACCTTACAAAAAATTATTTAGTATCATTAACATGCTATATTATAACAAAATGTGTTAAGCTTTGATTAAGAGCATAGATACCCTTGCTAGCTTTTTTATACATCCACAGCAATTTACTCTAAATAATTAGTTTCGTTAAGGGACGCCCAAAATAGCCCAGATATGGCCAACGACACTGGCGCACGAATCACTGAAAGCCCTATACCATGCTGATAAGCACTTCCACAAGTATTTCCAGAAGAATCGTGCAGTCATCGATCGTTCGTTCATGTTCTTTATGGGTGACCACGGACCGCGAAGAGAGGGTGTGAGGCACAGTTTTTGACTTCATACACAGCTTATGTACTCCCCTTTTTTGTTTTTTCTTCAGTCTAGGTGACAAAATAGAACGATTGACCTTAGTGCCGTGATCTGAACAAAATAAGTTGAAAGAAAAAGCTGTTTTCAAACTGGAGCACCGCTCTTGAAGAAGAACTCGCTGAAAGTCCTTCACTAGGAAAGACAATCAATTGTGGATTGTGAACTGCTTAGACACTGTAGAGTGATATGGCTTTCCAATAAAATATGTCTAAAAAATTATGACATGGTTAATCGTTCTTTTCTTGTACGTTGATCCAATATCGACCAGCCAAGCCCTGTCAAGGTGAGCGCAGGTCATTCGAGTCGAAAAAAGTATGGCATAACTTCGTTGCAAACCTGACCTTTCCATATTCTCTTCATGCACTGACTATTTTTGAACAATGGTGATGTCATAAAGATTGAGGAATTGAAAGGATCGGTTCACGTCCTACTTCGACTTCGTTGTATAATCAGCCAGCTACCTTTCGATATGAGATTGGTAGCGTGGGTGACTGGTGCTTTTGGCCTCGCAAAAAGGGGGAGTCCGTCGGTGTTGATTTTGACCTTTTCATAACCAGCATTGCCCTTGCGCTCAGATTCACTACATTTCAGATAGGCAAGGTTCGGCTCGGTCAGTATGAAAACCTCAATCCATTTCTCATGGTCACTATTCCCTCTGCATACCGTAATACGTCACTGCACGAACAACTGCGGCAGAAAACATTTGAGCTGATGACAAATTTTGACGTTCATGCTACACTTATGGATATACTGAAGGTTTGCGAACGAACCTCATGTGATAATACAGACTTATACAATATATCATTAATGTGAGCACCGAAGAATACAGCAGAGCACCCGAATAATATGTAGTAGAAATCAACAAGTGTTAGGTCGTGAAGAAAGCTCTTGCGTTTTTTGGTGTTTCATTTTTGAGGCTTTACTTTTTTCTGACTTTGCAGCAAGCTGCCAATTACTATGTATATGCCTTTTGAAGAGCTCTTCTCGCTATCTAATGAAATGGTAGGCTTTGTTCTAGACAAACGCGTGGTTTTCCTTTTCCAGCTGAAACAGGTCTGGAATAAGCGGAAGCAGGTCAAGGTAATGAAGATGCACTAGGCTGAGATTTGAAACAAATATGCCCTGAAGTAGATGTTAACAAGTCTTCGTAATGATAGCGAGAGCTTTGAGGATGACAGTGTTGGTGGTGGTACAGTGTACACATTGGACATTGGACAGTGTAAAGACTAGCCGGAGGCTCTGGTTGAAGCGGTTTGCATGGAATTATCAAGAAAGTCCCTCTTATACTTATCATACTTGGTTTGTGGTTTGTTGTTATACGGAAAAATTTGGAGTCAAGGCGAAATGAGTACGAGTTTTCATATTTTCCAAAGCATCCTTCAAGTACATCATGTCTAAAATGTAATATAGCGTTGTGACTAGAGGATTTGCTCTACTCGATGGATGATAAAGTGGCTAGATTTGTTCAGTATGCCAAAAACGGCTACGTTGAGAATCTTCGCAAAAATAACGAGGTAACGTTCCGAGAGTGCGAGTTCTACACTTTCCAGAGCAATAACTTACTCCAATTTTGATAATTCGTAAAAGGTAATATAGCGTGTTGAACTAGATGTTTTTCTGCCCCTTCCGGAATTCCTTGATTTTCCCTGAATCGAGAATTTTTCTTCAAACAATAAGAGCCGTAGTTGAAGCGTGCGCAATTGACTGGGCCTACGCGGAAACACGCTGTGTGCTTCACATCCCTTCATATTCGTTGACTCGTTTGAAAGATAACATATCCATCGGAAACCGGCCGTGTCAGTAAATCACTAGAATACCCCAGAATTACTTTTAAACCTCTTTGAACCACGACAATTTCATGTGTGTCGGAATGACATTGTTACTGGAAACACTCCAGCTTGCACAGCATCGATCGCATCATGATGATTGTGCCTTTTGGAGCCCTTCGGCAGTATTGATCGTACTGCATCGATCTGGCCTGACCGTTTCCTTTGGGCGGGCTAAAAACGAAGCTCCCTGTCGACTTGTTGAGCATTTCTAAATGCACGTTTGACCCTGAATTGGACGGCATATTAGGTTTGGTGGAGCCTGTTAGAAGTCCTTAGCCTAGCGTCCTAGTGACGCGTTTCGATGTGCGAAGGTGGCGCGACCTCAGGCGGAGCACACATCTCTATCTAGGAGACGAGTACTACAGTGAAGCAAGGTCATACAGATCGTATCCTATTAAGTTTGAAAATAGCGCCCTTACGCGCTTTCAAACTAATAGATGAATGAGTCGCTCCTCACTTCTGTCTCTTTGAATTCATGCATCTTGCAGCTGCAACCGGCATCTCGATTCCGAGATACTTCTTACCGGGACATGGCACCTCTAAGCAAAGGATCATCGTTGTTCAGGAAGTGGAGGGGTCGAAGAAACTGCCGAACGCTCCCAATACCATCTCAATATTGCATATGCCAATATAATTGGACAATCACCCAGTACGTAAGATTACGTATGGCTCAAAACATTTATGGGAACTCAAATAATTTTTATTAAACATTACCAACTATCCTTCAAAGTTTTAGGAATGAGACAACACGGACAGAACTCGGTGAATTTTTTGCTAAACACCTTAATTTACAACTGGTCAAAGGTGGTGTGATGAACAAGTGCCAAAGGCAGTGTTACAAAGAGGTTTGCATCTTTAGCGCCTTTTTTCATGAAATTTTTATAAAACATGAGCGGAAGTGGTGCAGTGGCAAGTAGCACACTTACCACGCGTGCGGTCCGTGGATCAAATCCTGGGTTGTGCGCGTCCGAGCCAACCAAGCCTTCCATTCTTTCAGGGTCGGTTAGTTGATACCACATTTGTCTAGGAGGATCAAACACCGACTCCGCTGGCCCCCGAAAGTCGTTATGTGAGCTAAAACGCATTCAAACTGCCATTGCGAATGCACAAATGGAAGTAGAGTGCGTGCCGCATCCCAAAAAGGGAATGATCAATGGCAAATGCTTTATCTTTTATTTTTATTTTTTCATAAAATTTGCAGAGACCCTCCCCCATTTTCCTCCGGGCGAACAATCCCGGCAAAACCAAAAGCATAGGATACGGAGGATGCGCACCGCACTCAACTCCCACTCAAAATCATGAAGGCATTACATAGATTGCGTCCTTGCCTAGGAAATGGCTGACAGTGGTCACCTAGTGCCAAAATTCATGTTTTTATCTCTCAGGAGAGCCTGTTCTCAAAAGACCACCTTCACCGAGATGGGAGGGTTGGTTGGCCTGAGCAGAGATCCATTCCAAGGGATTGCCGAGTGTCCTCAGCTCTTTCGGTCTCTTTCAAGATTTGCTCGGAAAGTCAAGCAATCCCTGTTCATGATAACCCTCAACATAAAAGAAATTTTAACTATGCTCTCCCAATTCCGGTGAGAATTTGTTCGAAAAAACTGACAACGACTTTTTACAGGCATCATCTATCAAACAGCTTCTTGATCACGGCGATATACTCTACGAAGTGATAGTTTATTTGACTCCGTCGAACGGCCTCTTTTCGGTGAGTCCAAGCGAATGATCTATGGGGTCCGCTTCTGAGCTGGTAGGTTTGCACACCCACAGCTCCGAAACTCTAGGGATCATTGACTGACTCGCCTATTTTGGAGCGCATAACACGCAAGCAGAATGTTCAGCATCATCTTTTGAAGCCTCCATCAGCTTCGAAAGATGATCACACTTACAAAAACTGGGCAATGATCATTTCCCATTACACCGCATACCATTAGGATGGTAAGGAAGTCTTGAGCCGCTTGACGTTATCTTCTGCTTTAAATCTTTTATTCAGCCTACAATGGATTTTGTTTGATAATACAATCACCACTATTACTAACTACAGAGTCCCACCTAATGGGCAGGTCAGCGATTTCTTTCTCTTAGAACTGTTAAGACTGAGAGTCAAAGAAGTCGCTGACCGCCCTCTCAACGTCTTCGACTTTAGCGAATTTCTTGTTCGCTAGGAATACCCTAAGAGAGCGAAGTCAGTGATATTCAGAGCGGGTAATGTCAGCGGAATAAAGCGTGGAGAACCGTGCCTCAGCCCGGCTCATTCAATTTGGCACGTCTCCTTAGCTACATGGGGCCTAGAGTTGTCGTGGAGTAGGTGAACAAAAGCTTGTCTCGGTCGTTTTCCTTGAACAGTGTCAGCCAGTTTCGGGAGCTTATTAGCATTCATGTCGCCGGTGATGGTGTATCCTTGCTAGAGCAGTTCGTAATACAAAATTGCTTGCGAATCTTAAAAGCAGCAAAGAATACACTTCTTGGGGTCAAGGTGCGGTTTTGCTTGCGTTGACAAGTCTTCTGCATGAGGGAGCCACCAGCACTGTGCCTGGTAGAATCTTCGAGGAGCCAACTAATATCCCTGTATACAAGTCTTCCAGAAACTCCTTTCCACGCGAGCGGAGAACGAGAGAGTGACAATTGGATACCCAGGTAAGCCACGTGCTATCAGTCACGGCATGAGGTACCCATCGAGTGAGCACTTTTTGTTGCCGACGCAGTGAAGGCACATGCGGGTCTAGTCGCAAGGCTGCTAGAACTATCTTCAATGTTTGGGGACGTCCCGCTCTTGGCTGGTCTCCGAAGGCCGTGTTTCCTCCTTTGGATAGAGCGAAGCAGCGCTTGACCGTGCTGATGGGAAGTTACCCTCTTCCAATGCACTATTATGTTGCAGACGCTTTCCTTCGCTCCAGTGCCACAAGGCCATTCACAAAAGATAATCGCTCGCGTGGATTTGACGTGGATAAGGTTAAGGAGGGCAACCTGGTCATCTAAGTGGCTACTAAATATAGGCGCCTATTTCAAGAGTCCATTTTAGATCACCTATCGACAATAAATCAAAACACTAGTAGTATAGAAACTAGAGCTTTCGTAATACCTTCCTGCTAATTATCTCTTCCGCTCGTCTCCAACGATGAAGGTTTCTCCTCATCGTTCAACCATTGCATATCTTGCGAGCAGTGGTTTATCAGTGCCAAGAACTGCTCGACGACTTCAGATGCCCTAAAAAGAACCAGTACCACGAGGACTTCCCCATCGAGCCGAGGAAAAGGACAGGGAGACCACGCACTAAGAACACACCGCGGGTACGCAAAAGATCAAGAGAAGAATTGTTCGCAATGTGGAGTGAGCCTTAACAAAGTTGCAAAGATCTCGAAATTCCACGTAGAACCGTCCGAGTAATTATGAAGAGGGAACTTCACTTTCGCAGTTATCGAATTTATCGAGGTCATACTCTCACGGAAGCTGCTATGAAGAGTAGGTTGAAAAAGGCCAAGCTTTTGCTGAATTGGTTGCCTGTCAGATGTTGGGTGGACGGATGAGAAGATTTTCACAATGGAAGTGGCTCACAATTCTCAAAACGACGCAGTTGCTGAATCTGACTAGCGCACATCCTGTTCGATGTCGTGTGCACACTATGAGCCGAGTTCCAAAATCTGAAATGGTTTGGGCAGGGATTACTTCTGGAACCAAAACATCGCTTGCCTTTGTAGGCGAATCCATCAATACCAACGCTCAGATTTGCGAAACAATTTTACATGATGTGCTCTTTCCCAAGACTGTTTTGACCTTCAGCGGACGTTCGGACTTCTGAAGGCTCCCTTGGAGAGGGCATGGAATTAACTTGACGTCAGCTTCTTGTGGTCCACGGTGACATGAGTCGAAAAGAGACTTGAAGCCTGCATCGCTGCCGAAGGAAGCATTTTAAGCACCTTCTTTGGTGATGTATTGCTATGTTTCATTGGATATAAAAATGAGCTTCTAAAAATGTAATAGGTTCTCTTTCTTTGTGAAAATATGGTCGATAAACCATGCGAAAATATTTAGTAGCCATACTGTATAGCTGATGAGAAGAAATATGATGAATAGCCGTGATTCTCTACGTGGCAGATTATGGGTTATGAACAGCAATGGTAGGTTCTAGAACTTTTTAAAAATTGGCTCAAAACTTTCCATTCATCATTACAAGTATCAGATTTTATGATCAGGTGAAACTGTGAATTCGGAATCAATATCGCAGTTTCCGTGAAAAGGTCAAAAGTTTGCAAAGACTTATTTATCCGCTTTTCGAGAACCTGCAGACTTTTGGAAACATGTAGTCAAATTGGACACACAGGGGAGGTCAGAGAAGAGCCACTTCGACCACGGTCACTAAACTTTTCGTGATACAAGGTGCCGCTGTTAATGGAAGCTTTACGGCAAAATATTGCTCGCCTTTCTTGCCTAAACTGTGGCTCTTTTGCTTGCCAAAGATTCTCTCACCCTTCCACACGATGTCCCGATAAGGTACAGGGCATGAAGATGGATTTCTCCTTCCGTCAAAAGCACGTCATGCTGTAGAGATCACCCTTCACAGCTGAGGTGCAATGCTTTGTGTTAATCTATTGATAAAAGGCGAATCATACCGCACAGATGCCACACCAGTGGATGCACAACACGTTCGAGAATCCATCTGCTACATCCGCATTCACAAATTCTCGAATCCTGTGCAATGGTCCAGCATCTTATCCAGGTCCAGCATTTTACGGATTACCGTAACCGAGCCTCCACCCAGTTTCACGGATGGCAGCTGATACTTTGGATCGAAATGTTTTCCGTCAAGACGCAACACATGCATTGTGCCGTCACTGCCAAACATTCTGCATTTACTTTCGTCGCTCCAGATGACGGAGTAGTCATTCGGAGATATCCAGTTCAGGCGTGCGCGGAACCATTCCATTTCCCATCATTTGTCTGTGAAACAACTTCACAGAATTCGAGTGGTGGTGAATGCGGATGTAATGGATGAATTCTCGAAGGTGTTGTGCATCCACTGGTATAGCACCTGTACGGTACTGGCTTCGCCTTTCAGCAACAGATTTACCAATGCATCGCACCTCTACTGTGCAAGAGTTACCTCGGCAGCATAGCGTGCTTCTAATAGAAGCAGAAACACATCTGCATGTCCTGTGCGTTATCGGATCATGATGCGAAAGGGAAAGGAAACCTTCGGCAAGCAAAAGAGCCACAGCTCTAGGCAGGAAACCCGTCACATCTAAAGAAAAATGGAGGAAGTTGTCTTTGTAAACAGTAAGTTCATTTACCGACTCCATACTCAGGCCCTGCTAAGATTTCAGCAACTTCAGAGGGTTACCGACAAAGTATCAAACAGGCTAAATGTTATTTATCATTCGATCTATTGTTTGGTCGAGTCATAAGATTTCTACAATAATTTGAATTTTGTTGGAATTTGGTCATTCTCGGGAATTTCCTGAGAGATTTTTTTTCTTTCTCCGCTCTTGCTCCTATTAAACACTAGTATGCTGACTTTGTGAGTACCCTACCCTCAGAACATATCAAAATTTAAACCAAATTGATTCAGCAGAAAAGAAGTCAAGGCTGGAAAAGCATTTGGCCGAATACTTTTGAGCGCCACTGTATCTCTGATGAACTACCGGCTTCACGTTCTCCAACTAAAGTCTTGGAGGAGAAATTGCTTTGAGAACAGGATCATGTCAATATCTCCTTCCTACAGCTTTTGGCTTACAATGGTTGAAATTCCTTTCAGACGGAACATGTTAGCATGTCTATGATTGGCAACATTATGGTGAAAATAACGATTTTTGTCGCGAATCAAAAGGTTGTGTTTCAGCAAACGTATGTTTCAAAGTCAGGCCCTGAAGACGGCGGATACTTTTTGACCGACCTAATACAAGACCACCTCCGACCAGTTCTTCAGATACAGTACTCGCCGTTTGAAATCGAAAATCCACGCGAATCACGCGATTCCGCGTGAATCGCGTGACGTGAATCGCGTGAATTGGCTATAACTCGGGGCAAAATTTAGTTTTTCGAAATCTGAAAATAGCATTGAAATCAACTCGTCGAGTTCTATGAGATGCTGCCCTAATTTTTCTTAGAGGCACTATCTTGGATTGCGCCATGCACTCGACTTCCACCTCAGAAGCTCATCTCATGTAGTTGCCTGCATCCAACGTCTATATAATACCGCTAATGAGAAATGGCCGCTACACAGAGGTCTGGGGTCTCAGAAGTTGCCGCAGAATGCGCCAGGCACTATACCCTGGCCACTGCAATGATGAATTTTTTTCCAGATTATAGGATCTCTTAACAATTTGAAATGCTGATTGACTGAATATATAGGCCCTGCACTCAAGACCCTCTTCTGTCGCGTTAAAATGGAAATTATAGATCAGTTTACAGCGGGGTAACTAGAGGTATTCCGTGAGGAAACCCAATGTTTGAGGTAATGTTTCTTGGAAATCTGAGAAGCTAGCGACGAAAACTCTTTAACATTGCAGAGTACCCTCTCTTCTGTGTACAAAAACGATGACACACTTGATCGCAGATGAGTGCTCCTTTCCTGGTGTGGCCTCAAACAACCTTCTGCGTCATGCTCTACTAGTGAGATTAGGTTTCCTATAGCCTTTCAGACGCGGTTACGAAGCTGATATGCATGCTTTTTGATTCCTCTGGAGAAATGCTATCGAACTACATACAACTCACATCGTGAAGAACACCTAAGTTACCTGCCACTAAATCCAGTTTGTGAATTTCCCATTTTTTGAAGGGATGTTTTGAAGAAATCCGAGAAGGGAGGGACGAGCACCCTTTCCTATCGCGGAGTACGTTTACTTGTGTATTGGAAAAGGACGATATGCTAAGATCTCGCGTGACGGCCGATGGCCTTTCTCGGTAGCTGGCGGGCAGCCCGATCGATACACAGCTGCGCGCGTCGAAAGTGCGTGGGAAAATCATCACACACCGCGCGTGAATTGCACGTGGGTGGCCAGGGCTGAGGAAGGCGATCGGCAATAAGGAGAAGGCCGAAAACGGTGAAAAACGAAAGTTTTGAGTGGGAACTGAGATGTATACCGTTTGATAGCATTTTGCATGGGGAATCGAATGGTGCACACCTCAGCTCTGTAGAGTCATCTGGAAGACCAAAAAATCTGTTTTTTTTATTTCGGGGCATGACTGAGAGCGATGTTTGAGGCCACACCAGGAGAGAAACACTCGCTTAAGCCCGAGCATATCCTTTTTTTCCATCACACAAGTAAACGTACTCTTCGACAGGGAAGGGAGCTCGACCCTCCCTTCTCGGATTTCTTCAAAACATCCCTTCAAAAATTGGGAAATTCACAAAATGGATTTAGTGGCAGGTACTTGTTCTCCAGGAAGTGAGTTATATATCATTCAATAGAATTCGTTGTGAGAAATCGAAAAGTGTGCATATCAGCTTCGTAAGCGCGTCTGAAAGGCTATAGGAAACCTAATCTCACTAGTAGAGCATGACGCAGAAGGCTGTCTGAGACCACACCAGGAAAGGAGCACTCATCTGCGATCAAGTGTGTCATCTTTTTTGCACACAGAAGAGAGGGTACTCTGCAATGTTAAAGAGTTTTCGTCGCTAGCTTCTCAGATTTCCAAGAAACATTACCTCAAACATTGGGTTTCCTCACGGAATACCTCTAGTTACCCCGCTGTAAACTGATCTATAATTTCCATTTTAACGCGACAAAAGAGGGTCTTGAGTGCAGGGCCTATATATTCAGTCAATCAGCATTTCAAATTGTTACAGAGATCCTATAATCTGGAAAAAAATTCATCCAATGCAGTGGCCAGGGTATAGTGCCTGGCGCATTCAGCGGCAACTTCTGAGACCCCAGACCTCTGTGTAGCGGCCAGTTCTCATTAGCGGGATTATATACACGTTGCATGCAGGCAACTACATGAGATGAGCTTCTGAGGTGGAAGTCGAGTGCATGGCGCAATCCAAGGTAGTGCCTCTAAGAAAAACTAGGGCAGCATCTTATAGAAATCGACGAGCTGATTTCAATGCTATTTTCAGATTTCGAAAAACTCAATTTTGAACCGAGTTATAGCCAATTCACGCGATTCACGCGGAATCGCGTGATTCGCGTGGATTTTCGATTTCAAACGGCGAGTACTGTAGTCTTGTAATGGCCCACGATCCGTCAAGAAACTTGTTCAGTTCTACCCGTGAATCATATTCCGGTGCAAAAATCTTCTGAAACCGTCGACTAGAAGCATACCGTGTACTTTTCTGATTGACTATGGGTTCTTCAATATCCAGTTGGCTGCAATCGATCAAGCGGAGTGTGATTATTCAGTCTTAAATATGAAAGGTGAGGGACTCCTAGCTCCGTTGAAGGCTACAACAACGTAATGACGCGCGTGTCCCAACCTTTACCTATCTCCTTCCCCACTTCTCTCAAAAAACCGTCGAACGAGGTTCAGCATTGCAAATTGTGGACGATAGACACGGGCATGAATTATTAGTCATTGAAAGGGTTTTTCTTCAATGGAGTCAAGTCCAGGGTGACTGCTACATGATGTTGTATTGAACAAATGATGTTTCATACATTTCTGTTCAGTCTATGCCGCTCTTCTATCCGACAAAAGCTACTCGTGGTTACTTTTTCAACTGATCTTTACCACTATACTATCACGTCCCGACCTTACCAATATACATATGACTTTCATCCCCAGTTTATGTTCATAAATAAACAAGAACTTTTGTAGGCCTTCATCCGTCGTAACGAATCCGGTCTGGCACTTGGTTCAGGATTCACTCGGCTTGATCGCTACGGACGCCAAGGGGACTGCCTTGTTGGCAACGTATTACGGCCTCTTTGCCACTGCAACGGGACAACAACACCGTGAAAAACATCTAGGTATATTTCGCTACTCTGCAGGAAGATGCTTTCTAAGAATATTAGCTGAGCTAGAGCATGAATTGTTAGACGAAATTATCGATTTTTTGTGATCCCAATCTTAAAACAATATACATTTTCTTAAATTTTGAATGTGCTGTGATAAACGTTGAATGCAGCTTGCATAAATATAAGATAATACATGATCAATAGTTCTGAGATACGCCGTGCGTTTGACTTTTGCTCAGAACTAGAATCCGAGGCACCCGAATGTGAATTCAGCCAACAAATTATGTACATCTAGAGTGTCTTTTGTGAGAGCCAGTTCAATAGGGAAGCCTTGTAGGAATGTTGCGCTCATTGTTGGATGGCAAAGGAGAATCGTTACCCATGAGTTCATAAGCGGTAACATGATAGGGACTGATAGAGCTTCAAGAGTTGCAGCAATGGAACAAACTAAGGCAATTAGTTCAAAGTGGCGGGATGGGCCTCTGATTCATCTCTTTGAGTTCCACATTGGGAGAGTCAAATCGGTGATAGCGTCATCAATGTGAACGCTCTGCTCTGCCTCTTGCTGAAACGGCTAGAGTCTGACGGCGAGGCACTAGCTGTTGGAGCAGCCATCAGAAAACGAGCAGAAGCATGAACGCTTTTAGTGGGAAGGGTAACGCTCCGCTACGTGGCTGTGGACGCCTCCTTTGTTGTGAATGTATCACTTCTCGATACGTTAGGCGCCCAGCCGCCTTCATTTATAGTGGGCGCACTCCCCATCTTGCACCAACCAAATTGTCTTGTCACCTGCCTAGAAAGTAGACTTGTGAAGCACCCGGTCACTAGGTTTCTCAAGTGACGGGTTGAAAAAAAACAGCGTGTGACGGACTTTGGTTCAAGCTCAGACCCCTTTTTTCCTATATTTCACATTATCTTCCTTATATCTACATTCGTCGCGGCACTGCATCACACGATGGATGCGCTTGGAATCCATTTGTGATACATACTTGGTCAGGCTGAGCCGTCACATTGGGGAAAAATTGGAGATGTAACCGGTCTCATCCTTGAAGCAATAGGCTCAGATCGATTTCGAGGAGTTAAGCGGTCGGCAAGCGGAAGCTGTAGTTAGGGACTTAATTGATGATGAAGAAAAAGGGAAAGAAAAAGGCTAACGAGGCCTCAAAATGGGAGCTCCCTCTCCTCGGGTAAGAAATGAACTGAAAAGTGTGGTGGACGAACTGTCGGGCTCGCACGCAGCAAATGCAGCCCAAGACAACTGCTGGTAAATATATTCCTGAACACCCCAAAACTTCAATCGTCAGTCCAGTCGTGTTCAGAGGTTCAGTACATTCAGTAGAACCACACTGCTTCATATTGGTACAACCGCAAGGCACCACATTGGTTGATTTGAAGGACCGAGTTCAAATAGTCCCTGTGGTAGCAAAACGACAGCACATGAATCGCAGCCAGTCATGCGCTCTCCATGACGCCAAAGAGGTGGCGCGTTCAGGAAGTGTAAGCCCCTTCTCCTTCACCACTGATTCTTTTCGTTCTAGCGGTGTTCAAAGATGAGTTTTTCTGTCGACTCCTCTTCATGTGTGCTTGACTAGGGCTAGCGCATCGTCCCACACCATCAGCATCAACTTTTTAGAACCCTGCAGAGTTTGTTGCTTTGAACACATCCTCGAGCACGGTAACTTGACCAGATTGCTTGCTCCCTTTGCCGCGCGTTGCACCCATGAACTAATCCTATGAAATTCAATTTAAATATGAATTCTGCCGCCGAAGATTGCTTAACGGACGGTTTAGGTCTCCCCCCCAGGTTGTGTCTAGAGTACCGACTCGGCTGAACAATCACAATAGCAGTTATTGAGGCCTCACGAATCTAACTTAGTAAGGGGAATGCGCGGAAGAGACTGGCGCCATAATTGCTATCCTACACCGGAGAAACTACACCTCATCTAATCACTAGGCTAATCTGGTACGGAGGCTGTGTACTGTTACAACGCGCAGCTCTGCCCGTCACTCTGGAATAAAGACGTTACAAGACTTAGCAGACATCACCGTCTAAGCTGTTGCCCGCCTGGGAAGCAAACAAGGAAGAGGCGTGATTTTCATTCAACATTAATATCAAGGCGAAAGCGGTGCAGTAGCAGAAGGAACCCCTACCATCGACACGGTCCGACGATCAAATCTAGATCGTTTGGGGTCAATCAAAGGCAGCATTTATGATAAAACAGGGCAACCCACAGTAATGCAATGGTAAAGATGATGAGTAGTGCAAGAAAGAAGGGAAAACCATGAGAAACGGCCCAGAACACAAGAAGAAGACCCCTTCCTTTCCCACTGATTTCCGCACTGATGTGTCTTGCATAGTTGTGTTCCCTTCAAGGCTAATACTTTCTTTGCTATCTAATCACTCGCCGCGTACAGATCTGTGGTAAGTTATTAGATAGTCGGTGGGTGGACCGCGCCAACTGCGCCATGAGTGGGCCATGCTAGATCGCCGAGGTCAAATGCATCGGTGCCAATTGCGGGTGCATCATTCGCAACTTCGGAAGATCCGCCTGTCTTTCCACGAAGCCATTCGCCTCTTCTTCGATTCTCCTTCTTATCGTGGAATTCCTTTGAACCCTTCACCCATACGAAGTAGACTGATTGGTTCTAAACATTTGTGGGCGATTAAAACACTGGATTGTACTTCGGCTAACCTCACAAATCATTGTGTTGGCTAAATCGCATTCGAAGCTAACTAAGACCATGAAGTAGAGTAGGATGCATGGCGCATCCCACAAAGCGATATATCAACGTCGAATGCTCTATCTATTTCATTCAACAACAAAACAAAACACTTTGACAAGGATGAAGCGTTGCAAGTGAGATAACCAGCTAGCTGGGAAGCCAGGCCAGCGGTTGTATTTCAAAAACATTTCCCTATCCCTACTATATATAAAGCGCTAAGTCTGTGTGTCTGTCCGTGTGTG
>KZ345013.1:621380-635545 GCA_002352805.1 Teladorsagia circumcincta
TCCCTAAGCCTTTCGAAGGAAGGAAACAAAGCATGGATACTGTAATAGTGTGTATGCACGAGAGTGCCCAGAGAACACTACAAAACGTTGAATCACCAAGCCTTCCGCTTGACCGCTGCCTTTGGACCGTATCCAAAAAATGCGGCGTGCTTACCGCACTTCAATAGAGCCAACATGAGGTCCGGGTTAAAATCGTGGCTAATGCGGACAACATCCCTGTCAAACTTCCTCATAGTAAACCACGACAAAGAACACTGCTGGCAGAGAAGTGAAGAATCCGCGTATGCAGTCACTGGCAAAAAAAACAATGGGTTTAAGTACTGATAAATGAAGAGTTCTACACAAGTAGGATGGGCACGCCGCATTTTTTGGACACGGTAGGCGCGAAATGTATGTTCTTAGAGACTGTTGCATACTGACGTGACGAAACGCTATCGAGGAACTTACACATTCTACCTTTTCAAGCATATGACTGCCCTCATCCCCAACCCCCTAGATTGCCTACGCTCCCCTGGCTCACAAATTCATCCGATTCTCGTGACACCATAGTTGCGGACGGCAGGCTCACGTATACACCCTCCCCTTCAAAAAACGTCGCCAGTGCAGACATTACCCTACATTTGACGACGCCTGAAAAAGTGGCGTTGTCAACTGCCACGTTTTCGTGGCCGTCGTCAGTTGTGGGATATGGTCTGCACACAGCACTTTCTGGCTTTTTGAAGGCGAGGGGTCATACATTTCGCGCCAATCGTGTTCAAAAAATGCGGCGTGATCATTCCACTTGTAGTGCACCAAATGAAGTAGAAGAGATGATATCGATACGGTCAGTATAGGGCTTAGATTAGGCGTAAGCGTTTTGAAGACGAAATAGTGAGAACACGGCTCGCATGACGTTCATTCAGAACTACACTGAAAGGCAATAGATCGATACTATGGCTTCGTTTTGATGTGGTCAAAAATACCACGAAATGACCGACAGCCTTTCTCATTTTCTCGCTTTTCTCGACAAACCGTTTTCATTGAAGCAACCATTGCAGGTACGATCAATATTTATGTGAGGTGAAGGAGTTGAGGGTGTGAGGGTCGGATAGTATCTAAACTTTGTAAAAACATAACTACAAAGGTATATGAAATCGTAGAGAACCCAAAAATCTGACAAACTTCCTCTTCCTGTAGCTCTCAAGACATGGTGTAAAATTAGTAAATGTGTAACCCCCTCACCCGCTCCCTCCCTCTACCCCAATTAGGAATCGATTCCTTTTGCTTCAGATGATTATGTAGATATGTAGATGAACATCAATTAGGAGTCCCTCATCGATCAATTCGTATTTTGATCATTAGTTTTGAATCGATGATCATTTTTAAGCTACAGAATATGAAATATGAGGTCGTGAAACAACGCCGAATTATCTGAGTTGTTCATCTAGTATTGGTGCGCATACTATTGGTTGGTCAAGAAACAGATTAGTCAGACGTGCTTAACACGTTGAGGACATAGCGCGTTTTGGCTTTTTCCGCCGCCTGGGGCATAATCGATTTCGCGGGCGCCGCTGCCGCGGCAACTATGTATGCCGCTTTGTCTCATAAGGTGCGTTTTTGGAACCTCACAAGGAAAACATACTTTTGCAGGGGCTAACTTAAGTAAGTTCATTGACATGATAGAAATGCACACAGAAGTGGCCTGTTTAGTAGGAATTCCTCTCAAGTAGACGCTTGTTCAGGCATATAAAATGGTTGGAATCGACGATGATGTTATGTAGAAGATGCTCTGCAACTGGTCCATTTTCTGATCGAATCGTATGCTGTAACTCGTTGCATGATCGTTATGTTCTCTGCTTATTTGCTTGTCTATGCCCACGTGAAAATCGGGGTTTGAAGTGGACTTGAAATTTCGTGGGGATTCCCTATCCGGCATATCCAACCTATTTGTGGACCAAGTCGTTTATGGTTACGATGATGTATGTTCTAAAGGATGAAAACAAAAAACCTAGGAAAGAATTGCACATTTAAGAAAAAACTGAATGTAAAGGGTGTGGCAACTATAGTTGCCACAATGTCCCATGAGGTGCAAAAATGGCGGCATACATAGTTGCCGCGCTGTCGTCAACGTGTTAAACACCTTCAGTGCTATAAGATGAAGTCAATGGCGTAATCCTACTTCTTTGGGATGCACCATGCACTTGACTTCCACATAAGCCGAGGTATTTTGAACATGATATTTTCTATGCAATGACTTGCGCAAGCCAGTCGATGTAAAGTACAGTGCTTTTAGTTCTAAGATATGGTATCATTCACCCGACCCCGGAAGGATGGAAAGTTTGATTGATCTTGGAATACCCGACCCCAGGATTGTCGAGATTCGAGGCTGACAAGATAACGAAGGATTTCGTTAAAAACGTTTTTCTTCCATGATTTGACCCCCGATGGTGCGCGTGGTATACTTCCCATTTGTCGTTATACTAACTTTGCCTGCTACGAAGTAAAAGGATAGAACGGTACAACATTCGACGATGATCAGTGCCCGTTGAGATGCGCCACGAATTCTACTTCTATTTAAATTGAATTCTGGTTCTATTTAAAATTGTGGTAGCATTTTCAATGCGATTTAAGCTTTAATATTGTTCTGTCCTGAGTTCATGTTGACTTAAATAGCATCAAACAATGTTGGACTCCGAATGTTTACTGCGCGACTCGAAAAACTTTACACAGAAAAATTCCAGAAATATTGCTGAAGCTTTCCTAACAATCGGCAAGTAATTTTCAATGTCTATTTGACCTGTTCAAAGAATTGCGGAGGCCAATTCATGTCGAAAGGGTGCTCTCCTTTCTACTGGGCAAGTCTGGTATCTATTAACCGACCATGGGGTGATAGAAGGCTTGGTTGGCCTGGACGGAGCAGCCAGGATTCGCTTCCCGGATGGCGCGCTGGCAAGCAGCTCATCTTGCCACTACCCCACGTCCACCCCCAATGCAAAATCACCATTAGAAATATCTCACAATCATGACTGTTTCTACCCAACAATTACTCGTAGGCTCCTGCAAAATCACCTGCAACGTTCATCAGAAGTGAAAACATTGAGTGAAAGTCTGCAGTATAAAGTAGTACGGACCCCTTCTGAACTGTTTCCGGACGCCAAACGATGATAAGGCGCACACCGGGAACAATGCGGCAATTAGCACAGCCCCTAAGTTCGCCTTCATGTATTGATTAGCAGAAAAGCCGACGTGATCAATAACGGAGCATGCCGTTTGGGCCAATCTTCAGGCTCTGACAAGGGAGGTCCTTCCTTCCTTGTCGGAGAATGAAGCAAAGTGAAAAAAAATCAGTATCATCGCGCCCCTTTTTCCAATATAGGCCTCCGCAAGGTTCCTCTTCCCTCCAATTAGGCGAAAATTCTGACCTCAACGCACTTTCACTTCGAAAAAAACGTCGACTGAGGGGAGTGGGAGAGGGCGGTTATGATGAGGTAAGAACCAGCATTGCGGAGAAAGCGGAACAGTAGGAATCCTTCGACAGTTAGCGACCGCGCGCTGTCTGGCATGTAGGACCGCACACTTTTTTCCGAGCGCGTGAATGTGACACGACATTATGTTACACGGTCCCACGAGTACTTTTAGGGAATTGTATATTTGTTGTTGTTCTTGTATTTTTGGTGGAGATCCCGCGATTTTGGCAAGTCCATCGATTGCAGCTGTGCGAAAGCGTGAAAAAAGTGCTCACTAGCGCAAGCAAGATGGTGCCCTCTTACAAGGAGGATCCTTCAGGTCATGGAGCGCTTTTCTGAAATGCTTTCCTGTATGTTGTAAAGGCTTGCGAGAAACATAAAACCATGGTCCATTTTTCCTGAACGCTTCTGGGAACCTCAAAACAGCGGTGAAGAAATGGTCTAAAGTTCAATTCCCCCGTGGTGACAAATTTTTGCGATCTATGTTGAAGTCTCCAACTTGTCGCCAAATCACGAGAATGACATGCTTATCGATGCCGATGCCATTTGGACACGATTTGGAGGCGTCAACATAAATTGCAAAAATTAGTCATCAAGGAGAATCGAACTTTGAACCATTTCTTCTCCACTATTCTGACCTTCCTAGAAGGGTTCAGGAAGAACGGACCATGATTTTGCGTTCCCCGCATGAGTCTCTACAAAGTGCAGGGAAGCATTTTGAAAAAGCGCTCCATGCCCTGAAGGATCTCCCTTGCGAGGAGCTACCGCGTAAGTCGTCGTGAAACTTATTGGAAGAAGTAGCCAAAGAAATTCTCCTTTTAGCCTGTTGACTCTCAATTAATCCAGTCATTCGTTTAGCTGATTAAGATCGAGGTGTATCTTGAAAAGGCACAACAGATACTACTTCTCAGTGACTAATCGAAATGCTGTAACGCATTGTTTCCACATTGAAGCTACCGTAACCCTACAGTACCCTAACCTCCCGCAGGCGATTCCCTTGAGCGACCTCATCAAATGAATGCGTGATCGTTCCCTCATTCCGTTCAGCTGTGAGGAGGT
The DNA here is from genome assembly GCA_002352805.1 of Teladorsagia circumcincta. Taxonomy (NCBI): domain Eukaryota; kingdom Metazoa; phylum Nematoda; class Chromadorea; order Rhabditida; family Trichostrongylidae; genus Teladorsagia; species Teladorsagia circumcincta. The sequence continues at coordinate 625,886 of KZ345013.1, forward strand.
TACAAAAACGAATCGATTGCGTAACCTGCTGATGGTAAGTGTCGTTATGTCGCCCATTAAGATGACCCAAGCAGACTAATCTCAGTCCATAGGGGTACCCCGTAAACAGCAGAGAACCCCGAGATATTGAGCCTCCTGCGATACGCAGACGACCTCTTCAGTCCGCTTCCCGTCCTCTTAACCCTCTCACGTCTCCAACATCTCTTATCTACGGCCGAACAGCTCCTCAGCTTTCGCGTCTCAGTTACCGTAGCGCAATCCCCCTTACGTAACGGCCGCTGGAATGCTGCCAGTCTTTCCACAAACTTCTTGCGATCCTCAGCCATTCTCCTACTACCCCTATGGCTACACGTGAGTTTTCGCTATTTACTCAAGAAGCTGTACTAATGCTTCTCACCTATGAATTCTTTTCAGGGTTCCATTCCCATCAAGCTACGGCACGCCAGCCTCAGCGGCCGTTGCCGTTACTCAGCCATGCCCTGCTCCAATTTATTATCAAGACACCGGTTACGCCAAATCATCGGCTTCGTCATGTAGCAAGTCAGAATCTGATATGTCCTCAGATGAGGCCTACAAAAGGTTCGTGAGGGAATATTGTACCGAAAATTATTGATTTTTTTCCTTTCACTATTCGTTTCCATTGAATTGCGGAATGGTAGAACTAAAGGTTTAAGCTACCATTTTGCCAAATATACAGTTGATTTGATTGACTGTTTTACTACATAATTTACTATTTGGTCAGTAAATGCCATCTCATGGATTTTTTTGAGATGGAAAGCTAAAATGGTAATCAGACCTTGGTCTCTTTTTTAAATGTTTTTTACCCTCCAAAAATTGCAGTGACCGGAATGTCTCTTACTATAAGCCACGAAATTTCTATAAATACTATTAATTATATAAGCACAATCAAGTTCTATAGGGATTCCCCGGATAACACTGCTTTTTGGGATAGGGGCACATGAAATCGATGTAGCACCAGCGTGTTTTGTCAGTTATTGAGACGCTCATGTCTGTAGGGGGCATTCAAAACAGGGCATTCTGAAACCGCTAGTATGTGACATTAGGGCCAAGCCCAGGAGAGGGCAGTAACAACAAGGAGAGCAAAAATTGCACACAACTTCCGTAAAGATCTCTTCTCCACCCCTAGCCTTAGTCCCAAGTACTGTAAGTTACTAACTCACTCGCATGTCCCCCCCCCCCCCAACGACATGAGCGCCGTTATTGATTACCTAACGATGTGGTGAAAATTCTATGAACTTCGAAGTGGGTGCTTGTCTTAGGAGCTCTCGATAATCCATTCGGAGACAAAATATAGTATCAAATGATGGGTAGCATTACTGGCTACTTCTGCCTCAATTAGTTTTACTAATATTGTTAATACAGCCATTATCAACTGTTACTAGTAGTTATTATCGTTTTTATTTATACATATAGTGTTGCCACGACCAACTTTCAAATTTTTGCTCCTTTACCTACACTGACTGACTTTTTTATCTCAAAAATATCAAGGTGTAAAGTGGTTCCATCACTAAAAATGAAGGAAAGGCTTGATATAAACATCAGCCGTTGAAACAAAGCTTATTACACTAGCCTCGACATATCATTGCTCCCACGAAGACTATCGGAAAACTAAGACATGGCACATTCAGAAGCTATCAGGCTACCTTGAGCTGCTTTGTTTCATCGCATATGCTGCATTTGGTTCCATGATTTTAGAAGACGTGAAAAACGTGATCGTAATAATGAGGCCGCTCGAACGTCACGACTACGACGGAAAGCTCGTGAAGGTCACTTGCTGAAAGAGGCCGAGGTGCTACAGCAGGAGAACGAAGTGCTGAAAGGCGAAGTCGGCGAATTGAAGAAGGTATGTCGAGTGTAAGGCTTAGAAAAGACCGTCCGAAAAAATGGCTGCATTACAGGTACTATACAGTCTCCAAGATGAAGTCAGAAATCGACTCAACGTCGTTGACGTCGAAAATGTGGAGAATGTCGTACAATATCAGAATATCGATTATACCTTCCATAATCAGAACCTGTAAACTGTAGTTGTCGACAATTATCCGCCTTTATTTTTCTCTATTGCGGTTTCTATTTACGTTGTAGTCTTCGGATATATGACTTCACTGTGTACTTCGGTTGTGTAGTATGTTTGTGTATGTACAGTTTTTGTTGTTTCCCTAATTTATGAATGATCTATAAAAATGAGATTTAGCAAGGTGGCCTTCTATCGAATGCTCCAGATCGATACCAACAGGGGCATCAAAAATATTGCATAGCTTCTGTTTAGTGAGAGTGTGCTCATTTAAGCGAAACCCTCAACACTAACTATAATTCTCAAAGCTGGAAGGTTATGAATAGTATTCGCAGAAATGAGCCGGACGGTGTGCACCATTTCACTTCAGAAGGCAGAGACCATTCAAAGCCTATCAGATGGGATGGGCAAGTTTCTGAGCGGGAATTTGGACCTCTTTTTGATTGCTGAGTGCTCCGTAGTCAGCCTTGAGGAGGTTTCACAGCGATGCTGGGTTATGAACAAAACTTTTGCCCCAGGTGGGCCTTGAACTCGCACCTGATGGTTGGTTTGATGGTTCCAGTGTGCCTGGGGTGAACGTTTTGTTCACACCCACAGTCCAGGATACATCTGTCCCCAAAGCCCTCCCATAGGCAAAATAGCCATTAATGAGGCCAAGATTCATTTCCTTCCAGCCCATTGCTGACCACCTATAGCACTCAGGTATCACTGATGCCGCCGTCGTATTATCCAGACATTTCGTACAATAAATCGGAGTCAGGCTCGACATCAGAGAGAAGAAAAAAAGAACAGATGTCTGAGAGCACAGACGCGGCCTACACACCGTGGACACACTACACGCCGTGGACAACCCGATCAGCTTTATCCTTCACATTTCTTTTGAGGATTTGTTTTCGATTAGCACTGCTTTTTACCCTCACAGATGAGACTTTCTGTGGCCGTATACGGTATCATCATGACATGTTTTAGTGAGATAGAGAGATGAAAGCGGCTGAAAAACTGATTCTTGGAGAGTATCCGATTTTCTCACTGTTGCAGATCAAATTTGAGAGTTAAAAACAGTAAATAATGGAATAACGATTCAAAACATCCTTGTGAAACTTTCAACGCTATTTATGCTTCCATGCTAACTCCATTTGATTATTTCGATTATTATTATTTCCCCGTCAAAAGTCAGCAACTAAACGACAAGCCAAATGTATAGCTGCATTATCAGCACACAATATCAGAATTGTTATGCGACCAAACTTCCTGACCAAACTTTGTATACTGTTTCTATTCAGCTAGTACAGTGAGCGGTGCATTTGCAGAAATTATTGAAGTTCCTGCTAAGCAGCTACATTTTTAGCACTTTAATGGTTGTTATGCCTTGACTATCTGCAGGCGAATGGAGTGATTTTTGAGAAGTGAGACAATGGGAGAAACTCTAAGGCTCCCAAGCGCTTATTTGTATTTCAGTGATACCGTCTGCTTTTGAAAAAAATGAAATGTGTGATAATGGCGTCTTTACGATACGATTTGTGAAACACCAAAATTCTTTCGGAGGGGCAGAAGTAAAGTATTGGTAAGTGGCGCAGCTTGCCTTACACACCCTCTGGAGGTCGAATGACGGGTTGGACTTTACTCACGCCAACCAAGCCTTTATCGTCCTAGGATGTTTGAGCGCTACCAGACTTACCTGAGGAAGAGGAAGGTAGAAATAATGAACAGCATATCGGATGGCCCTGGCAAGTTATTGCTTATAGTGGGTTGCAATCAAATGCCAATAGGAACCATGAGTGAAAATAAATTGCGTAGCGCACCCGGGAAAAAGATTGATCAACGCCAAATGCTTCAAACGTCAATATCAAAAGAACCGAATTAGGCAGAACTATTTTGCAATTCTGATGCACTAATCGATATAATTCCTGGTAGTGATGGTGGACCGGAACTCCTCCGCCACAGAAAGGCTTAAACCCCTGTAATCAGAACATTGGTCCCTCAATGGGTAGGCTCCCAGCCGTTAAATGTTGCATATATATGCATATTTTTGCAATTTGTTTTATTTTTGTTCTTGTTATGTGATCAATTTCTACAAAATCAACTACGAATCTGGTTAGGAGTGGCATACCAGCTTAGTCTTACCTTGCCTTTTCATCTAACTGGAAGTATCGGGTACAAATGCACGTGGAGATCCTTTTTGTCAAGTCAGTAAAATCAATACTTACCACTTTTCCAAGCCTTTTTTTGCCTTACTATTCCTTATTTTGCAGCATTAATTTCTACTAGTTCATAAATGGCCACATCCCGACCGGTCAGATTGCGTGGATGCACTTCATCACACCTTACCTAGGTTCGGTCTCTCTATTTGCTCATAGCGGTTCATTTCAGGGCTTGAGTATCCGTACTCGAACACCATGGATGAGAACGGTTGTACCTCATAGATTAGTGAACAGAGTTTGTGGGTAGAGGCCAGGCGACCTCATGTTGGCCCCTTCACTAGCCTCATCTCGCCGTTCTCCTCTTTTCGCGCACTCTTCTCTTTGTTTCGTCGTCGGGTAACGCGTTCTCTCAGCGCGCCATGTCCTCGTCTGACCCCGTGCGCAACGCCATTGGCTTGTCTCACTTGGCATTACGCAATCGTCACGTACGGCTTGCGTAATACTGTAAGTAGTTCTATCGCAATCACTATGCTGCCAGCTTTCGCTCAAACAGCTTTCGATCCACACACATTCGCCTATACACCCTATGGATACAAGTAAGTTCCCTTTCCCATCTGGGATTCAAGTTTTCCTATGTTCCTATTCCCTCGTCGGAATGCTCTCCTTTGCTCCTAATTACTTCCTCCATGCCTCAGGTACCTAGTTAACCTCACTTGGATCCAAGTGTCCTCCCATGGGCCCATATCCTCCCGATCGTAGTGCCCTCCCAGAGGCAAAATAGCCATTAATTAGCCCAAAGTTCTTTTCTTTCCAGCCCGGCGTTAACCAGCTATGGCACTCCAGTATCATCAATGCCTCCATCGTACTATCAAGATACCTCGTACAACAAATCGGAGTCAGATTCAACACCAGAGGAAAAGAAAAAAGACCCAATGTCCGTGAGCACAGACGTGACAAACGACCACACGTCGTTGTCAACGCGATCAGCTTTATTCCTCATATTTTTTTAGGATTTGTTTCTGTTTAGCACTGCTTTTTATCCTCACAGATAAGACTTTCAGTGGTCGTACACGGTATCGCCATGGTATGTTTAGTGAGATAGAGAGATGAAAGCGGCCGAAAAAAAAACTGATTTTTTAAGAGATTCAAGTTTTCTCACTGTTGCAGATGAAATATAAGAATTAGGAAATCGTAGAATAAAATATCGATTCATAGATTTTATCATGGTAGAACTCTTTTGCAGTGCGAGAACAGTGTATGAGCAGGGCGAGCCAGGATCCCACCATATGTCATGACCCCATCGTTATCTTTCCAGGTATCTCGCCAAACGTCATAAGAATAACCTAGCCGCACAAAAGTCACGGAAAATCAGGTCAGTTTTTTCTATCTTACGCAAACTCGCACTACACGATAGTTTACTGTATAAATATTACGGTACCACTAAAATGGCTATCATGCCTCTAGAAAAATATTACAATATTTCTCGGATTGGAAACCTCAAAATATCGAATTACAGAGAATTATCGGGAATAGAGTGAGTACAAAATTCTTTTTCAGACGACAACGGGAAGAATCTATCACGAAGACTGCTGAGATGCTTCGTGCTGAAAACGACAGTCTGAAGAGTGAAATCGTCCAGCTGAGAGAAGTAAGTTGTTGAAAAATAAAAAATTACTTTATCAGGATCCCTTCGTCATAAAATCCAAGGCATGGGAAAAGAATTAAATCATTGATTTTCGATAAGATAGTATCAGATAAAGTACATAGATAAAATAGAAAGATAATGGATGAGCAATAGTAGGCAAGATATTGGAAGACAGTGACTTCCTAAAGCGGAATTTCTCCTGAAAAAAAGCGTTCACCAGCTGGCTTCGAGAAGTTTTCAAGAAAAAACCCCTCTATGATGTACCGCGATTAGCGATTGTACATTAGCGCGTAAACTTAGTTTTTTTCACAGTTGATCTACCTATCAGGTCCAGCCAAATAAGCTTCCACCATCAACTTTTCAAATTCTGATTCAAAGCATAAAAAGGAAAGAGCCTTTGATGATGATCAGTAATTTTCTTTGGACGTGCCACGCCCTCTACTTCATGCTTGGTGGTAGTGGTATTGAACGCGATTTGGCTTAGCGAATTTCCTGGGTCGATATTACTCTGTTAAACGGTAAAAACTAAGAATATCCTCTGTAATTGACAGACTGAAATCACTTTTCGAGCCAAGGTTCCCACTGAGGGATACTTAGCAAGGGTGAATGAGGAACCTCAGATCTTGAATAGCAGCATCTCAAAAAAATTAGCTGCGAGGTTAGCAAAGTGTGGGTGAGTTGGTCTGAGTGGACATCATTAGAAGATCTTCGCCTCTGGCAGGGCACCAAGGTCCCATGGCTGTAACTTGTACGATAGGTTCACTAAGGAATCAAAATTGCACTTCCTAAACTATCACAATGAACTTTTTGTGCAGTAAATTGAAAACGAATACTGCTCGATGTAAATTACGCCATGCACAGTGCTTCCGTATGAATTGATGATCAAATGCACACTAAGTCGGATTTATCAGATGACGTACTTCACATTCAAATCAAGGCTTTACAATGATACATTTATGGTTCCTACAAAGATAAACTCTCTGTAACAGAGGATGGAATCAAGCCTAAGCCCAAACCTTGAAAGCAGAACATCGCTTTCCGCAGACGTGCCAGTTGTCTGTGTAATTTAAGGACCATATCAGACTAGGCCAAAAAATACCTAGTTTTACGAAGTTCCTTGATCATGCATTAAATTCCAGGCCAAGTTTCTGCTGTCATATTACCTTAGGTTACTTAGTACGGTAGCATGGCCATGTTAACCCAGAAAAAGTGTGGGAAATTTTTCAATAACGTCATGATGTCAGAAAACGACTGCAGTAGAAGGGTTTCTCCACGAGTACAGTAAACTCATTAGAAATTCTACAACTTAGTTTCTCATCTCAAGTCCCTCCTACTGTACACTTAAACTCCTCTTTTACCTCCAAAACCACCTTTCTGTCCCGCCTACTCCACCATAACAAACATACAGCGTATACAAGTTTTAGTAAAAAAGAACAGATAGTAAACAAATATGCGTCACATAAAACGATATTCGGTTCCAGATGATCACTGATCTTCGAAAGCAGCTGAGTTCGACATGCCAAGCCCAATCGGTGCCAACAGAGCCGATGCGGGAAACTGGGAACATCACTCGACCGGATACCTACATGCCTTACCATTCGTTCCAGATTGGCTTCTCTATCAATAGCCAATTATAACCAATGCCAACGGCTCTTGTAGCACCGGTTCTTCACTTACGGATGCGTTTTTCGGGTTCAGCGCATCCACAAATTTCTTCGGATATGGTCCTTTTGACCATCTTATTAATAAATATATTCGATTGTTCTTGTCATTTTCTAAGGAATTCATGGTTACTCGAAGAACTTTGTTGTGATTACTAATTAGAAATGGCTTAGTGGTAGGAAACGAGTAAATTAAAGTAACACTTCGCATTACCGTAATAGCACGCCTCCTGCAGCGTACGCGTTATGTCCTCGACGACCTATGACTTGCCATCCAGCTGTTATTCGGGTGTTTACCTTCCCCAGGAGGTGCGGCGGTACCCTTTTTCTTATCCCACATCCTCCGCACTCACAGTAGCTCCTGCAATGAGCTATTACGCGCGGATTACGCCTCGCACGACATCTGGGGACACTCGATAGTTTACTGTAGTGGATGTATCACCTGTTTCTGGACACCTGGACTGGTGAGTGGCTCACAGTAAGACTCGCGCGAACCCTTACGTCTCGTGAACCCCTCTTCGTGCCAAGCGATAAAAAGGATAAGGCTTCATTACCGTAACCCTTCACGTATTTGCCTCCCACCCAATTAAGCCCCAATTAGATAAAGCGATAAAAATTGGTAGGTTCCATTCACAGCGACTCAACTTATGCTGGGCGGTGTGAATAGCAAGCCTCTCCGGGATACGCCACGCATTCGACTTTTTTTGGAAGTTCAAGTACGTTTGTCTCTAAAATGTGTACTGGCCAGGGCGTCATGTACATTAGGTATAGCTGAGGGTAAAAACCTATTATGGTAAGTTATACGACACTGAATTGAAAAAGACCATCCAAACGCAGTGGAATTGCTTTCCATCTTGAACGAATTCAACAAAAAACAAGAAGAAACTGGAGATAGGCTTATCAGCATGGCTTACCCACCATCCCAGACACTTTTCAGGCAAGTGGACTGTCATCTTCGGGAACCCATGTTTTGTAATACTCTCATCTGTCCCCATTGTTTCCCACGGCATGCCTTGTCATTCAAGGCTTGAACGAGGGTCCACCCGATTCGCAACTCATCATCCCCTTGCGATACTTCCCTTCACGCCCCATTATTTCACCTGCAAATTGGCAGTAAAGCAAAAGTAGTGTAATGACAATTGCCACAGCTTGCCACGTGCGCAGTTTGGGGACCGAATTTTAGATCGCTCGGGTTCAGGTCAGCCAGGCCCCTCATCTCTTCATGGTCGGTTACCTGTATAGGGCTCCTCTAGGAGGTCAAAAATACTGACTTGTAAATCGGTAGCTCAAGCAACTTATTGTGTAGGTCGAGTCGCATCCAACGCAACTACGACTCCAAATGGAAGTAGAAAGCCTGACGCATCTCCCAGTGGGCTGATCCACACCGGATGCTTTTCCCCTTAACTCTTTATGCCATACTCGGCATCATGAGGCCATAGCAAGCTACTACTTGTGAAAACGATTCACAGAATAAGCAATCTCTGCACAATAATCATTCAAACGGCCAGTGATTTCTGATGCCCAGACCACATAGAATATTGCAGATGCAGATTGTCCATAGGAAAGATAGTGAACACATCACACGCTGTCCAGTCGGACTCTTTTTCTCGCTGTTGGACTAAAAAGCTAGAGTAGCATCGGGGGGGGGGTGGGGGGAGAAGCACTGACAAACCTCGGCTCTCTTCCCAAGCTACTGTGATGGTCACATCCGCATTCAAGCGGTTTCTCTGAAGCATAGAAGTGGAATGAGAAAACGGGATAGGCCGGTAACTCGTAGTTCTTTCATACGCTACGCCCTCTACCTCCCTTTCGGAATTGTGAGGCAGTTGAATGAAGTGAATGCAATTGTGAATCAAAATTATTCGTGGAGACCAGCGGATGCTTAAATGAGGTATTCATCGGCAATGGCGAGTCTGGTACCATTTATCCGACCCTGAAAAACGTAAATTTTGGTAGGTGTGTGCATGATCCGATCCGAACACCGATCTAGGGACCATATGTGCAGTAACGGCGCCGGCTACCACTTTTCCACCTTAGCTCATACAGTCACTGATTAACGACTAATTAATAATTGGTTTCACCAGCTCAAATAAAGCATTCCAGTTCCCTATCCTTCCGCTCGTTTCGCCCCTGTAAAGGAGTGGAACGAGCGCAAGACGGACTGACATGTGGCAGTGGGGG
>KZ345014.1:69900-84627 GCA_002352805.1 Teladorsagia circumcincta
AATGACCAGCGTCATTGGCAAATCCACACCCACCCTCTTTCCATTTTTTGTTACTCAGTGTGGCGCTATTTGTCAATATTAAGTAATCAGTTTACGCAAGGCTTACTCTTCTTAAGGATGGCCTTAATCTCCCTCCCACTCTGCTCCCTTCACTCTGCGGAGCTAACTCCCTACACAATCATTGCACATTCGTAAGGGAGGGGGGGGGGGGGTAAATAGCCAGAAAGGTTCATTATCGGGTTCAAATTTCGCGTCATTTAGTGCCTTCAAAGGTTTTCAAGGTAAAGTCGATGGTCGAAGAAGCGGAAACTCATCAAGTGGAAAGACAGGCGAACTCCTTAGGCGCGCGATTCGAGGGAAAGATATGCACCCGGCTATCTAGAGTGGCCTTCCTCGCGGGGCTGTCGATGTTGTGCGTCCTACCCTCGCTAGCCTGAGCCTCTAGCCGTTTAGCAGAGAGAGCGTTAGCGTTGGAAAGGGCAGCATCGATGAGAGTCGCATCAATGTAGAAATCAACGTAGGCGAGGATGGAGCCCATTTCCCGCGCTATGGGCTGCTTCTCATGGTTTTTCTTCATCTCTGCACCACTGCTCACTTCCACCATGATTTCTGACGGGTTGCCTTTTCATCGTGAAATCCGCTTACAAGGGGTGAAAGGTTGGTTGGTTTCACACCCGAGAAAATCATCCCGATTTCCTCGTGCCAATCTAGCACTGTCTGCAAGACGTGCTCCAGGTGAGAACAGCGACCAGAGGCACGTTTCATGAGTTGGAGACCGGCTCAGTCGAAGAAGTCCTCCAAGCGTTTCTGCTGAGACGCGCCTGATTTCATATGCTCTTACTCTACTGGTGTAGTAGTAGCAGTACTGACCCACAACGCTGCAAATGACTATACTGCATAGGAAAAATGTTCATTTTGGAGGTACATTCCTCGAAGTGTTAGGATGAATCAATCCTTTTGGCCAGTAAGAGAGAGAGCTGTTTGATGAATTGACAGATGACCCGTTCCATTGGCTCAAAACGCGCAGCAAGGGCGCTATGGCATTCTCAAGACGGCCGAAACCTCTTCCATTTTTCCTCATTCGCATTGTAGGGGTGAATGATCTGCACCTTCTTTTTGTTGTGCCCTCTCGCCTATTTTCTCTTCTCTGCGCCCACTATCTCATGGTTTCAGCACAACCGGATTACAAATATGAGGAAGGTCCCAATCTTAGCCTTTTCAGTGGACTTTTCCTTTTTTCTATAGTACCAATCTACTTCACACCCCTGCTTTCAATTAGTGTGTAGGCATCACACCCTTCAGTGATGAGATGCGCCCTTAATTCCTCAACGACTTGAACGAGGAGTCGAATACGTGGCGCATTAAAAATGAATGGTCAACAACGAGCATTCGGTCCATGACGTTGACCTTCGTAGCTGAAACACGTACTTATCCTGTGATTCAGCTGAGTAAAGTGTTAGTCAACAGTGTGGTGAACGAGCCGTCGATTACTGGTACGCCTTCGTCTCGAACCGGTACAAACAGCAAGAAACATTTTTAAGATTGACAGACATCGACAATGACTAGTCGGTTGCAGTCTTCTTTGAGAAATTAAGAACGTCTTGAACATCCTACTGCATGAGAATTATTTCTCATTACGCCAAGGTCATATTGCTACTCACTGCAAGACGTGCGGTCTCGCAGTAGTGCGTGTTTTCCACTAAAATCGTGTCTCCATTGATGGCTGCCAGTTTCTCCAGATTTATTGAAAAAAACTTCATTACTTTTATTCTCTAGGTATGACCTGGTGAAGTTTCTTTTGCTTGTAGGTGCACAGAAGTTCTAGTTGGGCAGGACAACGCTGGCGGGTCGGTGAGCAGTTGCGTACACAGTGTTATAGCCACCTAACTTTTACTCGAATCGTTAGCGCAAATCTGACGTATAAAATGGCTGCCAGAGTGGTGGATGGTCATGACGGGGATACGCCCGGATGTGTGCCAGTTTACTGACCCAAAGTGGGTGCAACACCTAGCAAACGTGGGCGTTATACCACGGATCAAGTATAAAAAGTGTTTTGGAGCCTCTATGTGCTGCGCCACCTTCCCACCTCCAAACGTGTGACAGTTGAGGGGGGGGGGGGCTCTTCTTTCAGAACTGGTTTGAACATAGAGGTACGTAAAGCATATCGATACTTATAACAAAACTGTAGAACAAAAAATGCTTAAAAAACTTAATTTACCCTATACCGACAGAGGTAGGGATAGCCGAGAGATTAGGAGAGTAAGCTATGTCCGCACTTCATGGAACCGCGGGCACGATTCCTGCTGAGCCTTAACCATGCCTTGCAGAATTTGCAAAAACGGTTCTACAACCTGCGTCAGATCCGAGCTGACAGGGTCATTTGAAGAAGATCTCAGTCACACAACAATGATGAAATGTTGCAAAACTATCGGTCATAAACCTAGGAAGTCATCGATGGCTCTCAAAACCCCCGCGGACCCAGCGCATTAAGGCGAAAGGAGTAGTAGAAAACATTTCCGCTGTACCAAAGTGGAGGAGATAGGACAAGGAGGAACATCAACATATCCCTACTCGATCCCGACCTGTGCCTCCAAGGCTGAGCTTACGATTAGATGGCGGCTCATTAGATTGGAAATTATAACCAAGGTAGAGATGGTTACCGTTGCGGAGATGAAGAAAAAACCACGAAAAATGGCCCAGAACCTGTGATGGGACCTCTAAAATGTCCGCTGAGTTCCGCACTGTTGTGACACTCTTTGCGGTGTGCCCTTTTCAATGCTAACGCTCTCTCTCTGCTTAAAGACATGAGTCAGGATTGAGTTAGCGTGTTATTTTGCTTGAAAATTAGGCAACAGGTGCTATGGGGAACACAAGCGGGGAGAAGAAGCAAATGGCACCATAGAAAACCCTAAAATTCCCCTCATGAGGCCAGCCGTGGTATGACGGAGAGACAGCGTGCTGCGAGGGGAGGGAAAATGCGAGATGATAGGTTGCACGCGGAGGGCGCAAAGAATTCGTATGCCGGACTGCCGGCAGCACGGTAGTATGGCATACGAATACACAAGGCAAGGCCCTAGCACTGTTGCCTCGCACTTTCGAGTCGCGACAGTATCACATCTGCGCTTAGGACCCCTCTTTCTTACTCTAAGAGGGACTGGCTCTTGGGACCTAATCCCGACTTATGACTTTAACGGCCAGAGACCTACAACGAGTGTTTAGCCAGTCGGTGGGCGTACGAGCGACAATAGCGCCGTGAGGAGGGCTATGCTAGATCGTCAGGGGGGTTCCATTGTTATAGACGTTATTCTTGGCTGAACAGCATGTCGCCCCGCACTCTTAGGGGTCCGTCTGTCATACCACTAAGAGTTCCCCTTCTTCTAATTTTTTGACCATATCGTGAGTCCTTTGAGCAACTCATTAGTTGTTGTTCTTGTGAAATGTTCATGTTCTAGTGAAATCTGTGCCTGGTTCCATATATCCTCGAGATTGCGCACCTTCGCTTCGTGTTGCCTTTTGTGCCAGGATTTCAGACCCTGAGTCCAGTTTTTGGCAGCCAAAAAGTGCTGAGGCACCGGATCCGCGAGTTTTCAACCATTGTAACCGAAGCAGTTTTATCCATCAAACGGCAAACATTTTCAAGCCCTCAGCAAACAAAGACACGTATGTGTCCCGTCGGGAATCAGCTGATTGGACATTTGGCCACGTCTGGTTACGGTAGATCTTCAACAAGTTCCGCAATGTTTAATTAGTTACAAGAAGTGGTGGAATGACAAGAAACATAGCAAAACGGTTACGCTATGGAGTACACGGAACGCGCAGAGTGAATCACCCCCAAAAGTTTTACAAGCATTTTTCCCTCTAAAAAATTAGTTATGCGACAGGCAGCCTTCTAATTGAATAGATTCAATCCATCACTCCAAGTGGGAACTTGTTTCGAGACAGGGGAATATGTGTTTTAGGCGGGAATGGAGAAAACCCATTGATAGTTGGCGTCAGTGCTTACCTTTCAGTATAACCATGTTCATAGATGAAATAAAGGGTAAGAATCGCTTTCATGCCATAGAATGAGAATCGCTCGCAGAACTCATTACCAAGCATGAGAAACACTGCCGGCGGGTATCTGAAAAGAAAATGTTAGGTCTAAAAACATGAATTCTGAGCAGAAGATCTTACGATCGGAGCTTCGACATGAGACTGCGCTCCTTGGTGGCCGCCATTTTGTGTCCCCGTTTCCGCGTCTGCTGAAGAAACGGTTGCCGTTGAGAAGAGCTTTCTGAAAATGTTGATGACTGATCGCGACAAACAGCGATAAAGATAAGGGCAACCAGGCGACTAAAGAGGTGAGTAGGCGGAAGGGAGTCGACCAGAAAGTGCATAGGATTTCACCTCATTGTAAGCGACAACCAGTTCTCCTTTGCGCACACAACGAAAGCTATCCCAATCCGCGCTACGGTCAGATCACTAACAGACATCGACCCAGCGCAAGGTCACCAGATGACAGTTATTTTTGGGTAACTTAGGGTCGTAAGAAAGGTCAACAGTGGGAAGATTGGTGAGAAAAGGGTGAGAAAGGCATCAGAAATGAATGAGTCAGAGGAAAGGGATACAAAGGGCGCTAAATTTTTCACTTGTCTTTGTGGAGGTGGATGATGGATTAAAGGATAGCTAGAAGGTTTTGAAACCCGAAATCTCGGCCATTCGAATAGATCCAGATAAAAAGTATGGAATTTTGGAATCGAATTGGAATATGCTGGGGAACCCGAAAAAAGGCTGTACGTTGAGAGTAAGTAAACCTCATGGGAAGCTGAGCAGCCATGGTGAATGAAGGATTTACCGTTCAGAGCTTAGGGTATACCCGAAGACAGCACCTTCAAAGTCTGGAATGGTGGAAATCGAGTCAGAATCCTGAAGCAGTGGGGCAATGTGGGCAGGTCAGATGCGGTTCGCACAAGGTATGACCAAAACAGTGTGACCATGGAGTAGGGCACGTTCTGGCGATCGCAGTGAAAGTGATGTGAGCGGTTTTGCTAGTCAAATCGCCCAAACATCCACTCGTACAAGGTTTTGCAAGGTGTCAACCCACGTTCAGAGCTTGTCATCGGACGCGTGGAGCACAACAGAACGCTGGTGCTCGTCGTGGAGCAGAAGGACGACTGGTCGACGCGTACCGCGTGATGTACCTCATTCTCAATAGCGAGTAGGGATTTATCGCGCGATTTACTGTCAACAGATAGGTTTTCGGCCAGTTTTGGAAGGATGAGATCCGCTGGCGATGCGTGATGTTTCCAGAGAGACGAGAGAAAGAGAGAGGAAAACGGAAAAAGCAAAGCATACAAGCTAATCAGCCAATCAGCCAACTGGATTTGCCCAACGGCCAGTATGGGATGGTCGGTGAAGTGAAAAGATATCGACTGATTCGTCATTCAACGAACATCATGACGCAGCCCTCTGGAATGCAATTCTATTGGTACACACCTTACTGCAGCAATCACCGTACAAGTAATGCCTGCACCGTGTCTGCGGCCGAAAACGCCTCATTTCGTCCAACTTTGTGGTGCATCGTAAACGGAGAATGCGCGTAGCAAAGAACTTAGTGGATATAATTGATTTCGCTTCAGAAAGAGGTCATGGACAGAAGAAATCAGTGCTTGCCGAGAGAGGAACGCAGTTATCAGCCTTGACGGCTATGTGGACTGACAGCGTGTCTAACAGAACACAGGAAAAATGCTGGATGTACGTGGAACGTTTTCGATGAAAAGATAAGAAGTCAGAATGTTTCTGGATCAGCCCTGATAAAGAAAGAAGTGTAGAGGATGCTCACTCTGGTATACTTCCTCGAATTGCGCCGCGCACTTAACATTCTCTTAGGAAGTGAGGACAGTCGCAGGTAATAATACAAAAACCATGGTGGGTTATACCACAATCGCGTAGGAACCTTCATCTTCTAAAGGAATTTTACGTGAATCTAATCGGTGTGAAAAGCCAAAAACACACTGAGTCCAAGGAAGCGAATGAGCGCAGACTCAACCGCACTGGTGTGGTATAAATCCTTCTGCCAGGGTAAGAGTCCAAGGGCGCTCACGCCCGTTCGGGAGACATTGAAAAGTCCCTAAGCCAAACTTGGGTCTAAGTCTTAGGCAGAGGAAAGGTTTGTTTCTGGGAGTGGGAGAGGATGTGAACAAGCACTGGTTTCTCTGGCCCTTTTTTCCCTACCTTAGGCTTACTTCTAGTGTCACCTACAACCGGTTTTTGAACGCCCTGCTTGGAATGTCCCCCTTCTTCCAAGAGAATTCTTGCATTCTTTCCTAACATGGATGTGTTATTTGTCGTCACTAGAGACAACACACAAATTCATGAACAAAGATTCGGTTTCCGAAGAAAACAAATTTACGAAAATACAGTCTATGGACAATCAAATGTAAGCCGGGCGGAGCCAAAGGCGGGGCATGGAAAGAAGTGCGTCTTAGGGCGCCTACGTATCAGGCGCCGCAATGAAAGAGTGTGTCAACGCGTTCGATTTCTGACAATGAAGACAAAATAATCGATAGAATACGATGTAGTAGAGGTGTGAGATGTCAATGCAGTAAGTCAAAAGGTCAAAAAGGGTTTCTGGTAGTAGGACTCCGTGAACTGAGTGGGAACGTCCCCACCGCTAGCATCTGTGACAGATGTCTGGCGGGAATTCGACCACTCCTTCGGGTTTTTCGAATTGTACCGAAACAAATGCAATTTTTTTGTTCTTTCCGTTCTTATCGTGGACGATGGGTCTCAAGCCAGTGATTTGTGAGCGAGGAAGAACCATGATTTTCTCGGGGAGGTTTCCTATAAGTAGGTGAGCGACAGTCCAATAAGATGGTTGAAAGCTTCCAATTACCGAGTGAAATATAGGTTGGAAATCGTTACTGTGTTGAAAACCGACGAGCTCAATAGAAAGATCAGGAAATTCCTAAATTGCGTTGAATGTGGAGCTTTTTGCATGGGAGGTCTAACCTAAAATTTGATGAGTTGAATCAGTTGAATTGAACAATACAAAAAACGTCGATGGGATTCGATCCTATTGTACGTTGTTAGAAGATTAAACCCACAATCTATTGCGAACCGCACGCTGCATTATGTAGTTTACGTGGATTGCAATCGTTTTGCTTGTTTTAATTGACACTTCTATATTTTACTGGTGCTGATGTAATGAATTATTGATTAAAGATTGATTAATCACGAGAAGTGTGAAACTACAAGCAGTAAGGCACCACAGCTTCGGTTAATTGGGTTGAGCCTTGAAGGGGGATTCCACGGTAAGAAGGAAGGTCGAAGAAGGGAAACTAACCTAGTGGAGAGACAGACGGACTTCGTAAGGGTGTGAACCGACACGCAATTAACATCGAACGATATGCCTCCGGCGGTCTAGCATGGCCTTCTCCGCCACGCTATCAGCGCGCTAATAACAACGGAAATGCCGAGTAAGTATACTTATCCCATTGGCTTTGAGCCAGTCAGTTATAAGATGACCAGTCTCTTGCAATATTTGAAGTGAGTATAGTATCTATCCCATACTCAAAGGTAAAGGTAAGGGACAGTAGTACAGGTTGTACAAGT
Organism: Teladorsagia circumcincta; assembly: GCA_002352805.1. NCBI lineage: Eukaryota > Metazoa > Nematoda > Chromadorea > Rhabditida > Trichostrongylidae > Teladorsagia > Teladorsagia circumcincta. The sequence goes on from KZ345014.1 coordinate 77,494, forward strand.
GAACTGCGGACCAGTCCTTCCAAAGAAAACTAGAGGTAGGGCTAGGCACATTCAGATGAGTAGTCTCTGTCTAATGAGGTGCTCAGTGTAGTTATACAGGAAAGAAGGAGACGTGAGAAAGTACAAATCCAAAAATTGGTCTATAGGCTCCTGAGATATATGAACATCTGGAAAAAACAGTGAAAATTTTGCAATGTTTGGTTTACAGTCACATCTGGTTTGGTGATGGAAGCAAGAGTTACAGCTTACAGGAGACTGACAAAGTCTGCAAATTACGTCAGAAGACTCCTAGCCTTTCATTCTTTCGACTTCCACTCAGCGGCGACCTCTTTCAGCGAATAGCGCACTGTGACCACAGTCCAGCATTGGCTATAAGCTAAATTCGCATACTTCAGCCACACGGGAAATCGTGAGCATGGCCCAGTAAGTAGATGAGATTTCCATCAAAAAAAGTGAAAAAGACAGCAAAAGCAAAAGGCAACAGCCCTCAGAATAGAACGCCGCACTAACCTGGAAGATCCTTCAGGTCATGCCGCGCTTTTTCAGAAACGTTCTTCGCATGACCTAGATGTGCATGGGTAAGGGTAGAACTATGCTTCATTTTCCCTGAGCGGCCTTGTTAATGCCAAAAAACGCTGCGCAAGAACATGCAGCCAAGGTAATTCGTTCAATGGCCAAGACTAATAGCCAAAAGCCAGCTTTGTAAGACCCTAACGCCGTTGTCGCGCGCTTTCGAGCCGCGGCAACGGCACATCTGTGCTACACTTGGGTTAGTCCATCCCATTCAATTAATGATTCTTCGCTGATTGACTTGTGCTGGGGAAGTTGCTTTGAGAAGTGGGGCACTACCTGAATGATCTCGCTTATATGAATGTTGATAAAGGAGTGAACCTTAAACATGCGCATTACATACGAATTCGTCGAAGATTGTCATCGACATAATGGTTAGGATCTTCTCAAGAGATGTTCCCCTTCCACACTTCCCCACGACTTCATCTTATGATTTACTCCTGCGATGAGAGACCTTCTCTTGACTGTCGGTGATCGTGATCGATCGTGGGAACGCTACTAAACAAACTTTAAGCAAAACTACCACCACACTTTGGACACCATAAGAGCCTTTCAACATGTTCTGCTCTTTCAATGCTGCAGTTCGCGTAGCGAAAGTTTCACAAGACCTCTGAATCATAGGGAAAAACTTGTGCCTCTGGCAGGAATCGAACCCACACATTTAGCTTTCCGGGCTGTTATGCTACCAACTACGCCACCACCATGCTCTTTCACCTTACCTGGGCTTCATTGGTATATGTCACACAGCTTATCATATAAGAATGACAAATGACGTTTATTCGCTTATGTCCCATTACATAGAATCGCCTTCTTCAGAGCAAAGAGGAATCGAAGCAGTTCATGACTAGCCGACTAAATTACATTGAGGAAACCTAAAGCAATATCATACCAGGAGTCACATGTACAAAGCCTTACATGGCAAATGACATATTGGCAAACACATATTCATACTGCAAATGCCTTTTCCCAAGCAGTTGGCATCGAACAATAATGATACGCCCGACAACTAATTGTGCTATGGCAAAAATGAGGGTCGTTTTATGACATTTCAATGGTTCAGAATCTTGGAAGTCGCTCAGGCCAACCTAGAAATGATGAACTGGTACGGAAAGGTGGCGACATAGTCAACGACATCAGTATCTCTGCACGTGACTGTTTGAAGATGATGTGCATACAAAATAGACCGAGGTTATGAATGCAGACCAAATGTGTGGCGCGCGCAACAGAGTCGTTGATCAGTGGTGACCCAGAAGAGCGGGTAAATTCGGCACAAGGACGGTTATCACAAAGGCTTCGTTATAGTTTAGACTATTTCAATCTATAAAGAAATGACTTAGCAAGATTCCAAGCTCTTTTCATTGGGTTACCGAATTTGGAGCACGCGAAGCAGTAAGATTTCCGTTAGCAGACATGGAAAGAAATAAGTTTATGTCTTATCCAGGAAGCTAAAAACACCCCCTGCCTGCGCGATGGCGATTATTCAGCCGTTTAAATACCACACGGTATCCGAAAAAGCAATCGGGCGCGTGTTGGAATCGAAAGGAATTGAAGAATAACTAGCGCTCTCATACTTTTCAATATATAGCAAAACTTGTTTCTTCTCTTTTGTTTAGTCAATTGACAAGGGTCGGTATTGCTAATAACTTCAGTGCAAATTCCAGAGATAGACAGATAGCAGTGATTAATTTATTTGTGTGCACAGTCACCTCAGTGCGCGAACATTAGGCACATATAGAAAACCGATTTGGGAATTTCGGTCTTTGCGTCGCGAAGGTGTTTCCCGATTTTTATATAGAAGTGATCCGTAGAAGGAAGTAATTTGACAGTGTGTAGTGTATGTGTGGGTAGATGACAGCTACCAAATGAATTTCTGTGTACTTGTTTCTGATTTCTGTTTCTCGGAGCCATTCTTTGAAAAAATCCGAACTTTTCTACAGCTGGTCTCATAGGCGGGTTTCACGATGAAAAGGCAGTCCACGGAAATGAAGTTAGAGATTGCTAGTGATGCACAAAAGATCATGTTAAGAAGAACGGCCCAGAATCCTAGAAATGGGACTCGTTCTTTGCCCTTTTTGATCTTCATCCTTATCATGAATCCTCCTTAAAGGCACGGGTCGAGATTAGTTCGTAAGACGGTTTGAAGTGACCTTCATCGCTGAACATAATATGTATTGAGAACGTCTTCTCAAGAACATGATCGTGCAGCAGTTCAGCTGGTTTTCAGTCTAATTCGTTTAATATTATTACATTTAGTACATATAATAGAAGGATTTAATACATATAATGATACATATAACATATTATAATAGTCAAATGATGAATGATTAATGATAATAATACATACAGCACTTCAGTCCAACACTTATGGTAACACTAAATGATAGTTTCCAATATTCCGGTCCCAAATTATTAGTGTTTCCGTTTATTTAGGAGATATATTATTATCACAGTGCTTCCAATATATTAGGTTGTCCGATGAGTAATGTTTTTTTTCGACAAGAATTTTTCCTATAAGATCCTAGCTTCTCACAACAACATAATGCATTGTATTGTATATCTTCTATATTTTTAGTAAGCATACTGAGTTACAGGCTTACAAAGTAGGAAGTCCAGTGGATGAAAATTTTGCCCAGCGGCAAATAACGCAACCTCTACCCACCTCCCGAAGACATCAATCAGTAATGTATCCTTGCCTAATGGTTCAACCCGACCTCTACTTGACACTCCAATTTTGAGCGCTTCAACCTTTATCGTTCTTTTTGAAATTCCACTTTTTAGACCGACTGCTCAGGGGGCTAACGCTAGACAGACAAGGAAGAGACCAACTGTTATACCGTGGCAGTTTCTTTTAAACTTTTTCCCCGAAGTCAATGTCACGAATAACTTCTTTCATAGATCGAAAGCGTTTCTGTTCTATTCAAACTATTAACGTATTTATTAACTTAACTAAACTTATCTTATCAACTTATCAACTTAACTTATCAAATTATTAACTTATTAATTCAAACGCTACAATTTCGTTTCGATTTTGATAAAATTTTAGCCTTACCTACCAAGGTGCCCAGCCGATGATATTGACGACCTTCCTCAGAAGAAAAGTTTTGTTCAAACATTCACAACAATTAGTCGGTAATGTTCTCTGTATATACATAGTTAGGACTGATTCTAACAGTAAACGATTCGTCAGGTTTTCAATGTCTCGGCAATAAAACCTTTATCGACGAGATGGCGGTCAACCATCGAGTTCGGCTGGGTAAATAAATTCGAAAAAAAAATGATACAACTTGTTGGAGGGGTAAGTAGTCGATGTCAAGAAGAGGTCTGGACAAGTAAAGAGTGCACTGTTGGTTGATATCTTCAGAGGAATGTCGATTTAGTCAAATTCTGTCTACTGAACCTCTCAATGAGTTTAGGGCAAACTCTACGATTAAAAGACAGCCCATTGGAAATTAAGTTAGAGATGGTCAACGAAACACGAAGGAAGAAAAACTGAGAAGAATAGCATGGAACCCAATTAATAGAACCCTTTCCTGGCGTATTTTCGCTGAACGACTAGAGACTCGGAAACGATACCATGCGAGAGGGGAAGGCGTACCACGCTAAGTGCGCTAGAGAAGAGGCCATTCTAGATCGCCAGGGCATATCCATGCGAATTGCGTGTCGGTCCGCACCCTGAGGGGATCCGCCTGTCTTCCTACTAGGAAAGTTCCCCTTCTTCAACCTTTGTTATCGTGGAATCCTCTCCTTTGAGTTAAATATATAAATGATACAATGCATTTTGTAGAGTAGGTAATTTCCTTTCTAACGATATATAACTTTAGGTGAAAAGCTCGAACTTCGTGGAGAAATTTTAGTCAAATAAAAGCTGCACTTTCTATCAGACAACCTAAACAAGTAGATAAATAATAAATAAATAAATAAATAAATAAATAAATAAATAAATTAAATAAATAAATAAATGTAAATTATTATGTGTCTTGTGTTATAAAGGATTGTTTTGCTTGCAGCCCTTTCCTGGCCATTATATTTATAGGTCTAAGTCAGTGTTCCCTTGCTACGGTACTTCCTGTCACTTGAACCAAGAATAACGGTCTTTTCGTGGATAAGAGCAAATAAGCAACTGTTCCCACTGGAAGAATCCTTAACTCATCCAAATCAAAGATTTGATCATATTTTTTCCTCATCACTCGCTAAACCTTCGCAGGTTAGGCCCGAAGAATGGGGAGGGGGCAGTCATCACGCGGGACATAGTTGGAGTTCATCCAGCAGAGGGGAGCGTACTTCTTCAAATTCCGCCGCTCCATGACATTAGAAAACCGGTCACTGTTCAGCTTCGACTCCTTTGGTCGAATGTGCTTTTTATCCGGAACCCTGTACACATAGAAGTTTTGGTTTTGAACATACGGGCTTTTTGAGTGATAGGTGCCTCCTAGCAGGGTATCAGGCCCTTCAGAAATAAGGCAAACATGTGTGACCACCACAGCAAAACGAAACCGCTTTAGATTCAGGCAATGAGTGGAATTGCGTAGTCACGACATATCATCTAAAGAAAGGCGGAAGCACCAACAGGAATCGATAGAGCAAAACTAGATCTCTGTTGGTTTTTTGGTGATGTGGGTTATGATCGTTGGAATTGGTAAGAAGGGCAATCAGGCAAATCAAGAGCTCATAAATCAAAAAGCTCTCATTTATTGTTCATGCTAATTATATTGACGATCTACTAAACACTAAGAAGTCTTGCGTTGTGGTTTTGTCGAGACTCCGAAAAGTCAGCTGCGGCTCAATGTCACGTTTTTGATAAGCAGTACTTTTGCGGTTCATTTTTCAGTGAAGGACATTGATGAATGATAAACCATGTTGATAAAATGCCTTAAAGTTGATCAATGTATAGCAATAACGTGTCGTTATTCTACTAGTTTCTAAGGATGCATTTCACGACTTCAGAAGTTCAGAGTACAGAGTTCTGAAACGAATTTGTACCCACAAGCTGTCCCACATCAGTTGACAAAAGCAGAAAACGCTGTACAAATTACATAGATGAACCCTCTCACAATCATTTCTGAGCTTCCAGGGAAGAAGCACTGGGAGAGCAGATGTCAAGCAAGGAAGGGAACACGGAAACGAACGAGACGCAGACATCGTTCACAACGTTACTAACAAGGTGGAGTCAACGCTGGGGGTTGATGCCGTTGGAGCAATGCGGGGCTTCAGCGATCCGCCCTCAGCGATCCGCCCTCGAAAGAATTCAGAATTGAAATCTCAAGCACAAAAGGACCCACATCAAGTGAAAAAGCTGGGAACGCTATAGAAACCAGACAGATCAACCTCCTCGCATTAATTGTTCGTTTACTGGACTGAAGCACTGGGAGAGCAGATGTCAAGCAAAGAAGGGAACACGGAAACGAGCGAGACGCAGGCATCGTTCAAAGTTACTGGGAAGTCAAGGAAAGGAAGGAAGTCAACGCTAGAGATAGCAATATGTGAGGTCTTAGCGATCCGCTTTTCTAGGTTCGTGCGTAAAAATGACATCAACAGTGCGCCAGCGGAATAATTTTCCTACTTCGCAAGAAAATTTGATCCTTTTAGATAAACATTGTATACGCCTTTAATCTCTTATCGTTTACGAAATAAGTGAGTGGCTCGAGCACTACGTAAGGGAGAATGGGTGAAACAGCGTTCTTTTCGCGCAGTAGTCACGCTTGCCGCTTCGTCTGTGGCATTTTTTATATCGGCTGAATCGCTCTTTGAACATAAACATCGATCGTCTCACCAATTCACTGCAATGGGCAATCACAATACCTTGCAGGCCTTGTCATCGTCCCCAATCATTTGTGTTACACAAACGAAAAAGTAGTGATGGATGGAGGAAAACTATTGTGTCCGGAAGATGCCATTCCTTATGAAGAATCGGCAGATGGGCGGAAATGATTATAGGTTGCGTTTTAACAGCAACATGGAGCAAACCATATCTTTTTACGACATTGGGAACTCGGAATCTGATCCTGTCAGCACTATACAAGAGGGATTTCCAAGTATGTCTCGACCTGGTTATTCAAGGAGCCAATTCGGAGCGATTTTTGCTCAGCATTCCGTGGAGGAAAGTTTGAAGGAATATTCGCCAGAAAACTGATTATAAGGATAAAGGTTAAAGCATTCACCATTGATCAATCCCTTTTCTGGAATGCGGCACCCATTTCATCTCTATTTGTGGATTCGTAGGTAGTTTCAATTTGAATGCGATATGACCTATACAGGTGGGCCAAAAAAAGAGTCACTTTGCCTATGACGCACATTATCAAACTTTTTGTTGCAAAGACTGCCGCTATGATCGGAGTTTTGCGTCGATATATTTCTTAGATGTCCCCCCATAAGCGGAAGCAGTCCCACTTTCACTGCCTTCACCGTCTCTAGAATATGACGTCATCCGTCATCACCGTCGAGCTCATGGAGGCCTACAATGGTCGCTCCATTCTAAAGCTGCTAGGTATTTTCTTCAATCGGATAAGTGGTGAATAGTTTATCATAGACACTAGCTGTGACTATGCAAGATAGCTTTTGACTAGC
>KZ345014.1:95683-116309 GCA_002352805.1 Teladorsagia circumcincta
TCCGGAGAGGAGGGGAGTTTCAATCTCAATGCTGGGTGTGGCTAAACCGAAGTGAGCGCAGTTCGCTACCAGGCTTATAAATCGGTTCCAGTAGTCCCGGAGACCAGCAAAAGTGGAGAGGAGGTTGGCGGAGGAAAGGGATTCGACCTATCAGAGGGCGGAGCATGCTCGAGCTAGAGCGAAGTTATTCGCAAAACATTATAACTCGGTTTCAAGAAGTCTCCTGGAGGCTGGGAAAAGGCTGGGGAGAGCCCGAAAAGGAAACAGAGTTTAGAAGGTATTGCTGGGTAGCGGCGTGCGCAGAAGTATTCGTAGTTAACTACCTATCACTATAGGTAGATTAAGAGAGGGCTCAGATGTCGGGGAAAAGTGGATAGGTGGAAAGGGTTGACGAAGAGATGGACCAAATCTATCAGTGGGCGCTACCGAGGTCGGCTGAATTTGCCGCGTAATATTAGAGGTAGATTCAAAGAGGGCCCAGAGGTCAAGAAAAAGGGGATAAAGTTTGGCGAAGAAATGGGGTAAAATTCCATGCGTAGGCGCCACCGGGGTGGGCGGATTTTGCCATGGCGAGCTATAGAAATACCGCTCGCCCTGTTTTTTACTATTGCATTCCCTGTGATGCACGCGAATGCGTGCGCAGCTAAACTGGTAATTTATAATTAGGTTTTTTTTACAAGAATAGCAGCCCTTTCGGTACCATCTTTTTGTGGGAAACAGAAACGCGTCGACTTCAGACCACACATCACAAGTGACGGCGGCCTCTACAAAATTAAATTGTTTCTGCCAATGAAACTTGCCAACCGATTGTTGCTGTATTTTATAGTTGCCACTAATTACAACTATCATTCACCATCAACCAAATATCACTATGACCCACTACTAATTGTCGGATTTGCTTGGGGGTCATCAGCACTCGTGGTGTGTGGTCTGCACTCGACGCGCTTCTGGTTTTCGAAAATAGAGTATGAATTCAGAAAGAAGCAACAGGCCATGGGGAATATATCATGAAAAGGCTGAATTCAGTGATACGATGCCCCGGTAACGTAACCTGTGGAGCACTCACCCGGTAAGCGAGAGGTGCGGGTTCTATATAGTTCCGCCGACTGCGAAAGTTTTGTTCATGCCCCGGCATCCTTGTGGAACATTCGTGATGCGTACTGCGGCATTAGAGCAGCAGTTAAGAAACAAAGCAAGTCTAAACAGGAATGGAGCATCTTCTGCAGGGGTTAAACCCGCATTTGAAAGCAAACAAAGAAGCGCTCGCTCCTGAATATGAGCATGTGGAAAGATCAGTCAGATGGTATCATTCAGAGCTCTCAAATACGCAGGTACTCATTCTCAACTACAGGCCAAAGTTCCAAAAGTGATGCTCTGGTGAAGTTCGAAATTGAGGGTATGACGGAGCTAGCGCAAAACGGTCCATACAGAAAATCAAACAGATGAGAGTCGTCGTTGAGCCTAATCAGAACGAAGGATGCTCAACACATCATCCCTGGCAAGCTTTTGAGTTTCTTTGAAAATTCATCCAATGCTTGCGAGCATTCTTCAGAACGTTTGCAATCGTGCTAACTCACCGGTGCCGATTTTGATACCGATGTCAATAAAAATGAGGGAAGGCTGTTTTCTCGTTCCGTGAAGAAACTCCAAACCATGCCACTAAGGAAATCCCGTCTCTCTCAAAGCCCTTTGCTGGTCAGCATCGAGTGTTTCGACAGACCTCGCAGTGGAGATCTCTTGATCATTGAATATAGTTCAAGACGCCCCGAAACACCGTGAATGTTCGAAAATCCACTTAGGTCTACACGGCCTTTGCTTCTTCATAATATCCATGGGGGCCCTTGCCATTTTTGCAGGTAGCAACGAAGCCTCTTGACATCTCTGACATTCTTTCCATTGATACTATTAGTTTGAGGGCATCCGACCTCCGACGCACCCACGTATTGTTGAGTCATAGGTAATTGCCTTTTTGAGAAAATTTTCAAAAATTCACAACTTTATTCTGAACCACCTTGATTAAAGTCTGTTATCTACATATTGGCAAGTACCGCTTTCGCACAACCACGCAATCTGCAACGTCGAGAATAAGTGGACGTCCGTTTTGAGGGGTTCGCGATCATCATAGTTTTCTCGTTAAAGGCAAAGTTTGGGCTCAGACCAACCCAATGAGCCCTTATAAAGGCTAGAAGTGCGTGGGACGAAACTGGAGAAGGCGCGCCACGTACCCGCACCAAAACGCGTCACTAAGACGCTAGGCGCTAAGGACTTTGACACGCTCCACCAAATGCGACACGCTCCGCCCACCCATCGATTTCTTGTCTGCGTCGCCGCGTTGACCGGCTATGCTCTCACTCAGAATTCTCTACCACTCTCCGCACTCATCTCATCTCTCATCTCCCTGCCGATCCTTTGAACTTCTTTGCAGCGTAGAGCAGAAGGCTCGTATTTCCTCCGTATTTCATCATTTTTTCCTTTTTTTCCTCTGGCGGTCCACGCCCCACCCCCAATTTCACATTTGAATGGAATACCCCATCAATTTAATCCCGATCTTGCCCTTGAGGACACAGACAAGCAAGTGGATAACTGCTGATCAGTGAATCATCGGTGGATTATGAACAGCCCGAGAGAACTGTGAAGCCGAGTTTCCGTAGAGTACTGTGGCATTCCCTCGATAAGTGTGGGTTGCGAGCTGCTGCGCAGTGGAACAATTTCATGTGTTGGAAGCCTCAACTTCACGATACCCCAAGCAAGTTTATCCAGCAGTGAACAGTAGGTGTTCGCGCCAGCAATGGTGGTATTGCTAAGCATGTAATGATGCAATCTTACAATCGGGAAGCGGAACCTACTCCAGGCGAAGTTCACACATTAGGGCTGGTTGCCGCTGTTGAGCTGCACTTTCCCACTGATGCCTCCGTATGTTGTTTGAGTAGACTGCGCACTCCTTCGCCCCAGTGATCATGTGTCAAGCCAGTAGAAATTACCACTTTGGACAGCAAAGTTTGGAAGATGCTCACCCATGCCATTCGAGCCACCTCGTCCAACTCGTGAGAATTCCATCTCTCTAGCGTAAGATTTCTCTTTGGCTCAAAGGGAACGACGCATGGTGAACTGGAAGTGATGAAGGTCTACTGCACTTCGACGGATACTGGTGCTGGGTTACTCTTGCAAGTGTTGAATATCTATGGTGTCCAAAATGTGGTTTATCTTCAGTGTCGTAGTCGCTCTGGCAAACCTACCCGAACCAATTCCAGCAGATATTCTCTTTCACCGACTCTTGTAGTTCACAGTCACAAGTATTCTGAGAGGATGCTCATGCTGAGTGCCCCAGACGGAGCTTGCAAAATCGACAGTGGCGAACATATGTTGAAATTGAAGGCACTACTCTCCGTAAAGACGAGTACCGACGGTAGAATTTCTAATCTGAAAACGCACTAACGGAGTAACGCAAGCATTTTTGGGCAGTTTGGAGCGGCTGTGAAAAAATCGACAATTACTTATGACTCAACCTAAGAGTTTCTGGTACGCCTTCGAATTTTTCCCTTGGCAATTTCCCGACTTCGACTCACGGCTGATGTCGCAAGAGCTCCCTTACATCACTCACATCTCGGTCCTTCGCTGTTCTCCACTTGACCTTAGTTTGATTTTTCAATGTTTTCAGTATCTTTTGGGAGGAGACGAAAGTGCTTGTATAAACTCAAATCCTAGGGTGCATCTCCGTGTTGCATCCTAGGATTTGACGAGCACAGTCCGTGAACAATCAGAATTTTTCTTTGAAAAATGAAAAGCTTCCAAACGCAGTTGCAGAACTAATTTTCCCTGATTTGTAGATGCTTGAGCCATACAAAGCTATGCGTTGCTGGATGGTAACGAAATAGAAAAGTAGTCAGCGCCAATTGATGATGTACTACCCACTGGGGTGGCTTTGAAGATGACCTGCGAAAGCGATCTGTCACCCAATTCGTGTACCCTCTTCCCATCTAGATCGTGCTCTGCACTGACAGAGGGATGTGTGACAGGAGCGCCAACTGCTCTGCTAAAAGATGCCACGAGAACTGTACTGGCTTCGTGCTACATAGGTTCACGCCTGCTATGGGTGGTGACACGAGAAGAACAAGTTGGATGGCACAGACACAGCACGGTGGGATCTTTTTGAGCCGTGGAGGACTGAAATTTGTTCAGAACGTTAGACTCTGATGCTGAAAAGTAACTCCTTGGTTACGAATCCTCCAATCACTCTTCTCAAATGGGAAAAACAGTTCATGCTAGATAATGGTGAAAAGCAAATCAATTCCATTCACAAAATTACCATAGTCAGGAGCAATTTCGTCCAAAAATATTCCATGGTGTTTTCGTTGCATACTTGAATAATGATTCCATAGGGCAGAATTACATTACCTTACAATAATCGAAGTTTTCGATTCATGGGTGAATGGGGATACGGTGACGTGGTTAACTTCCCTATCAGGCTATTCTACGCCACTCGACGTCCATTCAGCATGATCATTTTTTTAGTAACGTAATAATCGAAGGGGTTAGTATTCGCTGAAGTGGGCGTTTCTATCGTTTTAGAAGTTCATAGGATACTGGCGTATACTTCACGTCTCCAGAAAGGCAGTGCTAGCCGGAGAACATTGCCCGTATCGCAAGAAAACTGTTCTCGGAAGACGCGTTCCTTCCAAACAGCCCTATCGAACATTTAGCTGAGCGGTTATTTTTGAAATGAGGCAATTACTTGCAGATTTGGTTGAGAGAACTTATGCGCAAATCACTGAAAAAAAGGAGCCAAGTCAATGTCGTGGTAAGCAAACCAGCCCTTTTGGCGTTTCTGCTGGGGTCGTATGCTGAATGTTGGGAAGGGAATAGGGTCCCCGACGGTCTACTGACTACTTCAATCCAGTCCTTTAAACCGCCTCACCGCCTCATCGACTTGCAAGAAAGCGCAGGTCCGTCCTTTCTCAAAGGCTTAGCCCTGAGGTAAGCAAACCAGCCATTTTGGCGGAGCTGCTGAACGTAGGTGCAACACTTCCGTCATCACTCTCCTACCTTACCGACCGAGTTCAAGTAGTCCGTCGACCTCGGGGACCCTATCCCCTCCCCAACACTCAGCACACGGCCCCAGCAGAAACGGGAAAAGGTCTGTTCGCTTAACTCGTTAATGTCACTGAAGATTTGAGGTCGGATTTAGAGCTGAAGCATCCTATCAGCTGAAAATGGTTTAAAAAATCTCATTGTAGTAACACAAAAAATAAGTGAATAAAATTATATTCGCTTTCGGATACAAGCCAATCACATTGTCCATGACTTCTCCGTACTATTGCCCCCAATTTTCAAAATGGCCCTTAACACATTGACGCCCGCGTGCATCGCCGGGCATACACGACGAAACTCCCACATCTGACGTTGTGCATCGCCGGGTGTGCACGTCCGTATTTCGTTTCCCAATAAACCTTTTTCAGTATTTCTTCGACTATTTGACTTCTATTAGTCTCTCGAATCCAAAGAACACGTGGCTCGTCGACAACTAAATTTCAACAAATTTATGATGCTTCGAAAGAGCGAAATCAGTGCCTATAACTTTAACAGTCAAAAGTATCAGATTTCGCTTCTTATACCTACCGAACAAGTTATCATCAATTGCGAAACTTGCATGCTTTACAAGAATAAAAACAACTAAAGTGACATTTTGGTTTTCTTGGAAACAGATGAAGCTGTATATAACATCGACTTGAGGAAACTTACATAACCTTTTTTTCTTGCAATATTTCAGCCAGACTCAGCAGAAATCTTTCACAGCACTTAAAGCAGCAACACCATATTTTAGGAGAGAGTAGAAAAACGGTACAAGAGCGGGCTGTGCTCGAATAACTTACCTACATATTAGCGACCTTAGCGGAGCAAGTGATTGGCGTTGCCAGATAAAGAAAAATTTACAATTTGCGTGGAATTCCACACCAGTCTGCTTGTATGTCATATCCAAAATGGCGTTAAAATATTGCCAACATTTGAAAAATCTTGCAAATATACTTAAGGAACGAAGCTAAACATTTATGGAACCTGCGAACACATAATATCAACAAAATGAAGAAAAAACTCATGGCTCGCATGGGAAAACGAAAGCTCTCGCCCCTTCCTATGGGTCGACTATGTGAGTCCCACAACGAAAGCCTACAAAATGTCCCAGATGTGAGATTTGTGCATCGCCGAGTATGCACGCACGCAGACGGTCAATGACGGATGTGTAACATGCGCCGAAATCGGCGCGGGCGTCAATGTGTTAAACAAAATTGTTCATTGAACACCGCCGTACGTTTTACGCACAATAGCGGTCAAATTGGTGTGTTTATTTGCTAGAAAATAAAGAGGATGTGTCAAATGACCTAATAGCGAAAAAGAAGGGTAAACCACCTATTAAACTTAGAATTGGGACGCTCGTTTTCTAGTCCGTAGGTGAGCGTGAGAGGCAGACAACGAGATAGGAGGTAAGGGAGCCGAGGTGAAAGAAGAGATCGGGGGCTAAAGAGCAGAGATAAGAACAAGGACAGACACTGTCTACGACCTTCCTTCCCGGGAAGAGATCCCGTTGGTGGCTGGAACCTCGTGAGCACAGCTAACCCTTGACGTCTCAAATCCAGCACCTCCATTAGACCAATAGTAGCTCCCACTTGACGTATGCTGATTTGCACTGGTGTCTGCTCGCCTGTGATTTCCCATGCGAGCGCTTGGTTTTTATTTTTTTGAAGCCTTTACAAAACCAAAAACCAAATTCAGCAAGGCGAACCTTAACTACTGCGTTTCTGTTGCTTTCGTTATCATTCTTCCACTAGCGCCCAACAGTACTGTCGCAAGGATTTACTTATATGAAACCGGCCACGTTTGGGTCACTTTCGCACTCATTCGAGTGAGAACATTCGAGAGGGTAGAGTTTACTTACTGGTCTTCGGCCATACCATTTGTTTTTTTTTTACTCAAATCTTTCCTAGAATGAAGATTACTTGAAATATTCCCGAGTGCGCACGCGAATGCTAAACCTAGCTCTTACGGTTACGGCACTCTTCCCGAACAACAAGTGACCCATCTTGAGCAATGCACTGATTCGGCAAACAGTAAATTTAACGATTATCTGACCTGGCTACACTTCAGCTAATCTGCACATCTAGGGAAAAGGGCACCCAACAAAGAAGTGCGAAAATGAACTTAAAGTCACGGGTCGCGAAAAAATACGCGGTCAAATTCTCTCCTTGACTGCGGTGGCAGAAGGTCTAAATGCCAAAGCGGTGGTACTGTCGCGACTTGAAACAGCGCTACAAGAGAGCTAGCGCCTTCTCTCTATCTCTGTGACGCTCGTCAATCGCAGCATACGAGGCGCGTTCGCCCTCTCGCACACGACGAGCTCTCGTGTTTTCCTTCGCGTCACAGCGCTGCGTCTCTCCATCGTAACACGGTCGACCTTACAAGAAAAATTTTAATGGTATCTATGGTGCGTTTTTGTCAAAATTCCTGGCAAAATGACACAAAAATCGCGACCAAGCCTACAAGTCCTTCGACTTCTCCACCACACAGCATCTGTCACAGTCCAACTGAACCTTGCTTACGCGGAACAACTAGCGCATTGTGAAGATGAGAAATGATCCAGACGCTGCAGAAAGTCTCGTCTATGGAGTCCATTTTGACGCATAGCTGGTCAACTTCATTGAGGAGAACGCCAGTTAGCTCGTAAGAAATGGCGACACGTAAGACAGCAAGGATTGATCCATCCCTTGTTCTAGAAGCTGAATTTTTGCTATTTAACAAATTCTATTCACATCAAAGAACGACGTTCGTTTTGCATCAACTTGTATGCATTGGATGGATTCAACCAAACCGTGTATCACCCGAAAAGCCGCGCTGTAAGTTGAAAGCAATTTCTCCGCTCCAGAAATTTTATTTGTCAATTTCTTCAAAATTGTAGCTGTACTCACGATCAGGTATGGAGCTTAGAATTTGGAAAATGCAGACGGCGAAATCGGGCGTTTTTACCAGCTGCTGTTCTTCGGTTCGAACAAAAAAGAATAAAACACCGAATTGGGAGTTTTCAGTATCCACTTTCATATTGAACCTTGCTCTAACCGACCCCACCTTTTCAAACGTTATCCATTTCATACAAACTGAGAACACTGAGGGCCCCAAAAACAGCTCATCATTACTTTTTCTAAACCCGATATTTTCCAGCGAAATGCAATCAAAGTTGAAAATAATGACGAAGTGAACAGCACTGAGTAATTTTATGTTTTACTTCTTGTTTCATAAGTTTACATGGAAAAATGAAAATACAACCGCGACAATATTATGTTAAACCTAATATTTGAATCCCTTCATCCATCCCTCACTATCTCGAAATGTGCTATCAAGTATTCCCACTAGGCAAATGGCTACCGTTGTTTGCGAGCTTTTCGAATCGTGGCTGTAGCCTTCTAGATCGACAGTAGCCTACGGTGTTTACCTTCTTGAAGATTGTGAAATTGTTATCTCCTTCTGAAAATGGCAAACCGATAAAAAGTGCAGCATCCATAGGCGCATGATTACTCAAGGGGTGGTGGCAAGTGACGCAGCCGTCGTAAGATGAGGAAGAGGACTGTAAGAACTGTAAGAACGGCTCAAAAAAGCTGAACCATTGTACGAAAGATCTCATCCTGCTTCTACTCCTCGCAAGCTGTGGACTTCAAAGAGGTGGGGCACTGCGCTTGAATTTCAAGGAACCATCTTACCGTTAGAATTTTTATAGCAAGGCGAACATTATCCTCCGAATCTACCACTAGAAATTGCTAAGAAAATACAAAATACAAAGGAATTACCACAGAAGTGAATAGTTTCGGCTTCTCTCAATTCCTATCCCTGAGAGGAGAGGAAATTGTCCAAAAAGTCGACAACACTAATTAGATCAACTGATTATGATCCTAGGCAGAGTAAATAAAGCGAGGTGTATGGACGTTCACTGGTAAAGTTTTTATTTTCATCAGAATAGGCGAGGTAGGGAAGAAATTCTGTAGACCCTTTATCAACGTAGCGCAGACAGCGGAAATACACGTTAAACCCGACAATTCTCTCACGAGAACATTTGTAGTTTAGTGCTAATCGAATCATCCGTGAACTCCTCGCTCTCTTCCGCAAGATAATAATCTGTGAGAGTTTCCAAAAAGTTCGCACAGTAACTTGCTATGCTCGTAAAACCTCTACCAAAAGCAACCCCGGGTTTCGTGGGCTCCCCAACTTCGCTGCTTCCCTCATAACAGTTCACAGAGACCACACGCAGGTCCTTTGTTAAAGTTTCACGGAGCGCGGGCACATCATTTATCACTTGTCAGTTATGTTGCACCCACGACCTTGGTCGTATTCATTCCTAGCGTCCAACGCCAAGTTACCACGAGGTCAACCGAGGCACGGACCACGAAGGCCCCGTGACCTGTAGCGACCTCCTTTATTGAAAATTTTTCACGAATGAAAAAAAGAAAAGGGAGGAAAGAGGGCGTCAAATATGAACGTGCAGGTGAGAAAAGGGTGTGGAATGGATGAAAAAGAGGGTGTACGTGAATTAAAGACACTCACCGTTCGCGTCCATCGCTCTGCTGTCCTTCTGTGTGCATGGACTGCCGCGCCAACACGACCTTTTAGATAATTATCAATCGCTTCTAATGCGAATTTGTCGTAATGCACACCGATTCGCATGACACTCGCCTCCGGTCGCCCTTCGCCCGCCTCCTTTGACAAAACGTCGGCGAAACGATCAAAAGAAGGCGACAGCGCAAGGAACCCCTTTGCCACCATTCATAGCGCACGATCTGAGCTACTATGCGATTCGGCAATTTGGCGGTTGTGCTGACAAGGGAAGGATAGCAGGTTGAAGTGGTCATTTATAACGAGACATACACCATTAAATGTGCTTCTGGACGCTGATCTCGAATCTGCCATCCAAACCTCCAAAACGGCCTTCTAAACGTAGTTATGAAGCGAGGTAGTGCAGGGCCAGCTGCTGGGCCGACAAGCAAGAGATCGTAAGATCGACGTAAGATCGAAGATTGAAAAGTTCTCAGTTTTGCTTTCCATGAGAACATTGTAAGGGGACCCTTATCCATGCTGAGTTATCATCGGGTTACCTATACCATATGACTCTAGTCGGACCCTATCAATGAGATAACGGATAGGCTGTGTACTGGCTCTACAGTTATGAGGAAAAGACCATCTTTCAACATCAGCATCAGCAACATCATCGTTTCTTGTTGATGGTGGAATTCCGCTCGTTCGAATAGAAATATAGAACGGTTGGAAAAATTGCTGCCACATAACAGAATACCATCTTCGCATCATACCTCCGAGCACCTTTCCACAGTAACTCGGCGAGCCTCTTCACAAAAAGATGTGCAAGGTTTCTCAGACATTTGGGACGTAAGCAATTAATATTCAGTTGAGTATGACTAACCATAAGTTGTAATGTGTTCGATTAGGGCTACATGGGTTTTTTGGAAGCGACCCTAAAAGTCAAGTAGATACATACTACATATGTACTAATACCATGCAAATGCCGCCTTTCTATCCAACAGCTGATCATTCAGTCGACAAACCAGTCAGAGAGCTGGAGGGAGCGAGCAGATCGTTTTCTCTGTGGAAATACTTCCCGTGTGGTGAGTACTGGTGCGTATTACGCACAAATAAGCTACAGGCGGCAGGGCTACGAGCGAGCTACACAAAAGTCATCTCTCTCCCGCAACATGGAGCAGTCCCAAGAGTTGAGACGAAGGACGCTGTAGTAAGATAGCCCCTCTACGGAATGATCTCAATTTTCGCTATTATCTGGAATTCCAGCTGAGAAAAGTGAGTACGTGCTAGCCTCTGCAACATTATAATAGAAAATTATCGGTAAAAATATCTACCCAAAACCTTAACTCCTAGTTGCAAGAATAGCAAAGAAATTTTCCTCTAGATTGCCTATTCAAGATATTTCTGAGAAAACGCATAACTTCGTTCAACTCAGGTAGAAATCCTGGATCACGTACTACTATTGAGTGACTAAGTAGGATTGTGACACAATGCTCATGGGGAAAGTCACGAACATCCGGAAATCCGACGGTGCGATTCCCTGAAAGAGAGTTACTGCATATTACGAAAGTGCACATTCGTTCTGAGCTCAAGGGTATTTCTCAACAAAATCATTGCCTACCACTCAAACGCGCAGAGGTAATGGGTCCCCTCTAGCTTTCGTTGGCTCGGGCAGCAAAAACAGGACTCATTGAATGGTGACAAACCTGCGATTTATGTAACAGTCATGTTCTTAACAAATTACTAAAGCGTGATATTCCCATTTAAAATTCCGCGCATTCTGGATAGAAGCCGAAAGCAGTGCTCAGCCCGAAAACAGATTCGTATACTGAAAGCGGCTTATTCCTTACTTATTTTTCCAACAGTTTCGAGGATAACTAGATTTTTCTGGAGTCGCGTAGTAGATTCAGAAGGCTAGGAAAGTGAAGTAGGAATTCTTGAAGAATACGCTGCTAAGCTACAGACATCCCGAGGAACTTGGAACGAAATGAGGACAGCCTTCTACACGACATTGGAACACCGTTAGCCAAGAGCCGTTCTCATCAGCAACCCAATCACAGCACAATTTAGGCGATTCGAACCACTCCAGCTGAAGAGTGGATCACTTCGCGGAAAAGGAGACGAACAACGTCCCCGGAATTAAACTGCCCAGAGCCGTTAGGCATGAGATTTTGCATTACTCGGAGTGTGCTGTAATTTCACCTCGCTCGCCGATTTCGTAAGGTTCATGTGAATTACACAAAATAATTCAGAAGTTTGGAGTTTGGAATTAAGCTTTAGCTTTTTTAACTACGGTGTTTAGCTCTAGCCTCGGTCAGGTAATCTTATTTAAGCTTCCTACCAAAGCTAAAAAGACCTGCTCATTTCACCTCTTCTAAAGCGCCGCGAGTGTAATTCCAAAGTTCGAAAGAAAATGTGAGAGATTTCAAGCCTTGAACTTTCAGATGAGTTTTGGAGGCTTTTTTTTCCAAAAGAAACTCCAAATATAATAGGCCTGGAGTTTACAAAGTAATTTCAATTGACGAAGGATGGAATAGAAAGGAAAAGTTTGAAAGTGGACGAAGGGGGGGGGGGTGGCGGCATTTCGAAAATGTAGCCTGTCTTCCGTTCCGTACGTTTTGTACAAAACCTGAGCTTATAATTTTCCAGTTGTAATGCTAATATCAATGTTATTAAAAATTAATGTTATTAAGAATCCGTATAAAGACCCATGCACAAAAGTGAGGCAGAATTGTCAGAGGTATTTGTTGTTCACTTGCCCGGATCTGTTCCCGTATCATTTCAGAAGAATCTTTCATATGAGCACGCCTCTGCCTCAGCCATCTCTACCGTCTATTACAATAGTAAAAACTCTACCCAGGCTCATGAGTTGAGATCCTGGGCAGTGAACTGCGAAGTTGAAAGCTCTGTTATATATGATAGAACAGTCTTTGTCTTGTTTTCGTTTTTTTTACCGCAGGTGTTGGCATCAGTTCGTCGTGCCAAAGAATGCGGGGGTGTCATCTGGGGCCGGGTGCAGCAAGCCCCAACTAGGGGATGGGTCCCCAAAACTCTGCGTCTCTGCTCTGTCGATGACGCAACTCTCGTACTGAAGAATAGGGGAAGAGCCCACAGAGGCAGAGTTTTGGGGACCCATCCCCTAGTTAGGGCTTGCTGCACCTGGCCCGTGTCCAACACAATATCTGGGATCTTTCGCATAGCGTACTGCGTGTGAAGAGATCAGCTGCTCATCTTCTATGAAAGCTCACGGTGATGAGCTTCCATTATTTCCCAAGTGCTGTGAACACTGGCATAAACATTCACAAGTGGAGATTTTGAAGTCAGTAATATGCTCCATGCAGCTGAGAAACTCCACTGAACCACAACCATTATAAAACTGAAAGAAACCGCAGACCACCTGGAAGTCAATGAAAGAGCTGTTCTGAAAGCTTTCACGAGAATGAAACGGTCAGAAAGGAGGGAAACGATGCCACTCGAGTTGTCCCCTTTGTCTGCTAAACTCGGCACTCAACCAAATCGTGCACAAACTATCATCGAATCACTTTAACTCGGATGTGGCGCTGTTGGTACAAATCCTTACAACGTTAGCGCATTGACAGAAGAGTGCTTTCAGTTAGCAGAGTTTTATTCACATCGATGCAGCCAGCCTGGCAAGTACACGATTTCGAAATATTGAAAAAGAAGTGCAAAAACAAGTTTATGAATGGATGGTTTCGAAGCAAACTCGTGTCCTAACCATAATAACAGAAAGATTTGAAATCGTGTGGAATATTATCGATGGTACATTGGTTGTGAGAGTTTGATCTGATTTCTGGAATAAATGATTTTCGAAATTATAAAATAATACCAAAAATAATTTTCGTTTTTCATCAAGAAATATAATAAAGATTGAGTGATTTTACCATTACCATGATTTATGACAAAAAATCAAAGGGAAAAAGGTCCCATAATAGCAGGGAGTTAAGACCTTATATTAAGGTTGGGCTTCCAATAGCGACTCTAAGAAAGGAGTCCAGATTTCAGCTGGTACCACTGCTAGCTTGCGGCTGGTTTAAGGATTCGGAGTGGGTTACGGTGAGTGAGTCCATCTTGCGAAGCCCTGAGGTCTTGTTTGATTTTGCACTTCTGAGGGTAGCGGTGACCTTGATGGGGTTGTCATGGAATGAATAGACCTTCGGGCTCCGACAAGGCGACCCCGGTGAAATTAGCCGATAAAGCTTCTTAACAACCTCGTTTGGGCTTCTTTGTACTCCTCCAGAAGAACTTTATAGACTTTCTAGCCTTGAATTCATCATTCATACATTTCTTTAATTTGGTAAAATACAAAAATGCCCTATGAGGAAACGAAATTAGGAGGTCCCTGATCTTATTTGACCGCGTGTTGAGTTCAATAGAAAAAAGCAAGATCAGGACTGATTCTACCATCTGCTATATCGCCTCACCAAGGCCTGTATTTGTCTAAGGGGCTTTGCCGTGTTCAATTCGAAGAGCAGCTCTGTAGGCTTTGTAGGCTCTTCCCGTACTCCATCATTGGCACAAACTAGGAAATGAACTGTTAGTGGAAAGATGTTGGGATTCTAGACAAATAGTAAGCCGAAATTGAGGAGCGTCATAAATTAAGACACGACAATGAGGAAACCGTGACAACATAAAGAAATATTCAGCATGTTGTTTCCACACGACGCGGAGGCTTCCACGGATCGAATCACGACACATTTTATGAGAAGCACATGGAGGCGATCACATGAGATGGGAATTCGTTGTTTGGTAGCCCGATGCGCGTGCGACTGCAGCAAAAACGAGCAGATCCGGTGATTCCATAGCCAGTAGGCGCATGCCAGGCTTCCTGTCTTTTCCGATGGGCTTCTCTTCCATCAAACTTTACACACAGCTTTCTTCAATCAGGGCCAGTGCAAGTCGGATTGTAGAGGCAGACATTTGAAGCTTCAGCTTTCGAAGAGGTCTGGCGAATCGACTCTCTTGATGGAATCGGAGACAAATCCATCCAAATCGCCCTCAAGGAGAAACGTTTTTTTTTCTTTCACATTTTGTTCGCAATCCGCTCACAAACACGGCCCTTATCAGGGCCCCATATCCTCTTCACGAAACAAAGCTACAACCCAAACAAAGTACTAGCCTCTACTGCTATTTGCAGGACCGCAATCTTTTATTGCTGCAAAGCAACATTTTATGTCAAATGAGTGGTCTTGAAATAGTGCCAATCCTCCGTTCGCACTATTTAAACGAGGGGTCGCACATGCAAATTTGGGAAAGGGAGGGGTTGCATTTAAAGTTGAGAAGGAATAGCAATGTTTGAGAAAAGTGAGAAAAGGAGGTCTGTATTTTAGAGAGGTCTTTATGGTGTGTGAGTGTATTTGTTGAAAGTGAAGGGGGTGAGTCGTTTTGGAGGGGGTTTCCGACGATTTTTGCAAAGTTCATAAAAGCAGTGTAAAGCGAAATAATGGGTAGGGGAAGGGGGTCGTACTGGTGGAGCCTCCTGAGGCTGATGATGATGGTGGGGAGTCGCACCGAGACCTCTCAGAGGGAAGGAGGGGGCGCAAATTTTTAGAAAAGTGTGCGCGACGGTTGACCCTGTTTGAAAGCAGTAGACTGGCGTGGCATGATGTATTCTGCATCGGATTAATTCGCTTGGAATGCGCCACGCAAGCTACCTCTTCGCTGTGGTACTGTTCATGGAAGCAGTGAGTTGAATTAGGATTCTTTGTCTTCCTTGATGAACACAGTCCAGGTGCGTGAGCAGGATTGTGAGCTTGAGTGGTCTTATTGGGGTTTCACTTAGGTAAGATTTGTCCGACGCGCCTTGCGTGAGGTTGTAGGTACGAAATTCAATGGTATGTGGTGCCATTTGGCACTGAGCGGTCTCGACCCGGTTGTCCACGGTTTTTGACTTGAAAATGGCTTGTGAAGTATGCGCTACCAATAATATGTCTGTATTCTGCAGGGTTTATTAAGTTGAGTGAGTTGTTTTATGCAACTAGGAACCTTTTCTGACAGTTCGCACCACAGTTTCTCATAGTATAGATATTCCTGTCGTTCCAGACATTGGAGTTCAAGTGTGCATATATTGAGCCAAACGCGACGTTTTTGGCGTTCATGGAAACTACTACAATCCACTGTTTCTTGAAAATACCCAGCGAGCTTGATCAATTCGCTCGCTGAAAGTGCTGATTTTTAGAGACGATGCATTAGGTGAAGCCGTTTCGCCATCAAGTTAGATTTCGTAGCATTTCTCTTTTGAGGTGCTATCCAAACGGTGGAAAAAAGTCGCAGTGAATAGTTGAGAGGTCTATCGAGTAGGATATCTGTCGCACAATTTACTTCTCCAGCTAATTCATTTCTTGCAGGGTCGTTTCTGCGGTCGGCGGCTGAGATGCATCCCAAAGAAAAGTCGGCTTAATTATGGAGCCCTTGCTGGGCGTATGTGTCAGCGTTCAGAGAATTTTGGCACCAAGATGCTGTCTCACTATGATATGTCCGACTGTGCTCTAGGAGCTGCACCTGTTGTAGGCCGCGCTTTCCAAACTATCACTTACAGCGCATCTATCGCGAACTTGAGACCAAATGAATAGTCCATATCTTGAGCTGATTCAACTCTTCTCTGCATTAGCTCGAGCAGGAGAAAAAAAATCGCGCGGTTTTGCTTATTGAGCTTGCCGTTTTCAAGGCCTCGAAAAGTGGGAGCAGTAGCTTGTAAGCGAATTTGACAACATGTACTGATAAAGCAGAAATCGCGCTTCCTAATAGTATGCGAAATGCAGCAGTCTGCCCAAAATTCCGTCAGAAATAATGCCTCGAAACACGACTTACTACAAGCGGCAACAACTTTCCTTTCAACCAAACATTATCACATGTAACAGCGGCATAGGAGGATATGTAAACATAAAGTCATAATTTCGTAGATCGATTCTGTTGAACACTGGTTATGGTAGCGGATCGTCGTATTGTCTTATTATATGAGAACACTAGCAGTTATGGTGTTATTGCCTTGAATCATCATTTTCATAAGCAAAGTGGGGGGGGGGGGGAGAAGGTTGGTGACAATTGCGCGGCTACTTCTAGCGTGGCCTTTGATCGAATTTGGGATCGGAACTCACTCCAAGTTAACTCACGCCTCCATTGCTCCGTGATCGATTGATCACCAGCATGATATACGTCAGGGAGGGTTCTATTGGTGAGTTGTCCAAGGGCTATTCCCGCAGTGCACTGAGTAGGCCAAATACGCGCTTATCAATTCTGAATGAATGTCGAGGGTATGGCGTATCCCGAAGGAAGCTATTCATCCTGCGTTTTTTCTCTAATTTTTGAATTTCTTTTGCTAATCGCGGTTTTGCTTCTTCATAAATGTTCACTGAAGTGAGTGACTATTGATCAGGTAAACATCCTTGACATTCATGCTAAACACAAATTTCCATGTGCGAAGAGATCTACTTAAGCAGGAATCGGGAACAGTCCTTTTCTTTCCATGCTTTTTTCACTTGGAACTTCAATTATATGAAACTTTCAGTACAACACCAAAGGGGTTTCTCCTTCACTCATGCCTTGGTACCTCTTGACTTGTTTTTGAATCACTCTTTCTACGATCAGTGGTGAAAGCGCTACCACTACCGTGCGTTGAGATTTTGACCTTCAACTTACTCGATTATGTTCAATAGAATTCCCTCACGCACAGTAACCAACCTGTGCGTTGGTTACAGTGCGTGGGGAAATTTTTTTTCCGCAAACAACTTTCTGAATGTTCCCATATCGAAAGAACGTAACAAAACACCTCAAACTCAGCTTGACCCATAGGAGGTATGCAGAGCGGGACCGATCCTGCGACATTCCGCTCGCCGCACTGCGCGTACAGGTCTCAAATCAGGTCAAAATTGATATCCGCTGCAGCTTTCGGCTTTGCGGTTCGCTGCAGATGTCGTCTAATCGGCTCATCACTTAGACGTGTGAGTGCTGACAAGCTATGTTAGATATACCATGAAAAGCTGACCTAGGGTGGAATGGTGCTGAGGTAGGGTGGTGGTAACACATTTGTTAGAAAATCGAGTAAAGCGGGTTCGACCCCCGCCCTAAGTGAAGAGATTTGCACAAGACTAAAAATTCTTGTAATAGGAGTTCCCATGTGCGACTCTCAATGAATCTTGGCATGAGTCGTAGCGATATGTCAGGGTAGTGAATAAGCTCAAACCAAGATTGATAATCACCGTGAAGCGGGTTCGACCCCTGTCTAAAGTGAAGAGATTTGCTCAAGGATAAAAATTCTTATAATAGGTATTTACGTTTACGTTTTACGCCTTCCCTTGAAATCCCGTGGCGTGCTACCAACTTCCAATGTACGCATCTGTATTCTATTTTCTATTGTTTACGCACACACGGTACAGGAACTCCCGATCAACAAGTAAGGCCATCGTGAAGCTCATGATGATGATCAACGCAATGAGATGCGCCATGCAATTGACAGCCATTAAAATCATTGTAGCTCTTAACTAGACACCTGCCTCACAATCAGCACTGAGAAACAGTCGATGCTAGTTTTGCAAGGAATCTGTAGCGGAATAGAAATATTTCACGTCATCTTTGCCCACAGCACTCTGTGAGGTGTGTGTCGGTTTTTTCTGTGGCCTACTACATGCACACTTTAAGTGTTCCTCAATTTAGTATTTCTACAGAAGGTGAAATCCAGTTAGGGGGGTCACTCTTTGCCATCTTATCATTAGTGCTAGAGAGCACTCCTTCGGACTCTCTACAAATGACGACAAAACATTAGGTGTCGGAAAAGTCTTTGGTCTTCGTCGATTTTTTTGAATCCACTTTTCTTCTTCACCGCAGTCAGCACTTTTCAATCATATGCCCCATCGTAATCGTCAACATATTGCTTTTCAGCAGGTTACTTGTGGATGCCCATTGCCTAGAAAACCCTGAGCTTTCGAGACAAAAAACTCAAAGAAGTCCGTTTTCGAGTAGTCCGGATCACGAGGCTCCACTCTTTTAGTTGAATCCACAGCGATTGAAGTAAACGGTATTTTGTTGGGGCCAGATCTGTTGAACCTAATTGGTGAGACAGAATGCTCCATAAGGGAAGAATTTTGCTGGACTTTCTTCAAAATACCTTGAAGGTCGCTGCCTGGATGAAGTGGACTTTTCAATGTTTTCCAAGCATAGTGAGGAAACCCATCCGCTTGCCCCCTTTATCAAACCACAGTAGCAGTGCAGTCTGTTGGTGGGAGCTGTCGGTTAACGAATCGCTTGCAGCTTAACCAACTCTGAAAGTTGCCTTCAAAG
Organism: Teladorsagia circumcincta; assembly: GCA_002352805.1. Lineage (NCBI taxonomy): Eukaryota > Metazoa > Nematoda > Chromadorea > Rhabditida > Trichostrongylidae > Teladorsagia > Teladorsagia circumcincta. The sequence continues at coordinate 114,548 of KZ345014.1, forward strand.
TTGCAGTGCTGGAATCGACGACGGAATCTTTAATTCTACGCACCTGAGCCAGTGGCGCTTCCGACTGTGGTCTACTTGAGAAACCCACTCCTTGCTGCTACCAACAAAGTGGTCGGATCAAACAAGATGCAGTCGGTAAATCATAATGTTCATGCAGAATCTAAAGGCTTCTGAGGCGGTTGTCCCCCAGATCACGAAATCTTCTTTTGTCATAGTTCCTCTTCCTTTTGAGGAGCTAATGAAGAGTGGTGACTGTCTTCTGATAATTGTCGAAAAGCTGTGTCAGCTACAGTCACAGTATCAGAGAGTATTTCCAAACAACTCTAGAAGGCCCTTGTCACTCAGTGTAACAAGCTGACCAACTTTGGGCTTTTCTTCTCGTGTTTCTGGGCATCGGCAACCAAATGTTTGCCATGCCGTGAAAGACACATTTGAGGTCGCTAGACCTAGGGTTCTGCCGCATGGCTACCACGGACGCGTTTTCTGCATTTTAGAATGAAGAGTGGCCAAACATGCTTCCAGTCAAATTCGATTTTCCCAGCCATAATCGCTGCGAAATATAACTGCGGAAATGATCCGAAGAGATCATTGACTATGATCATTGACTATGGCTTACATATGTTTTACAATGAATGCTCAACAAGCATTCGTGGAGATTTCACATTATGGAGATGAAAATATCCAAAGACTTCCGACAACCTTATATATGTGAACGACTAATTTGAGGTGCACTTTTGACAAGGACCGATGGATGTCACATATTCAACACATCCTGCTCACATTTTACCTAATTTTCTGTACCAAGTCATCCAAACTTAGGTCCAATCAGTGATGCCCATTCCCCTGGTCCAGGGCCGTTCCCTTGGATCATGGCAGGCGGAAATGTGAAGTATTTCAGGATTTCTTCCCCATTACATCGATACTTTTCACAAGTCCATTTCAAATTAGTCAATTAGTACGTATCATTAGCGAGCTCATTCTTATCTTAGGTATTGGAGAAGAGTGGCCCAGCAAACAGGATTTTCACCCTACAGAAACAAACAATTGCGGATTTTTCAAGCACATCTAGGAGATTCCTCTCCACAAGATGGCAAATGGCAACGACATCTTCACTTCTAGTATTCTACTACAGATTCTTCATGGTTTTCGACCTGATAAAAGCAGACTTTTCCAAAACCGAATTTCTATTGATGTTCATTCGCATTCAACGCAACGAGCATCTCAGCTATGTGTACCTAGGTCGGGAAATCAACAAGGTGAACGACCTAGCCTCATAGCTGAGCAAAAGGAACGAGCGGCAAAGGAACCATACAAGAACAACGACTGCAATAGCGAAAAAAGTAGCTTCTTTAGCTCATCAATATCTCAATCCTTCCGCCTTGATGTGCGCCTAAGAAGGGGAGGGTCTCTCAGGGCAAGCGGCATTTTTTGGAAACGGTTACTTACATATTATAGAAAAGCATGCAAAGAGCACAAAACCATGTTTCGTTCGCTGCACGGTGTTAGTAGTACAAAAAAAACGGCGTCAAAATGATCATGACGATGAACATGACATCAACTTTAGACATTTAGATTTAGCACGATTTGGCACTGGCCCGTAGACGCCAACCCAAATGCAAAATTCAGTCGCCACGGGAGGTTTAACAGTACCTTATGCTTCTTTGGTACTGCTAAATTCGTTCAGCGAATATGAAACACGGTTTTAACACGTTGACGACATAGCGCGTTTTGGCTTTTTCCGCCGCCTGGGACATAATCGTGC
>KZ345014.1:116600-140959 GCA_002352805.1 Teladorsagia circumcincta
TGGAATCGACGATGATGTTATGTAGAAGATGCTCTGCAACTTATTTGCTTGACTATGCCCACGTAAAAATCGGAGTTTGAAGTGGACTTGAAATTTTGTGAGGATTAGAAACCCTTTCCTATCCGGCATATCCAACCTATCTGTGGACCAAGTCGTTTATGGTTACGATGGTGTATGTTCTAAAGGATGAAAACAAAAAACCTAGGAAAGAATTGCACATTCAAGAAAAAACTGAATGTAAAGGGTGTGGCTGTCCCATGAGGAGCAAAAATGGCGGCATACATAGTTGCCGCGCTGTCGTCAACGTGTTAAGCTTACATGCGTCCCTACAACATGCGAAGGCCGTTCCAAAAAAGCGCGGTTAGCCATGTTGAGAGTTTCCCCATACATGCAAGGGCGAGAGGAAAACAGAAGTTCCGCACTCCGTTAACGACCAAACATCTGGGACAGTGCCGCATAAGGAATCAAAGACCAGGTGCGGCGTACACGTCATACGATTGGCTGACGACCACTGGACAGATCGACTACCAGCTGGATCGCTCGAGATGTCAAACGTAAACCAGAGCAACCAACAGCTCGCTAGCAAGACTTTTCGCGGATGCCTTGCACAGAGCAGCAGCTCTGCGTTCCTGCCAACCATCGATGATTCCTAGCTACTCGAGGTCTCGATGACGACTGCACGATACTGTGTCGACGCTGGGCAATCCGCTACGGCGAATGCATTGGCCCGACATGGTCTCCTCCCTAACGTGTTTGCTTTCTGGACTGTAAACATACCGGTATTTGCAGAACCTGTAAACCTCGAGTCTATCTCTGATTCTGAACAGATTTCAGTTTTCTAAATAGATGCCTCTCCTCAGCGACATCTATATACGACACCAAGGTGACGTTTTCTTTTTGACTTTTTCACGTTCTCTTCTTCGCCAGTTGAAAAAGTTCTAGCGGATACTCATTGACCTATTCACGAGTTTTAGGTGGAAAGTGTTCTTTGGCGCACTGATCTGCTTTCGCATAGCGCAGACTTGAAGCGAGGGATGACAATAAGAATTGGGTTGGGTTCACAATGAAGTGGGAATGCTGAATAATGCGCTACTGGTACCGCTCAATAAAGCAAGGGTTTGCACGCCCAACAGAACAATAATCTAGTTTTCAATGCAAGTTGAGTCACAACTACAATTAACGATTTTACTTTCTTCAAGCTTACTGACAAATAAATTCAATTAATCCAAATTATTAAATCATGAAGCGATCACAAGTGGTAACCAACGTGGAACTATCTTCTTATCAAGGCGTAGAAATGAGCCGTATGCCCAGATATCAACGTAAACGCACACATCGTACGTTAGCGCCTAGATACAGTAAACGAAAATATGATAAGCAATTAATCAAAGATACTATAAAAACATGAAATCTAAGACATAGAACGATAGAACATCTACAAATGATCACGGTGCCACATAGAGCACCGAGCGGTGTATAAAAACGGAATAGAAAGGAGTTCACGATTCTTCGCAAGGGACAACATCAACAACAAACGAAAGCTGTACGAACCACAACAAAGCGAAAACCCTACGCATCTTCGATGGTGAGTTGGTAGAATGATGAATGGGCAAGGCAGAGAAAACATAACCGATCGCACAGGGAACGCAAATACATGAACGGGAATATTGAAACACTGGTCACAAACTGCATGCTATGGCAGTAACAATTTGATATAAGGAGCAATCAACAACTAACAAGAATGCGAATTGCATCATTTCCGCTGAGGCAGTCGGCGCCGAGCAGCCACCATTTTGCGAGTGCCACTTGATCTGAAACAGGCCGGAATAAATGTAAATTCATAAAGAAATACAAACACAACTTACGTAAAGGAAAAGTTGGAGCTTGGCGCAGCTGGAGCGGTAATACCCGAGAGTTGGAAAGCTACAATATAATATAATAGTATAGTATATAGAATATATAACAGCACTTATCAACAAACATATAAACCAATGATCACACTTACTTGGGGCTGCCGGAGCAGTTGATTGAGAGGAGCCGAACTGAAATGGAGTCGAGCCACTGAGAGCAGTTGATTGCCCGAATTGAAATGTTGGTTCAGGTATAGTGGCACCGAACTGGAAGGGCCTGAAATAAAACGTTGCGAGGATACCTTTGGATGACACTCAAATGCATTCTGAATATCATACTTAGATGTATCGGCCACACTTGGAGTGCTACCAAACAGAGAAGTGGTTGATGATGTAGACGGTACGGAAGGAATGGAGGAAGTGGAGGAATTTGCAGCATTGAACGCTCCAAATGCATTGCTGCAACGGGATTGAATGTTATACTTGATAAATACAAAACACAGCCGTTGAGAGAAAATACCTGTTTGATCCAAAACTGAAAGTTAGTCCACCATTCGCGGTAGGAGCGGTAGCCGCAGTATTCGTACCAAAAAGTGGTTTGTTCACAGAACTGGTTGCTGAAGCACCAAAAAGGGGTGGCTTCTGAGCTTCGCCGGATAGATTTGCACCAAATGGGGATGGCTTGAAGCTTTCAGCAGAACTGTTACCGGTACCCATGAAAGGTTTGTCTGAAGTGTTCCCAAATGTAGGAAACAATGGCTTCGTGGTTCCGCTTGCTCCGAAAAGACCTGTTCCTGACGAAGACCCAAGCAACGCTGGAATATTGAAAATAACTTAGTTATCGTTAGGGACAGTACTGCACACTCTTTAGAAAAACCCACATTTCCCGGTAGTTTCTGCATTTGATGGCGCACCAAGGATACTGGTGGAAGACGAAACCTGTTCAGAAGTGGTTGGCCCGTTTCCAAACGTGAGTCCGCTTCCGAATAATGGAGTCTTCGTGGAAGTTTCTTCTTTTTTGCTCTCAAAGAGATTGAATGGTTTCGTGCCATTTGTAGATGACATTGTTCCGAAAACAAATGGTGCAGGAGCAGTGGTAGAGGCAGCCTGCGACTCGCTGGTTGAAGATGGTGGAGGAGCCGCTGCCGCCGAGGATGGTGTTGCTAGCAAAGATCCAGTGGAGTGAGACGTGTTGAACATAGAAGACGATGACGAGCCAAATAGTGGAGGTTTCGCTCCGGCACCAAAGATTGCAGCACCGGCACTAAAACACAACTTTACGTAGAAAAAAAAAAGATGATTGTTATGAATTCCCGGCTACTTGAGACGGGATTTCGGGCAGCACTTACATCAAAACTTGATTTTGAGCATAGACCACAACCTAGAATATTAAGACTTGGCAACGATGCGGTCCGATGTGCCGTCGTCAAAATTCCTTTGCACATTTTTCAATATTCTTGGGATAATGTTCATTACGGAAACCATTTTTTATTATCTGTGCATTTCCTTCACTATCGGGGTCTTACCCAAGGGCACTCGTAGAGCTTCTTTTGCTGAAACTTGCCATTCTCGAATGTATAGAGTTGGCTTTGTGCTTATACTCACTGTACTGACACAACTTTCGGCACAAAAAAACTGAGTAAGATTCAATTACGGATTTGACTGAAAATTTAAACTGATCAGAGCCTTCTAAAGTATTCACCTGGGTCAAGCATAAACATTTACGACAGCTTTGGAGAAAACACGAACAAGACAGGTAAACTTTCAACAGTTTTTTCAATGCTCCCAACGATTTTGGTGTAGTTGCTGGCGTATAAGCACTCCAGCATAGCGAAACCTTCATCGAAAACCGAAGTTACATTGTCGCCAACGCGTTAACATAGCTGTTGCACGCCGCATAAGCTAACTTACTGGTGTGCAGAAGTTAGGGACGAAATGGAATGAACCATAACCTAATAAGACTCAGTGGCCCTTACAACGGTTTCTTTCTCATGCTCCATGTACTGCACTGCAGCAATTCTTTCTAAGTGCGGTTAGGATCCATCGGGTTGCCTTACCCCGCAAAACACATCACGGAAAGTTGCGTTTAAGTCTTGCACTCCAGTGTATCTGAGCCCAAAATTGATCTGGTACTCATGGGCTAGTGTCAGAGACCGCGATCTGTCGTCGATTTTCGCGATTTTCGCGGTTTCAGGGTTTTTCGCGAAAGCTGCGATGGGTAGCAGAAGTTGGAAGTGCGCCGATGAATACTGCAAAGTGTTGTCCATAATGCTTCGAATTCTGCTTGCCAGTGAAGATTAAAGGACGAGTGTCGGTGATTCTACTTGTTTCATGTCCAATGTCTACTAGTTCATTGGAATGCTCACGATTCATTCCTAGTTTTGTCATGAAATCATGAGCAGTCGTCATTCAGCCATCACTATCAAGCGGAAGTGGTGGCGGCATCGGAACGCAAAACGCGAAAATCGGTGAAACCTGCGGCGGATCGCGGACTCTGACACCAGCCATGATCAGTACCGAAACATCTTCATACATAAATATTATGACAAGACGGATCAACCAAATTAAGTTTACCAGTATGTTCGAACTTACCCCAACGAAAATGTAGGCAGCTGTGGTTTTGTTTGATCACCATTCACTGTCGAGCTCTCAAACACGGCTGAAATGAGTTAATTTGAACAGAGATATTATAGGTAATGCACCATGAAGTTCTTACAAGTTGAAGATGCCTTTGTGATAGACATTTCCTTAGCAGGCGCCGAAGAAATAGTGCTGCTAGCAGTTGCAGGCGTAGGATCCGCTTTAGTGACATTCAGAGTAGCTGCTGGCTCCGAACTAGCAACTGCCTGCTTCTCACTTGTACCAAAACCGAACTTTATGCCTCCAGAACCAGAAGTGTTGCTTGAAGCACCAAAGCCGAACGAAACTGAATTTAAAAGGGGTTGTTTGACATGAAAACATGCTGAAAAGAAAAAGCTGACCCTCAAACTCCGGCACGAAAAAGATCAGAACAAAGAATTACAACAGTACAATAGGTTATTAGAATTTGAATTCCGACCACTCAAATGCTCAATGGCTATTGTGCTCCTATTATGCTCAAATAGTGAACTGTTGTTATTATGTCCTAGCGCGTGATGCTGAATGGTAAATTGCAACAGCATTTTGCAGCGATTGCCATGATGCCATCCCACCACTTGAACAATATTTGTTCTGCTATGAATCGAAAGCAATAAAGCTCAGTAATAACAACAACAACGGCTAACGAACTGAGATATTCACATTGCTAGATTTGGGATTGGAGACCTAAACTCGCTAACCCTGACTTCCACTGACCCGTTGAATGGGGAGCACCAAGATTGGTGTTATTATCAGCTAGGAAAAATGATACACTGTGCTTCGCTAGTCAACTCTAAAAAAATCCTTGTATAATGAATACCTGTGGGAGGAAGCGGTGCAGCTTTGAAAGCACGTTCACCAAAAACGTTTGCATTTGCTTTCGATGAATCTCCATCAGATTTGTACATAACATGACCACAGCATACACATTTGTCGTCAGACTCCTCAAATTAGACAGTACAAGGAAACATACAAGATGAAAACAATACAACAAGCAGAGCGAAATAAAACTACGGGAAACAACACACCTTGTTTTGAACCATACAATCCGGACACTCCCATGCTACACGTTTTTTATCCATTCCACTTGCATTAGGTGTTGCTGCAGTGGCAGAGGACGAATCAGCAGCCGTGGAAGGCTTGCAAGAGTCCTGCTTGGATTCAGAGGTCGCATTTGAGTCAGATTTTGAAGTACCATTACTTCCCCAAGCAGTTTCCTTTGGTGTTGCCAATGTGGTACTTGATGGCGCGCTAGTATCTTTAGCTCCCTCAGGGGCTAATCCAAATCGGAAACCACCAGCGCCAGGTTTTCCTAATGTCGCTATGTTGGAGACCAGCGTTTTCGGATTGGTCGAGGCATCTTTGTTGTGTCCGCAAGCAGCACAAATAGAGACATTCTAAAATGGACAATCGAAGTCGCTCTTGATAACATTCGCTTTCATTGTGAAAAAGAATGTAATAGATACCTTGTTGGTGATAAAGCAATCTGGACAACTCCAGGAAGTTTCAGCCTTAGTTTGAGGCGATACATCGTTTGATGATACTGGTGTAACATTTGAAGAGAGTACACCCGATGTTTCACTATCAGCAGATGTAGGTGGACGCGAAGCCTAAAATTCCTACTAGTACATTTGACAAAAAAAGAGCACATTGAGGCCAAAATAAAAAAGAACTGGCACATATTGATTAAATACTTGGTACAAATACCTTCGTCTCCTTTTCCTGTTCATTTGCTTCTTCTGCATCAGATGTGGAGCTGCTCTGTTCATTATCCGAATCATCACCACTGCTATTAGACTCTTCTGAACCGCTTCTGTCACATTCAGTCGAGGTCCCAACAGCAGCATTTTGTCCAGGCAAGCGCTCAACGGGAGCGCCGAAGGAGAAAACCATGTCATCAAGGAACCCGGCTGCTGGAGCCGCCTTTATAGGAGGTGCAAACAAGGGAACGTCATTCTAAACAGAAGAAATCCAATAGAAAAGCAAACGCTTCTTTCGATGAAAAAAAAAACATGTATCATATATTCCAGAAGCGTAGCTACGAAAAAACAACGACGCACCATCCTATCTTCGGAGGAGTCAACCATTTCTTCATCAATTAACTGAGTGGCGTTGAACACGTTCGAGCTGATGGATTTTCCATCGCTTCCTGAAATGTTGAATTGGTCTTGCAAAACAAACACGAATAGCAAAATTATAATGCATCTCACACGTAAAGTACAGGTACAAGTTGAAAATTCGGAGGAAGCAATTTTGCGACTTTTTTTTTAGGGAAGCGCAACGCTAACATTACTTATTTCTGAGTGCTAATTGCTGGTTTGGTCCGTAGTTCGCTTGCCAAGAAAACGCTATCAAAGGAATTTTAAGTTATGGGCCAAAGTGGTATATTTTGTTTTGAGCATAATTCAACATTCCTGTGATAGTTCACCATCTGAACCCCGTCTCCATCCCTTTAATAGGAGCATTTCCTATGTCAAGAAATAGGTCCACAACCTAATTTTCGGATCAGTTTTTAATCGTTTCAAAGTGAAGAAAGATATGACAAAGTTGTTTAAGCGACCGAATCCCTATTTCACTGGCCAATCGCGTCTCCAAACGCGGAAGCTGAAAGCTGACTTCGACTCAAAGACCAACGTGTACTATCACATCTATTCTTTCCGTCAATAGCGATCTCGCATAATAAGTACGCTTTGTGTTGATTAACAGTAAATATAAAGACGGGAAACACCCTTAATAGCAATCCAGTTACTTGCTTTGCCTTCAGCTTATTGCTCAACGATTGGCGAAGGGCGAATATCATATCAGGAAGATATGTATGCCGCGACAAGTGCGGTCGCAAAATCGCGCCGGCCCCCACATGACCAGAAACACTGAACCTCCGCATTGTCGTGAATGAGCCCCAAAATAAAATCAGGACCCAGAGTTTCTCTTGGAGACGAAAATGTTTATGGATACCGTGTTTCCTAGAAGAATTCACGGCGTTTTGAGGCGTGAGACACCTAAGTGGAGCTCACTTAGCGACACTTCACAATGGAACTGTACTTGTCCATCACCTACTTTGACCACTGGTTTGGTACTGTGTTTCCGGAAGTGAAAACGCCAACAATAGAAAACGCGATACAAGAGCTTCAAATAAAGCAAATGATGAAGTAAAGAAGTACAACAAATCTCAAGAAGATAGAACTACAATACCTTTCAAGGAAGGCACATGAGGTCTCAACGTCTTCGCAGGTGCATCAGCTCCACTATCCTTCTGCACTGATTTCGTGAATGAGCTACTTGCATGGGACCCATTTTTGTCCATATCAAATAGAGGATGAAGCTTAAAAATAGAAAAATATTCAAAACATCATAAAAATGTGAGGAGCAGATACGTACCGAACTACTGCTAGCTGCTGGCTTATCTTGGCTCTCCTTCGGAACACTGCTTTGCTCCTTCTCTGGGAGCTTCCTGGTTATATCACGCCTAAAAAGAAAAAAATTGTAACCCGATTGAACTAGCCTAGTTCGAATGCACATTCAGAGCAGCCACAAAAATTTCTTTCACAAAGGTATTCCAATTTGTGATAATCGTAGAAAGTATATTATATGAAGGCACATTCTACATAAGGACCTATGCTTAAAATTTATACACATTCAAAACGACCTCTAGAAGTCGAAGAATCGCAACGCTTTGGTGCCAAAGTCTTGCGCAAGCAAAAAGTTGGCTACCACCACGACGCCTTAGCAATCTACTCTGCTCGAATGATGACACTCAATGTTCAAATACAGATTCTTGGAATCTCTCATCAACCAGCATGGCGATACTGGAACCTCTCGTTTGCACAAGTAATGCTACATGTTCATGATCTGTCAGACCGCCTTTGCTCAAAAGTACTGCTCGCACAGCAACTCATGATAGAATCGCCTTCAATAGGTGAGGGTTCATCCCACATCAAAATTAATGCCTTCGCTAATGGCTCTCCATTAATCGTTAGTAGATTTGTACTCTACATTGCCCCATCCACTATATAGCAACCCTAAACACGCGTTGAGTTTCAATATGGGATATCCAACGCACCAGTACGGTTTTCGCTGGGACGCCATTGATGAAGATAAAAGTTGAATGCGAGATGGAACTGTTGCACTAGATTTGACGAGCGGAGGAGCTGCACATGAATGCATAGGTGCCCAACGTTCTGAAGGCACAGTGGATCCGCGCATCACAGGGAGCTTGCGAGCTTCCTGAAACAGAAAATATAGTGGCGAGAACTGCTAAGAGTGGACTTTCAATCATCAACTATGGCCACCCATTGTAAAAATTCTGTGAAAATAAAACTAACCCGAGCCGGAGTATTAATTCTTTCAAGGTGACTGAGAATCGCCTTCGTCTTGGAGCTGAGACTAGACGAATTACTGCGCGTACTGCCAATCCGACTAAAGAAGAGGTATACACACGTGATTCACAAATTGTAGTATAACGATGTCAAAGCTCAATCAACTGCCAGCTTACATACCAGAAGAAAATAAAAGTATGAACACAAAAATTCTTATAAGTCTTGAAAATATCTCACCCTATCAAGGATCTATTTGACGAGCTAGGTGAATGGCAAAATTCAACACATGACGATGTGTCCCCCATAGATCTCCCTACCCAGGTCGAATTAAGACGATCTGAGAACATTCGCGGAGGCTAAAAAGTGGAATTAGTTCAAAAAACCTTGAAAATGGAATCGAAAATCTAACTTCCTCATCGAGCATGCTAGTCGCAAACTGTTCTCTTCTAGACCGCTTGGGATTGTCGCGGTTCAAATATACGTCCATAACAGATGCAGGACGCTGGTCATGAACAAATGTTCGTTTGCGCTAAAAAGAAAGGTTGAGAAAATTTTCACTTTGGAATGACTAAGAAAAGGACAGAAAATAGGAGCAATGTTTCGAGTTTCAAATAATACCGATGCTGTCGAAGATTCGACGAAAATGTCCTCGGTGGGGGCTGGTCTGGATACACCAGGTTTGGAAACACCACGTTCCAGTACTGATGGACTTAAATATCGCAAATTACGCGATGTCTGCAGGCTGGACTCGAAAGTTGACAAGAGAGGAGAGCCTCCTGAAACCCGAATACTAGCTCCGAGAACAGAGAATTGATAACAAACTAACCTGTACCGTTCACTGGAACAAACTTTCGGGTCGTGGGAAGTCGACTACTACTAGGAGGCGAAATTTGGCCACCAAGATTGCCCTGCTCCGACAAGCGGTCACTAGATTGTTCTCCTGCATGACCAACATTACAATGATACACACTTAGAAGAGCTCTACGCACTATGAAAAGTCTTAAACAGAAATAACGCACCACCAGAAAAGAGTTTAGTTACAGTCGAAAGCCAACCTTCTTTTCCAGAAGACATGGCAAAACACGAAAATATGTTCTAAAGCCCAATTGATTACGAAACACCTGCAAAGAGAACATTGCGATACCAAACAAACTATACACATAAATTAATTCGAAGGCATCAATCAAAGAAAGCACCATACAAATCGAATTTGAAGACAGGAGAGCTCGAACTTTGCGCGCACCAAACACGAAATAAAACACTGTGGAACAAATAAAAACCCAACAGGCACAACAAGCACACCTCACGAGAAGAAGAAATGAAAGAATACAGTATGAACCCAAAACGGAACTGCCAGAAACTCTACGAAATTCCACAACCCTTGAAAAACCTATCAAACGCCAACCGCATCGCGGCCGCGCGCAGGATAATCCATTCTTGAATTGCTGGCGTGTCGCCAACTGCACATCTTGGGAAACCCCGCCCATCCAGTTCGAGTCGCCGGCTTATCCTGGCAGCTTCCGGATTTACTAGTGCAAACATTTTCTTGCTATGAATCACTTATTGGTAAATATGCATTGCTTTGAATCAAAATTTCGTTGAGAAGGCTAGTGTTTAGTCCCTTTTTCGGTTGAATAGTTGCTGGTATTGATATTTTTTGGTTCCAATGGGGATGTTCTAAAACTGAGGGACTTGTTTGTCAGTTATTCCCTGATTAATAAACATCCTTTTCATATACATTATATTGTGAACAATGGGACTGGTTTTTCTCTGAGAACTGTCAGTGTTCTATAACACTCCTTATGCGTTAGTGGCTAGCGAGTTTACTTTGAGTAAATTAGAGTGCTCAGAACAAGCGCTTGCTTGAATGGTCGATCATGGAATAATAAAAGAGGACTTCGGTTCTATTTATTGGTTTGAACAATGGGACTGGTTTTTCTCTGAGAACTGTCAGTGTTCTATAACACTCCTTATGCGTTAGTGGTGGTCGCGGCGTGATTTATTACTACCGTTATTGATCTCTATCAGTGCGTTAATATAGCTATTGTTTAGAGTCATATCAATACTCTAGATCGATATTCGTGTCTTTTATTAGACTAGATATGTAAAATCTTGGTAGGGCAGAAATGTTTACCCTTAAAGGTGAGATTTTTGTACATTGAGCAGACAGCTTCCAGTGCAGAAGCACTCAGAATTATGTCAGTAATTGATTTCTATTCAGGGCTGATGAATAATTTGCTTTTATTGCTTGCCTTTCTTCAGTTATCTATAGCTCATAAGCGTTTTCACGCCAGAAGGGCTAGCGGCTTGAGTAAGTTTCTTTCATCGTTTGTTTCACTTTTTGTGGCGATTTCTCGTGTCCTTTCTGCGCCCTTCGTGCTTATGCCACTCTGTCTACACCATCTGGCTACTACAAAGCCCTCGTAAGATTGATGGGCTCACCATATGAACAGATTCGAGGTCACACAAGAGCGCCTGCTGTTATTTCGATGCTCCGGTTTTAAAGGAATTTCCAGTAGCGATATAATGATAATAGTTATATCTTGCTGTTCATAAATTATCTCATATGGTTGCAGTTATATTAGATAAGACTAGTGTGTGTATCACCCTTTTCGACAAACTGGTACCTTTTCTCAAAAGGCTGAGGTCTTTCTGAGATGTTGTATTTCTATTTCTTGCTATTACGCGTGGTAGTATAGGCAGGGCGGAAGTGATGTAGTGTCAAAAGCGCTGCTTACCACGCCCGCGGCCCGGAGATCAACTCCTGAGTCATGCCTCGTCTGGGCCAAAAAGAGCCTTCCATCCCTCCGAGGTGAATGGTACCAGACTTGCCTGGGAGTATAAATACACAGAATTGAATCGGCTGGCCTCGCAAGTCTTTGTTCAGGCCAAATCGCATTTAAATTCCCATTACGAATGCACAAATGGATGTAGAATGCGTGCTGCTCAAGCAGGATTAGATCAACGGCTAATGCTTTACTCTTTATTTTTAACATAGGCTTCGCAGTTTGGAATTTTTACAGTCCTTTTCTTATTCAGTTTGTTCAGTTATTGGCTTACTTTAATCACCCTACCTAATCTGTTGTCAACTGCCGACGTAGTCAGCATTGCCCTGCTGGAGTAAGGACCAGCCCGAACTTTATAATTTCATTGCCATTCGTCCTCCCCTTGGTAATGAGTTATAGTCTTGCTCCAGCAAGTCCATGATTGAGTATTTAGCGAACATTCGGCTAGTTCGCAGGGCGGGATGTTGACTCCTCATCAATAATCTGCTCTGCTGACGACCTAATTGCGTCTGCTATTATGGTGGACTGATTTCCCTCCGCCCCTAATGGCTCACATCTCTTGCGTTTTGACAGCGGTGCAAGTAACGTGTAATCGAAGAGACTATGTGCGGCTAGGTGGTAGATTCAGAAGAACGCAAACCTGCGAATGGAAATGAAAATAATGATCCAAATTCCGTTTTAGAATAGTTCAGAAGCTATGTTTTTAGATGACCAGTTTATTGGTTTCCGCTTCGATAGTGAGCCGAAAAGTACCACCGTGACTGATGGTCGCATACTGCTCAATTGCCAGTATACAGTTGAGAAGGCGAATGTAAAGGACGTCCGATTAGAATGGAAAAAGGATGGATCGCTGATCAACGTAAAATCTAGCAGTAGGATGTGAGTGCAGCTATTGCATATCTGACTGGTTTATGATACCTTTGGTTCCTTTTGTTATTTAAATGTTGTAGAATTAGCTCAGTATTTAAGTGCACCTTCAGCACGATTTGAGTTCCGTGTTTTAGGCAACTTTTCTCGAACGGATCCTTATCCATTCATGATGTGCTTTTGAGCGATACTGGCTCTTATCGCTGTATAGTTCACGTGACTTCGAGTGATGGATTTACGTGGACTTACATGAGTAGAAAATCTACCATCAGGTTACCAGATCTCCCGAAGTAAGTTCAGTTCACCTCCTCTTCAGCGTGCCCGCTGTTAGACGATATCCAGAAATACGCTCACTATTGTTTTCTCATAGGTTCGATGCGCAGCCAACAGATCGTGTAGTTGGAACAGGTCAGCCAGCCGTCTTCCAGTGCATTACGGTCAGTAGGCTGTTCGCAATGACTGTCACCGATATACTTATCTGCCTAATATTTTTACCAGTCCAATAAGTGTTCTTACGATGTAAAAGATGAAATTTCCAGCAGGCCAAACCACCACCGGCTGTGACTTGGTATCACAATGGGAAAGTCATCCAGAGCGGAAGTGAGTCACCACTTTGCTTCGATTGCAATGAATCATTTTTTAGTTCGAAAGCGCCATTCATTCGTTATAACTGCCGTTGTACATTCCTGGATACCTTTGACTGCTTTAAGAGAAGCAAATGTGTCGTTCTTTGACGAAATTTTAGCCTTCCCATCTCTCGCATACATGAATCGGAATTGGTCAAATAGGCTGCCATGCATGCGACGGTCCTATTCATTACACCCCAAAGGCAGGAGATCGGAGATGGATTAGAAGATAAGAGTATACACGCCCGCAAGGGTATTATGTCAATCATCCATGGATTGTTTGCGCAGCTCGCACAGAGGACCCTTCTAAACGCAACAACAGATCGAATTGAGCTTTCTCAAGCTGAAAAATACGGGATGATGTGTTCATGTGTATTGCAATGCACTGAATGCTCGTTTACTCCTCCTCACTTTTACAGTGATGCTCTCGTTTCATCCATTTACCATGAAAAGGAGCTGCCAGAAAAGTTTCGCAAGACTCCTTAGTCAAGCCAAAAAGAATAGCCATTCATCCTGATCTTGCCCCCGAAAGTGAAGGGTTATGATTCCACTAAAGCCTTTCTAATTCAAGACACTGAAATTTCGTAAGAAGAGTCGCATTTTAGCTGAAGTGAAGCGAAAGCTGATTGAGTCATCCTTTTTTTGTGAAGTTAGTTGTCAATCGAACAGGAGTCAGACGAAAGCCAGTCAGATATATAAAAGATTTATTGGCTAAATTTCTTTTGGAAGTGATTTTTGTATCTGTTTTAGCAGGGAGATAATTTTGAAAGCTTGCTCCTGAATCGTTATTAGTTCCTGTGCGGACGTCTTGAAAATCGAATGAATCTTGAATCTTGAAAAATCGAGAAAGAAAATCGAATGGATCTTGAATGTCGTCAAGGATGTAAAACAAGATCAATTCGATCTGCACAACCGTAGGAATGCGAAGTGAAGGTGGAATGGAGTCAGAATATACAATCGTGCGGATGAAGATTTGTGAGTGCAAGTGTGTGCGGTGGACTGGTATGAGGCCTTACCATAGCATCTCCAGCTAGCTGGCTGTGCAAGATAGGTAAATGTGTTTTCACAACAACGCGAGTGTGGGTGGGTGCAAACGGGTGCAAATTATGGGTGCCAACTGAGCATCCCTTGATGGGAAGCGCAAGGACTATAGTTTTCGAGATCATTACGGCACAATCAGAAGCCGTACCCTACCCCTCTCCAGGCTAGGGGGAAAATCCTCTTAATCTTTTTTTTCGGTTTTCAACGTAGTTTTCTTACTGCCAACACGTGGTCGGGAGAAATATAAAGATAGTTCCTCTTTCCCTATCCTGGGGGAGGATGCTGTATGGCTACAGGTGGTGGAGCTTAACGTGCTGTGAGCTTCCTCTGCAAGGACAATAGGTTTGTGGATCTTCTTTTTCGTAATTGGATAATTAGGGTGTCACGATACTGTACAGGTAACTCAACTTTTATGATATTTAGTCATCTTCGAACTGTTCACAAAAGGAGAGCACTTCCTTGTGAGCCCCAATAAAAGTTCTCGAATTCCCTCGCGATTGTAACTTAGTGTTGTTACGCGTTTTTTGTGAAGTTCAAGGCAGCTGTTCTGGATGTCTGTTTTTTTCCTTCAAAAAAAAGTCTTGCAAGATTAGGTTCCAGCATGTGACAGTCACTATGCTCGGACTTTTTGTAAAAAAAAAAGAAACTTCTCTATGTCTTCAATCCTGATTAACCCTTTTGTGTTTCATTGAGCGCGCTTTTCTTTTGGATTCGATTTCCGTAAGAAATCTATTTAGTCACTTTCCTCAACCAATACTGCTATAAATGATCCAGTCACTTTATACCGGCCATGAGTTCGGTTAGGGTTAGTCGTCAACACTTATGCATTTGCCTGAAGATGGCTTATGCAGCCACACGGAAGGGAATAGTTTTGTTGTTTGCTCATTCATCACGTTTGTTCCAAAATTGCCTACAGCCTTTTTCGCAAAACATCATCCCATACTATATGTTGTTATTGTGCAGTTGGTAGATAAATTGTGATGTCTGGAAGAAAATCTCAAAAAAGAGAACATATACATCATATGGCGGTCTTCCATGTCATAAAATGCTTGCTTTAGGTTTCGTAAATTAGTCAACCTATTGAATGGGTAGACGAAATTTCTCGCACATGTTATGTAAGCGGTGCGTTTGTTAGTTTTACAAAGAAACCGTTAATTGTTGTCAAGCGGTTGATTACGGATTGTGACTATCAATCTACTGATCGAAATATGGTCATTTCTTGCTAACTTTGATATCGTAGTGGTTGTTTCGGCTCAATATCAGCTTCGAAGCACCTCCTCGGGATTTTCGTCTCCTGCTTGTATCTGGTGTTCTGCTGAAATCTATAATCGTGAACCAATTCTGAGTTCGCATCTGGTATTTTCTCGGGCCAAAGTGGTAGTGATAGAAGGCGACGCTTAGCACACGCTCAGTTAGTGACCAAGTCCTGAATCGTACGCCATTCAAGCAGCCAGGTTCTCCATACTTCCCCATCCTTTCGGAGTCGTCTAATCCGTACTAAGCTTGTCTAGTAAGATAAAAATTCTGATTCGTATATCGGCTGGCCCCGGTCACTGTATGGGCCAAAGCGCAATAAAATGCCGTTTCGATGTTTAGTGGATGTAGAATGCATGGCGCACCCCAGTTATTTACGCCAAGTATTTTATCCCTTATGTTTTCCTTGGCTTTCGATCATGGTTCCTTCAGGATTCCTTATTGCGTTTTCGTTCTGTGAAAAGGGTTTCATTTTTGGTAGTGTATCATTAACTATGCTAATATCAACCCTCAATAACTTTCTTGGCCTAGCGCGCAAGTATAGACCCACTGCTTCAGTGCCTTCTGAAGTTTTCTAAAACGCAGTTTAATGGATAAAACAAAGAAAAAAATTGCACTCCCCTCTTGCTGACGAATCTACTCGCCACAGTCTGTTATCACTAGTGCCCCATTTTGTTGGCAATGTCCTTGCCTTTGCTAGGAATATTATACCAACTCCTATCCTCCTTTATACCAACTCCTATCCTCCTTAACTTCATCGGTAGAACCTTCAACAAATCGAAAAATGTTTTGAGATCACTGTTCTCTTCTTGTTTGGTAGACCGGAACCCGTATGTAGCGCCAGCGAATTTCAAGCAAATCCGGGCATTCCCATTTCCTTTCCTTCCTACACTTGTAATTTAGAATTAAGAAGTTCTGTAATTTTGTTTTATTCGTTCAAATCTTGGATTCTTTTTTTGTAAATGTTGCATTTACTGTCTTGTTTATTTTCAGCTGATTTCCAAATTCTACCAATTTCCAATTCACTGGAAATCGCATCCGCACAACCCCGTCATGAAGGCGAGTATAAGTGTGTCGTGGAGGGCGCAGGAAAACGAAGGGCTAGTCTGAGTGGACGGCTCCGCATCGAGAATAGTGAGTGTAAAAGTTCTTCGCCTTCGGACTCTGCTGCGAACATCGTAACCAAATGATGTTTTCTGTTGCAGGTTTGAGTTCACAGGATCTCGAGTTTGTGTCCTCCCCTCGTGTGCAGGCCGCAAAGGAAGGTGACGATATCGTACTGGAATGCCTTGTGAGCTCAAAAGGCTCCGCAGAAGTGCGGTGGTGAGTTGCACTAAATATTGAGAATGTTCATAATCTGTCCGCCGTAAGGTCTACTTTGTATTAACTGCACACCATAGATACATATACGAAATATCGTAGCCAAGTGAACGGAAAGGTTAATAGGGATGTGGTTCACCAGGACAGAACGCAACTTTTCCGCGTTTCGCGCGTGAACCTCTTGAGCATTGGTGGACCTATGGTTCCGCAGCGAAAAATGTTTCGCGCACGACAAGCGGAAATGTCGCTTTCTGTCCTAGTGAGCCACACCCGGATTATAGTAGGTGTTACTTGCAGTTATAGTGCGCTCAGTCGGAACACTAACAATAAGTGACGACCCCTGTGGCGTACCATTCGCCTTTCTGTCAACTGATTCTCACCGCGGGGATACTAATACATATTTAGGCTTCTCAGTCCGAAACTGGCCAAACGGTGTCCTTTTTTAGGTTGAAAGACGCTCGACAAATAGCCATAGATGGTTTGAGAATAAGACGTGTAGGGATTTCGTCGCTCCTCCTTTCCAAGGTTGTTGAATCTGATTCGGGTCTGTATACGTGTCGAGCTAGTGATACTCACGACTCACTTGATCGAACTGTTGCTGTTAATGTTGCTGGTGAGTTACTATTTCTTCGACTTGCAGTTTTTCGAGCCATTTGTTAGATATGAGAGGCTTTTCAGCAGCGCCACGATTAACCCTTCGTCCTCAAAATAAAGTCGCGATAGAAACAACTGACGTTGAGGTATTTTACATATATTGCACCGTCTGCAGTTGAGCTTCATCAAATTTTTACCGTAATTAAGTTGGAATGCGCATCATCGGGACGTCCAATGCCCACGATCTCTTGGTTCAAAAATGGCGAGGCTATTATCGCTAGCGACTACTTTGTGATTGAACCTACGAGGTGACTTGATTCAACAACTTTACTTTCTGAGTTTGGATATTTCCTCTAATTTTTGTAGATTGCGCATCCTTGGACTCGTAAAAGCTGACCAAGGTGTGTATCAGTGTATAGCCGAGAACGAAGCGGGAAGTGATCAAGCCGTAGCTCAGCTTTTGGTCGATAGTGCAGGTACAAGTGGTGTCCTGTGTTTCAATTGTCTTGTTATTATTTGATACTTTTATTCTCTTTCTGGCAGGTCCTACTTACTTATCCACCATTGGTGTGGATAGCAGTACTCTGAGTGTCCGAACTAGTCCTATTTCTTTTCCAGCGGATGGTTGGTTTTGGAGTTCCTTCGCGCGTTCCATGAGCATTGGACTTGTTGTGGCCAAACAAGTTTTAGTGCATGGTTGTACTGTTCAATCGTGTGGCCACCGCAGTTAGTGTCTACCCCAGTGATCCCATTTAACAGACATGATTAATGGCCTCTGTCCAGTTTTTATCTTGTTGTGGGACTGTTTAATAGCATTTTGTGCACTAACATGATTTGCCACTGTATCTTAATTTCGCCTGCATTCTTCAGACTCATCATCTATAGCAGCCTCTTCTGGTCAACCGAAGATTGCTTCTGCTCCCTTAGGTCTCAAAGTTGGATCTCTTGGTAAGTAGTGCGCATGCTGTTTGTGAGCCCATACTGTAACATTTATAAATCTTCATAGGAAGTCGATTTGTGAACTTGGAGTGGGATCCACCTTTATCGCGAAATGGTAATATCATGCGGTATCACGTATTTTATAAGGAAGAAGATAGCGACAGGTACTGTACATACACCACTCTTACTCAAGGCATCTGTTGTAAGCAAATCACATTCAGAGAGAGAATGCTGAACTCCTCATCGACTTCAGTAACAGTTACTTCACTGCAACCGAATACGCTGTATTTATTGCGTGTAGCGGCCGAGAACGAAGCTGGCATGGGAAAAATCAGTGATCACATCAAGGTTACCACTAAGAAAGAACGTGGGTGGCCGTCACCATTCATTAATTTCAGTGCAGTAATTTAAATGTGGTAAATGTTCAGAAGCGGTACCAGGTCGAATTACCAACTTGGTTGCTCGGGCGCTTGGTCCTGAAACTATTGAAGTCAAATGGGATCCCCCTCAAGGAGGGCCCAAAGCTCTTCGATACAAACTGTTTTACATAAGAAATCCACCGGAAGACGATGACAAAGAAACGCAAACTATTGTGAGCCTTTCTTTCTCTTTTTGCCAGTAACTATCCAGCTATACGTGATCTACACAGGAGCTACTAATTTTTTTTGCAATACAAAGTTCTTCTGTGCAAAATATTGTTTTAGATTTCATCTACAGCGTATACTTTACATGGGATGGACAAGTTTACCGAATATCAGATCCGTGTGGAAGCTGAGGGAGAAAACGGAAGTGGTCTGAGTAGCTATCCCTTGAAGGTGGGTTTATGAAATACTGAATGCTATAGCCACCAAAATGCTAGTTTTCTATGTAGATCATAGAACATTTTTTCAAGGTTCGCACGCTTTCGGATATTCCATCGTCTCCTCCGCGAGACATCGTTGCTGAAACTGCTTCAAGCACCAGCGTCAGAGTAACTTGGAGCGAACCAGATCCTGAAAGCTCGAATGGAGAAATCACGGGATACAGGTACTCTTCATACATACCCTTCAATATTTCATGTGTCTTCTTTTACCAAGTCTTGTCAATGACTTCCGCCGTGGAGAATATCGAGAATTGCGGCAAACGATCCCTTCTATAAGCACTCTACTTTATCAGCGTACTTTGCAGACTGAAATACAAGACGAGAGTTCGAGGGAGTAAGGGGAACACCTTCGTATTAGATGCTAACGAGAGAGAATACACAATTACTGGACTCGATGTCAACACTCAATATCTTGTTCGGATGGCTGTTGTCAATCATGTAAGTACCATCGGGAATTATTTCGTGCATTGTTCACATGTTGCTATTGCAGAACGGTACGGGGCCATATTCGGATTGGTTACCTGTCGCGACCTCTCTCATGGACAAGGAGGAATTAGTTCTTGGTCCTCCACGAGAGCTTCGTCCTCAGGCTGGTGTGGATCACATCGTTATCTCATGGTTGCCGCCTGCTGACGAAACTAACATTGTTCGAGGATATCAGGTACCTCGTTTCACAATTTATTAGCTCATACTAATGTTATACTTCTTTTCCAGATCGGATGGGGAATCAATGTTCCTGATATATCGATGGAACGTGTTGGAGCCAATGTTTTACAGCACAGAATTTCTGGGCTACGTCCATCTCGAGAATATGTGATCTCATTGCGTGCTTTCAATAAGCAGGGATCTGGTTTCCCCATCTACGAAACCGTGAAGTGAGCGAGAATTCTCCTTTTTTATTTGTAAATTTGTTGTTTCAGTTCGATTCAAAAGTTGATGTCTATTCTCTCTTCTTAGTATACTGTTCTATGCTTTGCACTGTATTAATTAAGGCCCTCCAAAAATTAACAGTGTTTCTGCCATGGTTCCTTTAATTTGTTTGTTATAGTAACTCTTGAAATTAGTGTCTAAGCAATTCAAATTACAGAACACTGTCCCACTCTTCAATGCCATTCTTTGACGGTTCGCTGCCAGCAGTGCCTTTGAGCACACCTCTCGGTGTCCATGCGGAGGCCGTTTCTGCGACCAGTATTCGGGTGTCATGGACGGAATCGGATCCAAACGCTTTCAATGTCATCTACACTGTGCGCTACAGTACCAAGTCAGTATGATTATTTCATCAGACCATAACTCTACTGTCAATGCACCGCCTAATCGTGCGTTCTTTTGCTTATACTTCCCCTACTTCTAATTTCTCATTTCAGTGTTGACAGCAATCAAGCTCGCTTCGTAAATTCGTCTGAGTCATGGGTCACTATTGATGGTCTCCGTCCTGACACGGAGTATGAATTTTCGGTTCGATCACAAGTAGCCGGTTCCAGCCCAAGCCCTTGGAGTATGGTGGCTAGGAATAAGTAGGTCTTGCGGAGATTGTTGAGGTGTCTTTGCAACATCCAGATATGGTCACTTACTTTAAGAACCCACGCATCCGCCCCCTCGTCTTCACCACGTGATCTCACTGTTCTTCCTGCTGCATCAGGTGATCCCCATGCTGTTTTGCTGAACTGGCAACCACCGAAATATTCAAATGGTGAAGTTGAAGGTACTGTTTCGTAAATTACTGATGTGATTGTGTAGCATCTGATCTTCATTACTCATCAATCGCATTCTTTCTCAGAATATCTGATTTATTATACCGACCGGGTTATGCAAGCTGACAAGGACTGGAAAATCCATTATGTTCATGGCGATAAGCTAAGTCACGAGATTCGGAATCTTCTCCCTAAAACTACCTATTATTTCAAAATCCAAGCTCGGAACGAAAAAGGTATGGCTGATATTGATACATATTGTAGGTTTCTTCCTGTGGTAATGCAAACACAGTTTTTTTATGACTCCTGTTCAAGGTTATGGACCGCTTTCGCCAGTACAGACTCTGGAACCTTTTGGAAGCGGTTCTCGACCGACGGGCGTAGTTGCGCCCCCGTCTGGAAAGGGATCAAGTCTGCGATGGAATGACCTATTAGCTTTGCTCACTTCCAATCCGATGTACATTGCTATTGTAGTGGCGTTCGCAGTTCTTGTGCTTCTTTGCATCGTTCTCATTATGGTGTGCGCATTTAGAAGGTGAGTAATTTTAGTTTTGGGATCACTGAACGGTACTTCTGGTATTGTCTGAAAAAAGACCGCTAAAACAATTTTATATAGGAATTCAAAAAATAGTGGGTACACTGCTGGGAAGAAGGCGAGCGTTCAACAACAAGGCGCAGATCTTTGGATAGATCATCCTGGCGGTAATAATATACGAGGAGGACGTGAGTCGCGCTCAATCTGTTCTGGTCTGTTCAGAAAAATAAGTACATTTTCAGCTTCGGACTACATGGTCAATGGGATAGGTGCATCAGTGGTGGACATGAAGCACTTGGCCGGTCCTGATGTGGTTGAGTCTCCGCCTCCGCGATATCATGGCTTACAAGGTCAGTTCCAGTTTGCAAAATCAATAGATGTGTGACGATCGTGAGAGATTAAGTTCAGTGAAATCTCAGCATGTGTAATAAATGGGCAATGAGTCCTATGTGTGGTTGTCTCACCACCTTTGTACTGTGCTCAGTTACATTTTCCCCTTTACGTAGTGGACCATTGTATATCCGTTAGAAGTTGCCATGGTAATGTCTCCATCACCAGGCCGATGACACGAATATATAACAGGGATTACCTTTATTGTTGTGTTGTTGTTGTTGTTGTTGTAGTGTTTTTCTTCGAACAGATTCCACGTATGGATCAGTGTCAGTTCGTCATAGTCGAACACCTGCCCGGAATTCCATCTCCTCATACGACGAAGAGATGCGGCGTTTGGAGCTTGAAGGTCGTCGTCCTATTATAGTAGGTCGTGCCAAGCCGATTCTGGCATCAGTCGTCGCCTATGGACCGTCATCCGAGGAGAGTATGTTGTTATTGTTGCATGTGTATTTGTTGTTCCACCACTATCCCCTTGAATGTATTGGCTGGCCTTACCCCTTTTCTTTTACGGGCCATGATTCAGGCCAAGGGACTCTTTCACGAAGCTACCACCATTCGCAATCGAGTCTCGAGGGTCAACGACAAAGAACACCTCAAGTGGTGTATACGGGCTCCGGACGGCATCAGGTTCTATTTACGTGAAGTATATATCTGTGGCAAATATATAAATATTTACTTTCAGCCAATTGCCAAGATAGAATTCGGTGATTCTCCGTACGGTTCGACTTCAGCATTAGAACCTGAAACACCACCCGTACCGCTGCAAGCACCACCAGCTGGGCCCCCTGTTGTTGATGGTTACCGCACTCTGCGTGGAGGAGTCACACCTACGAATCAAAGCCAAGGCGCCCTTCGGTAAACTCATTCACTTCGTGATTCTTCCTTACAATCTATTTTGGTTGTTTGTAGGTCGTTTACCCAGTTGGCAGGCACACCGCCACCACCTATCGGAGGCCAAGTGTGCTCTCAGCAACAACCTCGTGCCATTGTTGTAGCGGCTGGTGGCAGGCAACTGCCTGTGGGGAGGGCAACTGCCCAGCCGAGAGTCAACGTGACGAACATTTATAGGTGTGTTAATGGCCTCGATGTGGCTTTTATTATGCGACAGGCAACTAGTTCGCTATTATTTCCAGTCCCTATGCATCCTGCTCTTCGGACACCGAGGCTGAAAAGAAACCGGTCCACGTTGATGTGGATACTGCAAGCAATTCAGCTGGAGTTCGGGTTCGATTTTCTTTTACTTCCTGGTTTACCATTATACTTCTATTGTACTTACCGACATTATCAATGAATATTTAAGCCTTCAAATTCAACGGAGGAACTGAATGCCCAGATGGAAAACCTTGACACCATGATCGACGACCTGCAAGCGCTCCAACACGAATTTGGTGTCGTGAGCTAACCATGGATGTATATTCAGCTACCTGGTGAACAGCAGTCGGTGTTGCACTTTATATGTTGTACAGAATACCCACTTACAATCACCTACATTCTCATCATTCCGTTAAGTACCCTCCTTGAACTCTTGATCTACTGTTTTTCATTTCCAACAGAAGAGCTTTCCATCTTGTTGTCCTTGCCATTTTTGTTCGACAGTTACGTTTCAGCAGATGCACTTTGTACGTCTTCTCAGATTTCGCTCAGTCTTACGCGATTCTGCAACTTAACCATGGATGTTGAACCTGTTATTCACTCGATTTTTTCAGTGTGTTTTTTTATCTTACTTTCACTTGCAATTATGTGTCTGCATTTGTTTTTGCATATCTTTCTAAGCACCTGTTTATTATTTATATGTTCACCCTTTTTTATACATAGTGCTTCTAGCTGTGCTATATTGATGGTCTCTGTTTCCGCTTAGCTCACGAGTATGCTAGTTTGAGTTGCAGTATTCTACCGACCCATTTATGGGCATCGTACTTCACTGGTATGTTACAGTATTGACACCGTTCATTATGTTCGCTCAGTTTGACATTCTTGCTATGAGAAGATTGCATCATAAACTGTCAATAAGTATGGTCGGACCTGTGCTTCAGAGGAACACACTGATGGCTAATGTGCACAGTCGCGCTCCTATAGATTGAACTAAATTTAATCCTAGTGAAGCCGCTGACTGCCAATAGGTAGCAGACGATCGGATGGGTAACATAGCACACCTGAACATCGCCTTGCACTCAGTCTCTGCATTTGCCACCTGAATATTTTGCTCTCTGTGTGATGCCGAACAGAATCAACCATATGAAGCATCTGAAATGTACTGCACCAAGTCGATTGCTTGAAGGAGGATTCCACGACAAGAACGAAGGTCTAAAAAGGCGAAATTCACCTAGTGGAACCAGGCGGACCCCCAAGGGTGCTGACCAACATGCAGTTCGCATCAATGGATGTGCCCCCAGCGATCTAATATGGCCTTCCCTTTGGCGCAGTAGGCCCGTAACGCCGATCGAATAACTAGTCAGTCGCCGCAGGTCTAATACGCGTCGAGTGATTAGATAGCAGAAAGAGCGTTAGCGTTGAAGAGGGCGCAAAGATGAGAGTCGCCTCACTGCGGAAATCAACGGGCAAGGAAGTAGTAGCAGGGTCAACCGTCACGTTGGACCGATTTCGAAAAATTTACGACCCCCCTCCTTTGAGCGAGTTCCGGTACGACCCCCCCCCCACCTCCCAAACAC
>KZ345014.1:142329-160282 GCA_002352805.1 Teladorsagia circumcincta
GTGTTTGGGAGGTGGGGGGGGGGTCGTACCGGAACTCGCTCAAAGGAGGGGGGTCGTAAATTTTTCGAAATCGGTCCAACGGGACGGTTGACCCTGCTACTACTTCCTTGCCCGTTGATTTCCGCAGTGAGCCGTTTCTCATGAATCCTTCTTCATCCCTGCTCCACTGACCACCTGTACCCTTATTCCCAATAAGCTATCTTTTATCGTGAAATCCCCCTTTAATGCTTTCTCTTTTCACAAGAAAGGGTGAACGTGTAGATCATGCAAAATTACGTAGCAGTATACACTTGTACAGTGAGTAATTGGTGACTGAGTTTACAACTGTAAACGGTAGTATCTGAAAAACACCATTAGTACACAATTCTAGAGCTTTTGTGTGACAGTAACTTGAATATCGCCTAAGAGTACTTTATAGTGCTAGTGAATAAAAGGATAACGCATTCTGCTGGGTAGTATTCAAAAGAGGTTATTCAGTGGTTACAACCAACGTTCACTCTAACTCCTGCCGCCATCGCTTCAAATTAGAAATGCTTCCTAAAATGAAATATTGCATGAGATGCTACAAGTTTCATTCGATGAAACCCCCTCTCCGAACAGTCATGGATCAATCGTCCACCACCCAAGAATTGTTCACTGCCTTCTAAACGAATCGAACTGAGGAAACTGTTAAAAATACCACCATTCCCTGTCCCATCATTCACTGCACAAAACCATGATTCAAAAAAAACCACAATTCAGAAGAAGTCAGTCCACCCTTCATCTGTCGCTAAATCACTCCCCATCGAGTCATCATCGTTCGAGCTTTTCACGCTCTTTTCTCATCCTCTTCACATAGCAAAGTTATGCTTTTTTTACCATTCAGAAAGTTGATCATCCATAAGAATCTTATCCGATGAATGGCAGAGAACATCGCAGTCCACCGTTGAGCGGAGTCCTTATATGAAAAGTGGTATCTGTCCCCATATCTGTTTCCCCGAGACGGCTTTGTTCATACTTTCCATGAGGTAGAATTAGGTAGGGATTGGACAGATCCAGCTGATTAGCTATGAGAAATGAATCCACGGCTCAGTAAACCTATTATACCTAACAAAGTCTGAAAGGAACACAGCAGGGTAGTAGCGACAAAATCATAAGCAACCGGAAGTAGCCTGGCCTAATATGGAGGGGGTTAATGACAGTTATAACAGTGACATAGCTGCAAGAGATACTTCATTAGTAAAAGTTTCCGCCGAAATTTTTTACATCATTTTAATGCCTCCGAGAGCAAGCTCAACTACAGCGAGACATTGTGTACAAGGCGTGAACTCTGGATGGACGGGCCTGAGGGCAATCTTGTACCGTCAAAACTTTTGAGCCTTTTTTATTTCTAATCTAGCGCGGCCAGAAAACAACGAACTTGTCTCAAATTCATCCTTGTCACATATCATATAAAAAATCAACTGTAGAATGCCATATACAACAGGATTTCTGAAAATCGCAAACCACAATTGGAAAATCCATTTTTTTGGAAAAACGGCGCGTCATGCTTGGAAACCTTCTGTTCTCCTCATCATTATAATTTCTACTCTTCCATGTTCACATGTCTATCAGATTCAGGCCTGCTATTAAGAATTGTGCGATCTTCAAACGAAATAACATGAAAAGTGAACATTACTTTCATAGTAGAGTTTATCTAGATCCTACAGTTCGAGGTGCAGAGAGAGGCCATTTCCCCAATACAAAGTTCAAAAGCGCTATTATCGAGATTTTTTGGGATCATCAGAGTCGAACAAGCATAAAGAGTACGATCCAGCCCCTAACGTACTTCATAAAGAAATTGAACTTCGTTCGAGACTATGAAGAGGTCGGCTCGTCTCGTCCCCCGACATCATCAATCAAGAAGCGACTTTTTTCTTCGGTTTTCCTCTAGTCGATCGCAAGTCAAAGTGCAGCTCAATATCAGCTGGGATCCGGCGAATATAATGGAAGATGCGCACCAAGAAGCCGTTTGCGGGTTTCGAGAGCGGTAAGCCCAAGTAACTTCCGCACACTAGTGGCTCATCTAGACGGGAGGCGAGAGGTATAAAATTGTGCTCAGAACGAGTCGCATTTCTGCTTCATGGAAATGATGTTGTGAACTTTGTCTGCTGTCTTACCAGGGAAGCTCACCAGGCCGGTCCGGCCGTTTGTGATGAGCTGTAGACCGTTACACTTGCCTCGAGACGCTGATTTCAAAACTGCCTTCACAATCTGCTAAACGGTTTTTTGAACGGAGTTATAAAGCAAGAAAGCGCAGCGGTAGTGCCCCCGTGTCGCAGGCAAGAGGTGGTGGGAACGGTTCTTAGAGGAGCCTGTTTTTCTGCTGCTTAGTGTCAGTGGGGCAGGAAGGCTTCTAAATTAGTCAATTTACCAACACTTGCCATTAGTTGGCCTGTATGAGGAGTTTGCGAGCAGTTTTCAGCAACCTCTTAGCTACAAATCAGGGCACTACCGCGGCGCTTCTTTGCTTTATAACTCCGTTCAAGAGATCGTTTAGCAGCTATGGAAGGCAGATTTGAGCTCAGCGTTTCGAGGCGAGTGCAACGGTATGCAGCTTATTACAAACGGCCGGACCGTCTTGGTGACCTTTTCTGGTTAGTGATCTGTCAACTGGAACTTCATTTTAGGCATCAGATGCCGGCAGTCAGGAGCAGTTTCGCAGACGAGGGTGTGTCGGACCATCCCAACACTTCTCGGTGATTACCAGGGAAGGTGATCAGGGTGGCGCGGTCATTAGCAGTGCCGACCGGAGTGTATACCTTTGCATTCACCTTGAGACGCTGAGCTTAAAACTGCCTTCGCTATCTGCTAAGCGGTTCTTTGCACGGAGTTAAAAGCAAGAAAATGCAGCGGTAGCGCCATGCCTCGCAGGCGAGAGGTGGTGGGAACGGTTTTTGGAGGAGCGTGTTTTTTTTTCAATGTCAATGTGCCACTGAAGAAATTTGTTTATTCATCAACATTTGCCACTATTTGCGTGTATGAAGTTTGCGAGCAGTTCCCACGACCACTTGCCTGCGAGACAGGGCATCACTGTTGCGCTTTCTCGCTTCATACCACCGTTCAAAAAACCGTTTAGCAGGTAGGGACGAGAGATCTAAGCTCAGTGTCTCGAAACGAGTTTCAGGGTTCAGAGCTCATTACGAATGGCCGGACCGGCCTGATGCCCTTCCCTGGTTAGCGCCCAGCACATCGCACGCTGGGCTTAGTGCAGGGATAGTCTGAAAAATACAGCCCTTCTATAGTCAAAGCTAGCCAAAAAATTGGATTTTCTATCACCACAATAATTCGATGCAGGCCTGTCTTCTCATTGTCGCCTTCCTGGACTTAGAAATAATGTTTTTATGAAGGGAACAAGTCAAGATCCTGAATATAACTGAGTTTTGCACAGGGAAAGAGCTCGCATATGGTTTCATCCACATTCCTGCGAAAATTCCACCGAACAATTTGATGTAGCTAATGGTGTAAACTTCCACTTCAGATTCCAGAAAGGATGTGATAACTGGTTCCTGTCACTAAAAATGATGCCATCGTTGAGTTACACAGTTACTCAACAAACTTCTGATTCGGATTCAGGAGCTACTTTGCTGAACTCGCTTTGAAGTTGCTGAGTTTTCAAACTTTTTACGCTCCATTTTTGAAAGAAATGCATTTTTCAATTATGATGTCCGATTATAGAAGGTCATGTTACACATTTCTTCGTATTCTACACTTATTTTCGTGAATGATTTTTATATATTCATTTATTACGTTTGCATAAGGCAATCGTGAGGAATAAATGCAACTTTCGTAATTAACCTTAGTAATTAACACATGGGACACAAACAAACAACTTTTAGTAGCTTCACAAGAATGCTGGGTTGTGAACAAATTCGCTCAGACGGGACTGAATGAAATGGCTCCCCGGAAGCGTAACTGGTAGAGCACTCGCCCGGTAAGCAAAAGGTGCGGGTTCAAGTCTCATCCGAGGCAAAAGTTTTGTTCAAAACCCAGCATTCTTGTGAAACATTCGCAAGGTGAACTGTGGACAAAAACAGCAGTTAACAATCAAAAGCTTCAAGTAGCATTAGCATAAGGGGGCGTAATGAATTGCGTACCCACCTTCATCTCACGTCCCTTTCATCTGAGGTTTCGGCCTTATCGCCTTCGTCGGGCCACAAGGGTAAAGGTAGCATAAGTGACACTGACCGGAATGACATTCCAATTGAGACAATTCCATTGTTTAATGGCTGCGCTAGATTAAAAGAAAAATTCTCCAAACTTTTGACCGCTACTGTAAGCCACTGTTGAATACCATGGAACCTCTCTCAATCTGTCTGCTTGTCGTCCGTTCTAACTCAAAAGCTGAAGGGAACGCATCACTCAGGTGGACACGAAATAGGTCTCTAATGTCGCACCCTTGGTAATATCATTTTTTCACCTGTTGGTGCCTTTTCCATTATCAGGACTTCTAATACTTCCTATCTTATCAACGGTATTCGCAAGCATCACCCGCCTCCTGCTCATTGATGCTGCGTTATTGATAGAACAACGCAGTAACCTGCAATAAGCGGATTCACATGAGAAACATTCTTCTGCATATTATTGTCTCTCAACGTTGAGCCATGAAATGGATAATACAACTGAAAACAGAGTGAGTAATTGACAGAGGAAACTGATTGGTTTAGTTATCCGTGGAATATTGTGTTTCGGGGAATTTAGACCGTGTTCATGACATGCATATGCCTGCCTCCTGACATCATATCAAATTTCAAGTTATCAGTTGCTATGCTCCTTTCACATTGTTTTCATTTTTGAGTCTCGATTGGCCAACCTTTCATGCTAATACAGCTGGGAGGGGGCTGGAGTTGGAGTATGCCTTATGGTTAGTGCGAAACGAGGAACCGTGAGCCAGAGGGTGTAGGCAGTTTAGCGAGAGGAATGAGGCGAGTTACCTGACATGCGCGAAATGCTAGAACATGAGAGTTCACAATATCTCGCTGAGAGCGCGAACGTGCTGCGCGCCGCGGTGGGGACTGTCCACTTCTCCCCTCCCCCAATACACAAGTTAGAGCTCAGCCTTTTTGCAGATTATGTGAATGGACCGAGTCCACGAGATGGGCAGTGTGGCTAGTAATCTGAGTGGTTTAGGTTTATTGTACATCTTCTGCTTCGTGTTTATTGTACTTCTTCTGCTTCGTGAACCCGTTATGGATGGATGAGAGGAGGATTCCACGAAAAAAACCTATGGATGGATGAGAGGAGGATTCCACGAAAAAAACCTATGGATGGATGAGAGGAGGATTCCACGAAAAAAACCTATGGATGGATGAGAGGAGGATTCCACGAAAAAAACCTATGGATGGATGAGAGGAGGATTCCACGAAAAAAACCAATGTCGAAGAGGGGGAAAACTGCCTAGTGGAGAGACAGGCGGACCTCCTGAGGGTGTGGACTGACACGCAATCAGCAGCGGATGATTTGACCTCGGTATCTAGCATGGCTCACCCTTGGCGAGTCCGACGATCTCCGCCCACCGTCTATCTATCACTTGCCGCAGAACTATACGCAGCGAGTGATTTGATAGCAGAGAGGGAGAGCTTTATTGAAGAGGGCACAACGATGGGAGTCGCACCAGTGCCAAAATCAAGAGAAAAGGAAAGGGTCATTTTCTCGGGTTCTGAGCCGTTTTTCATGATTTTTCCTTCTTCCTGGTACCACTCACCATCCCTAATTTAATTTGGAATAGGTTGCGTCTTCATCGTAAATTCTGCCTTTAGACCTCTCAGACATACCGGATCGAGCGGCGCGTACTCGACGCTGCCTCGAGGCAGTTCGAGAGACATTTTCTCTTCGTGTGGAAGGCTCTCAAAGCGATTTCAACACTGCATGGTAACACGAAGCCTTAATCTAACCCAAACACAACCTTCGTAAGGTTCAAAAAGTTATGAACCGGAAAAATGGTAGCTTTCAAAGAGGTTGAAGGTTGGCATGGTATGGAGTGGGCTCCAGCTGATCTACCGCGCCGGAAGTGCCGGTGAAGGTGAGGCGGGGGAAGCCGTACTGCTACGACCACATTCTCGACACTGTTTTCACCCTGCTTCCACCCCTTCCTAATTTGTTCATAGAGACAAGCGGACAGTTTGGAATCCGTGTCAGAAGACCCATCAGGTGACTGTTTCTCAATTTGAACGGTCATTCTAAGCTGCCATCCTTTTCAAATCAGTAAACGTGTTGCTGCCGCTTAAGCCCTCAAAAACGCCAAGGAGCGGCGTGACACGCGCATTTTATCAGTACTCTACGGGTGGTATGATAATAAATCAGTGAGCTTCCCTTCGGAACTGCGACTGAAACGGTATTTTACCCTTCCAAAACAAATACGGAAAGTTCCAGTAAGAGTGAGACAACTGTTTATCGTTATCAAACGCATCCTTAGGTCATAGAAAACATAGATATCTTTTATCACATTTCGCATAAAGTGAGAAGTTGGAAAAATAACAGATTCTACATGAATATGGGTACAGAATAATTAGAACCGTAGGGAGGGCAAAGATTGGGCGGACACCATGATATGTGTTGCATCGGCAAAACGGAGCTCAAGATAAAACTCCCACCACAAAACGACACCGTTAGCCCATCCCAAGCCATTAGTTTTAGTTCAATTTTTTTGTGCACTAATCTTCACGAATTCTTAAGTGTATCATAAGATTCTGTGAAAACAAGGCAACAGATAAAATACAGCTGGGAAAGATCCTTCACTTGAGCAGGTTACAATATTACCAGCGTGAGCGTCGAATAAAATATTGGGATGTGACTCAGCCTACGCATAGTTAAGCTTGGTTATACACTATGAGTGCAGAGACAGGAGTTCCTGGAACTTTTTCTCTTCCATGAAGAGGTGCCAATTCAATTATCATGAATGCCTCCGACACAGTGGCATTTGCTTTCTCGATGAGATCAACAGCAGCCTAAACAACGAACTCCTCCGCATTTCTCGACTCCTTATGAAGCATGCACTCCGAAACGGGCCTGACCTTTAAGGTGCCCCCTGTTGCTAACAAATCGTCGATTATTACGACCTTCCACCCAGCAGATATAGCATCCTTCTGGATTTCAATGACGTCCTAAAAATAATTCCTTTAAAGGACGCCTGCAATCGCATACTCTTTGAGACGAAAGAAATTGATGTAACTCTATTAATTTACTTGGATGCCTCATACCTCACCGTATTCCTTCACATATGATGCTTGCAGACATTCGCCAGGCAGTTTACCTTGCTTTCGAATAGGGACAAATGGTACTCCCAGAAGGATAGCAACGATAGGCCCAAACAGAAAGCCTGCAAAGTGCACCGATTACTGAAGTGTGTCCAAGGATGAGCAGAACAGCTCTGAGAAGGCCTCTGATGTCTTTTCTCCTATGTAGCAGCAGGCACCACGTTTCTTCGTTAACCCCGCCCCCGCTCAGGGTGTGCGCTGCCCATAAGAAAAAAAATCTGCAGCCTTAACTGTTGAGCGATCATACTCATGTTTTCTCCCACACTACATTTAGGGATCCATTGACTGTTCCATGACTACTGCTTTCAGATAATCGAGGTGTTTGTTACACTAGCTGACCATTGTAGTAACAACTTCACCAACAATCAGAGCTGGAACGGCCTCACGTCAAACTTTCTATTCCTACGAGTACATGGAATAAGGAGGGTCATTTTGAGCTCTATAGTCATGGAGATTCAGAGCGGGTGATACACCCGAAAATTTTCAAATTTTCCACGCCTCCGACAGAACCGGGCGCCCAAGTACAACTTTCAGGGAACCTCAAGGCAGGTGAGCCTTTCCTGCCTTGAATATTTAGCTGCAGCATGACCTGTTGCTATTAGATTGCCAGACCTTCGAATTAGTGTCCAACTTCTGACCAAATTCCAAAAACGAGTGCATGGTCGCTCTTTTTCAAGAGATCGGTCACTATTAAGTGCGCCGGCTGGTCACCTTTCAAAACGATAGTACGCTTAGTGATCAAGTGATGTTTGCCAGACAGCAAAGGTTTTGCACTAACATGGTAACGATTTCTCGAAGCTCACCAAAATTATGCACGTGTATCCCACAGCTCAGACACAAAACAGTGGCATATATTTTCATTAGCAGTAGCGAGAAACAGGTGTAATGGCAAACGGCGCCACTTATCACGTGCACCGTATCAAGAAGTAACTGCAAGGTTGTCCAGGCTAACCGAGTCTCCCATCTCTTGCGAGAATGTTGTTCGGTAGCAGACTTATTTGTGATGATGGCAGCAGTAATTTGTGCATTGATTGGCCCCAGAAAAGTCATTGTACAAAATGAATCGCATTCTGAATACCACCACGATTCTGACTCGATTATAACGCCGTAAAATGGTATTTCTGATATCACTGTACTGGAGCACTCCCGTTAGGAGCGTTTCGAGATTTCCAAGAATCTCAATTCATCCTTTTAATTTTGGGTGGGAAAATCCCCATCCAGACTAACGAGTTCTGTATTCTCGAGCCTGTTCGCGATCATTCACATTCAAAGGCACACCCCACATAGGTCAATACCTCCTGTGGGCAGATGAAGCCTTCAAGAATACCGGAAATGTGCGACCCACGCGGTCAGAAAAGAGCGTCATAACTGCGTTGGGACCTTGTCAGGACTGCCGCCGACTGCCGCTGCTCTTCCCGCAGCAAAACGTAACGGTGTACCTGCGCCCTCTCCTCCATTATAGTCCTCTATTCCTTCTCCTCGTGCTCACTGCCTCCTCGCCGAAACATAGTCCAGTTTACAAGAAAGTGGACGCCATCATTTCACCACGTTTCCCTTCATTGGCTTACAAGTATCACACCAATTTGATAACGAGGTTGGGTTTAAACGCGGAAATTTATCACAAACACAGCTGAAGGCAGGCGAAGGGCAGTCTCTGCAGTTGCAGCAGCCCACACTTATTTGAGGAACTTCAAGAGATATCCTGGCACCTTTGGTAGAGGGTGGAAACCTAGACCCAGGTCTGCGTCGCCGATCAATATAAAACCAAATTAAGCTCTCACTTCTTGCACAGAATGATGGCGGCATCATAACACAAAACAGAAATATGAATTACTCCGCAGCCTCACCTTATTGCATTCCTTGCAATTCGAGTCGCACACTTTTCAGGCCCTGTTCGGAGAAGCCCGCTTCCGCAAAAAAAAACAGAAGCGAAATAAAATGAAATATGCATCGTAGAGCGAAGTGGCACAGGCGAATCGTGAGGTGGGATGATCGACGAAAATGAGGTGCATAGGTATCGACTTCGCTACCTTTCGCTCTTGCGATTTTCCGCCTGTCTGTTTCTCACAATCGATACATATCATACCCTCGACTGGGATTCGCCTACGCCGAGCGTTTCTCTTACGCCTTCCCCAATTTCCCAATCGATGCTTACCTAAATGTTGGCGAAGATTTTCAATTTATTTCGCTTCTGCGTTTGTTCGCGTAAGCGGACATCTCTGAACAAAGCCTCTCAACAGAACTCACTATAGAAATAGGCCTTTAAGCTCTTTTACCGAAGGCAAAGTGGAAAGGAGATCAGAAAATAAGGGCACTTTAGCTGATATGGAAGTGTCTTTGTCTTTTTATTTGCACTGTGCTCTATAGAGGCGGAAGTGGTGTAGTGTGGCAAGTGCCACGCTTACCACGCGCTCCGTCCGCGGATCAAATCTTGGGTTGTGCGTCGTCCAGGCCAACCAAGCCCTCCGTCCATCCGGGGTCGAAAAATTGGTACCAGACTTGTCCGGGAGGATAAAAAACACTGACTTGTTACCTGCTGGGCCGTGCAAGTCATTGTAAAGGCTAAATCGCATTCAAATTGCCACTACGAAGGTGCAAATAGGAGTGGATGTGTGCCGCATCCAAAAAGGGATTGACCAACGGCGAATGCATTATCCTTTTACTTTATACAACGCTTTATCCGCCGTCCTTTCCATACCCCCTTATCTTTCGAGTGTTCTCACTACGATTCTTCGATAGACCATAACTGCAATCTTTCACACCCATGCAGCATCATTACTCCGCAGAAGGGAGACGCATTTCTCATTTGAAAGCCAGCCGCTGTTCGTTTGTGACGACTTTGCTCTGGCAACATAGAAAGCTACAAGCAACGTGCAAAAAGGCAGCCGTGCGAGCCTTATGATTAATGAAGGTGAGTGATGGCAAATGATAGGCTCTGTTCTGAACACAGAGAGCGAGAACAAAGTGCGCTTTAGCGGGAGTGAAAGTCCTATCGCTGTTGTCACATCCACGGAGCAACGAACGAACAGTCAGGCGTTGTGCAAAATGATATAATGATTACTGACTTCAAACGGCGACAGAAAAACACACTACAAGACCTAGCGGAGAACTTTCGTAAGAATTTCCTGAGTAAGACGTGAAGAAAATAAGAGAAGCATAAGTAAAAGGAAAAAACGATCACCGGCTAACCTCGTGCCTCGAGAGCAGCAATGGCGTCGATTTCACCGACATCTGCCCGTATGTGTTGCGCAATTCCCTTACAGAGATCATTTACAATATTTGGATGAGCAAAAAGAGGCATTATATCCCTGAAAAAAATTAGCGCAAATGAATTACAAGTGAGGTTCAGTCAAATACTTACTACAACCCTCCAAAAATTCATTTTTGGCAAACTTATTCTGTAAGGGTAGTTCGATGCCTCAATTACGATGACATCCACTTTGGAGTTGGCGCCATCTGACGACAATTGAAGCCACCTTGTCACAACGGCTGTCTTCACAAAATTTAGGGCGAATTTAGTGTGCTACTTTGATATTGAATGACATACCAAGAAGAACGACTTATTATTTGCAATCCAGGTATGCCCTGCAAGGTGCCAGGATTGGCAAAATGATGTCATATATGGGCTGTATACAAATATATGCATATGAATATAAAACATTGTTCACAGTGGGAAGAGCACTGAGATGCTGCCACTGAATGCGCCAGCTGACTTGTTTTCTACCCGGTCTGTACAATGACGATCTATCAAATTTGCGGTTTTACAAGACAAGTACATAACTGCCACTGAGGTTTACATAACCCCATGGAGCGAGAAAACCGCGTGAACTATCTCCTCTAATGCTGAATGAGACAACGGAGTAGATTAAGTTCACAAGGACACCCACCATACAGAAAACCGCGTAAACATGGTGCACCCACGCTTGCTTTTTATGTGCATCAGGTTAACACAGCTACAAGACCTGCACGAACGAAAAGGGTAACCCATTCGCACCGTTTCGAATGACAAACCAAGAGAGGATATTAAACCCCAGCAAAATCACCTTGACCAATCTTACTCCGCGTCGGTTGCCCTAGTAAGTGTATGGGTACACTAAAATGAATGACAGTCTTATGCTGGTGTCAGAGTCCGCGATCCGTCGCAGATTTCGCTGATCTTCGCGATTTGCGCGATTCACGCAATTCACGCGACGGCTCACGGAAACTACAAGTGCCCGATCAATACTGCCAGGTGTTCCCCAATCCCGCTGCCACTCTGCTTGATAGTGATGGCTGAATGACGACTGCTCATGATTCCACTTATTTCATATTCAGTGTTTCAAATGTTCAAATGGGGCACTCCCAACTCCTGCGATCCATCGCATGTTTCGCGTATTGCGAAAATCAGGGACTCTGACACCAGCCTTATCAGTGAAAGAGTCACAGCATCCCGCAGAGAAAACATGACAACTTGTGCACAAAAGCGTGACTGTAGGCTAGGCCATATACAAGGTCGACGAGATTCTACAAGCTCCGAAAACGAATATACTGCTCAGCCAAGCGGTCGCGCTGTGAGCGTTTTCACTGCGAATCCTCTAGCGTGGTCCAGCTAAGATCGCCGTCATACTTGGCGATCTAAACATGCTCTACGTTGAGCGACATAGCTCTCCCACTTTCTGCCACATGCCGATTCACAGCCAGAAAGAGGTCATCCTTTTTAACCGTGAGTAAAAATAGGTCAGAATAACGCCATAAAATCATGTCATTCCAACTAACGACACAGTCGCGCTAATCACATATTCCCTGCATCGAAAGAAAAAAACTAAATCGTGAGATATGTCGGACTGCTTTTGCGGTGAAATTAGTAAAGAACAAAAGTAAAACCCACACAAAATTAGATAAGAACGAGCGGTCAGTTAATAGAATACACAGCGCTCATGTTGTTTGGGGGAGGGGAAGAGACATTCAAGTTCCAAGTTGGTGAGCCAACTGCTGTGCTTGGGACTAAGCCTTAGGTAGGGTGAGGAATTCTGGGGGAGGGTGAGCAACATCTGGGCGCTTCCTCCCTTTCTTGGGCTTAGTTCTACTGTCACCTATCACCGACTATAAAGTATGTGACACGGTCCGTGATCCATCGTAAGTTTCGCTGATTTTCGCGATTTGCAGAAAACCTGCGATGATCCGAGGAGTTGGAAGTGCCCTATACGAACCATTTGAGATACTGAATATGAGACAAACGGATAGAGCAGTTGTCATTCAGCCTTCACTAACTAGCACAAGTGGCGGCGGGATTTGAGAACACCTTGCACTTGTGATTTCCTTGAGCCGTCGCGTGGAGCGCAAATCACGAAAATCAGGGAAACCTGCGAAGGATCGCGGACTCGGACACCAGTCTAATGCATGTCCCCACCCACCCCCCTACTACTCCCAAAGACATGAGCGCCGAATGCAGTATTCAAAGGCCCGTTCATCCCTCACACCTCGGAGCTGGGATGGTGCGGAAACATCCAAGCACAGGGATTGAGAACCGTTCTTAAATAGTTTCACAGCAAGGCATACTGTGCTTCGACTCAAATCTGTTCAAATTAGTTGGAGGTTGGATGGTGCAACAGTTCGAACAGACCACGGTATTCTCAACATTTTCACAGAAATACTGCCCCGGGCGTGTGAAACAATTCGCTTATGCCAGTTGTGCTTGTGTCTTCAAAGCCTTCCCAATAGAAGATATGTTTGAGGGGTTTTAGAAGTTTTGGGAGTTCAGCACCGAAACGGAATTATTAGACTTTGCCCTGGTATACCTTATTGGAATATACTCTGGTATCTACCATTATACATAATTTCGATTACAGCTCAACCTCAGACTTTTCCAAGCCATTCGAAGGACTAGATAAGATTTTTAATAGCAGCAGTAGAGAGTAAAACAGCAGTGCAGATGCCTGTAATGAAAGCATACACAGACACGGAAACCCTCTGCGAGTGTGCCAGTACGACCGGTAACCTTCATGGCAAAGGGTGCAAGCCCACTGCTGTACACTGAACACTGCTTCAGGTGAAAAGCCGAACTTAGGCAACCCCTTGTTAAATCAAGGCCTTGTGTGTATGTATAGGTTGTGACTATGAGCAAGACTTCCTATTCAGAGATTGTATTGTGATCCAAAAGAGAAGAAAAGCAGTAGCATGATCATACAAAGAAGCGCACGAAATGAACGAAACCTAACCTGAAATTGATGCCTTCCTTGGGGAAGTCCATTATACTACGAATGTGTTGCTCGACATCAGCGCGGACATCGTCAAGCGACTTCTTCGATTCAGAAACCATTCCCTGAGCAACAACCAACTCGAAGAAGTGTTGATACGAGAGATGCAAAGATAGCTGATTAAAGGAGCGCCGCGACGTACGCTCACTGGTCCCGCAACGATCACAGTTGAGGCCCCGTCAAAGGCCTCCCAAGGCTGGCAGAGGGCGACTTGCCTACCATGGATTTCAAACCTCTCCCCCTTGCTTTAACTATTTGATGGCTTGATTGTTCGCTTCTGTCCGTGATAAACTCGTGCCAAGCAATCGTGTATCTGAGAAACATCGATTTCGGTGCCACTTTGGTCGCACGGATGATGTCCTGCACTCTCCTCGTGCGTCCATTGAGCGTATATTGGTGCAGGGCATCTTCAGTTCTTCTAGCTAATCACTATCAAGAGGAAGTCAACGAGTCAATTAATCTGTAATATTGATAGGATCGATCAATGGTGTTCGTATTGGGGATCTGT
This sequence comes from Teladorsagia circumcincta, assembly GCA_002352805.1. Lineage (NCBI taxonomy): Eukaryota > Metazoa > Nematoda > Chromadorea > Rhabditida > Trichostrongylidae > Teladorsagia > Teladorsagia circumcincta. Next base: position 156,348 of record KZ345014.1, read on the forward strand.
TCCAAGGGTCGTTTTTGTTCCCATAAACACGTTTCATATCACATAAATCGAGTCACAATTTGATATCAGTCAAAGTCCAGGCATCACGATTAGGTTTTTTTCGGATGCTAAGGAATGTCAGGACATTTAGACAGACAGCGCATAATTGCCAAAGCGACTCGTCTCTAGTAAATTGGCCTTTACAGCAATAAAACGAAAACGGGCTAGGCACAGCGGAACTGCCTCAATCGAAAACTGAATTCGCAGTAACCGACATTAGCAAGGCGTTTTCTGGAAATGCTTTTCGCAGTCCTGGTTTTCGGTACTCCCTATCCATTCTGATCTCTTTCTTTCTTCTTTCTTCCCTTATTACAGCGTTCTCTAGCAGCCTATGCAGAATTCTAACACCCTATACTCACTTCGAGGCGCTCATGTCCTTGTGGGGGGGGGGACATTCGAGTTGGTGAGTCAATTATTTGCCTTGGGACTAAGCCTTGGGTAATGACAGGGATCCTGGATGGAAGACGTGAGCGATATGTATTCTCCTTGGTGTTCCTCCCCTGTCCTAGGCTTAGTCCTAGTGTCACTTACCATCGGCCCTTGTGTAATGTCCAGGACATGAGCTCCCACTTCGATTCCGAAACATCCTTGCCGTAATCAAAGACTCAATTGCAAGCCTGACAGCGGTTTTGGAAAGTCGATATCGCGGATTTGTTCCTCATACGGCTGAGGTGGTGCATTTATCGAGTGCTAGTCTTGCCAAGGCTTTGGAAAACTGGGATTATCTAGTAAGAAAGGGGGTGTGTGGGACTGATCATATCGCCTAAGATCCAATTTTTGCTGGGGAAAGAAGCCCTGGGCTGGTGTAGAGCGGAAACGAAATGGTTTTTGCGCCACGTAGCTTTCCTTTCGTGTAAAAACTTTTCCGTGGGCAGCATCAACTGTCGCGCTACACGCGCCTCCCCCCCCCCCCCTACTGGCGCTTACTGGATAAGAACAGTCTTGAACAGTACATGGCTGATGGCCCCACAAGCCCTCCAATAGGTCAGATACTCACTCATGTAGCGCCATTTTGATTGAAGTATCAAATTTGAAAGGAAGTCGGATGTGCAGCGCATCTCAAAAACGGATTGATCGGCGCAGAGTCATGGAATTGGCGCTCTGTAGTTCAATGTTTTTTCTCCGATACGCTGAGTGGGTGGGCACTTATTGGCGCGTACGAGAGAAGAATCGTTCTACAGCATGATCTCCAGCTCAGCCTACTCCATAGTGAGCAGCGTTTTGTTTCAGCAGTACTTTTTGCATGGTTCAGTTGGAAATCTGTTAGTCCAGCTGGAGGGTGTCAATGCACGGCAGATATGAGAAGTGAAGAGAGCTAACCTGAGAAATCGAGGGCTAAAAAATAGGCTTGTGTTAGAAAAAAATCTTAAATAAGAATCTGTTACTTGTAAGATTAGTGGGGAGTCATGAACGAAGAGGATTAGCTTGCGCAGTTAGGCACTTGCCGCCACAAATTCCGCTTTGCGCTTGTATTTACTTTCTGCATGCCACCTTCTAGCTATTGAAAAGAACACCTCGTCCTTCGGCTGACGGCCGGTGTCCGATTTCCGACTTCTTGTTGTCCATTTCCACACTTCGATAGTTCTCTGGTGTAGTTTTCGAAAGTAATACTTTTCTTCGCGCTTTTTCGATATTGGTTCTATTCGTTACTACACCGATGTAGTAGCGTGATAGCTTGCTTGGATTTGTTTGACCCACAGTCTGCACTTTTTTCTACTCTATCCTCCCAAAGGTCACCATTTGAACGGCTAGCGCGCTGCTCCCGCCATAAAGTGCAGCAATGACCTAATTTTGCGTGTCAAACGCTTTAGCTTGATGAGGTGGTTTCGGAAATGCTTTGGAGACTGAAGGGGCGCTCTCAACGAGGCCATAGTCTCCTCCTTAAGCTTTGTACCAAAGAGTACACCTGGGAAACAGCATGGCAAGGTATTCGTGTACGGAATGCCGAGCAGAATTTCGTCCCAACATTTTTCAGTCGTAATAGGAATCTCCTACTGAATTTCTCGGAGTCACTTCGAAAAGGAAAAGTGAAATAATGTCATACTTTACCCGCTGGGTAGGTGTTTGAAACAATGGATTCTTTGGAACGTTCTGGATTTTTTCTCAAGGTCAACCTGTACGGCTCTGGGTCGGGTAGCTTCCTCACATTTTCGAGACCCTACGAGGGAGGTCTTTCAGGACTTGAAGCGCTTTTCTGAAATGGTTGTCTGCACTTTGTAGAGACTCATGCGGTTAACACAAAACCATGGTCCGTTTTTCGTGAACGCTTCTGGGAAGGTCAGAACTGCGGAGAAAAGATGGTCCAAAGTTCGATCCTTCGTGACGACTAATTTTTGCAATTTATGCTGACGCCTCCAAATTGTTCCAAATGGCACCCGCATCGATTAACATGTCATCCTCGTAATTTGGCGACAATTTGGAAGATCCAACATAGATTGCAAAAATTTGTCACCACGGAGGATTGAACTTTGGACAATTCCTTCACCACTATTTGAGGTTCTCAGAACCGTTCTGAAAAAAAAAACAGACCGTAGCTTTATGGTCCTCGCATGAGCCTTTAGAACATGCAAGAAACCATTTTGGAAGAGAGCTCCATGACCTGAAAGACCTTGTTGGAGGGCATGACAGTCAAAAGGGTTCAAAAGAAGGATATACTCACTTCCTATATGATATTTGAGGGAGGCAACATTATACTCTGTTACAATACTGAGATGACAGGTGGTGTTAGTGCTTCTTGCATGTTAGGACATATTCGGAGCCCTTGCACATGAATTCGGAATTGATCGATGGTGAGGGATCTCTTTTGTGTCCACGGTCTAGCATTGGTTTATTGTCCTCGATCGGCAATACGAGGAATTCGTCGAAAGCCGTTTTTTTTCCTGCAGTAAAAGGTACTGTAGTATGACACTAGAGATCGAAAGTTGTTCGGCTTGATACCGAACTTTCTTCGAAAAAATGCCGGAACATTTTGTCCCAGTAAAACGTTTAGGTTCAAAAGTAGCCTTTCAGACCCCCATCCTGGTCAAGCAAGAGAAGAAGCGTGACTCAAAAGAGCTCACATACTTCGACCGCTTTCCTAGCCGATGCGTGGGTGTAGTAGGTATCGCGTACCCGCGCGTAACAATACTTTTTGAAAAATGTGGCTTAGTCGGGGTGTGACGAGAGGGAACAAGTAAAGGTAGCCCAGATTCATGTTTTTAACCAATTTCAAGTAATTGGGATCACATCGCCCCTCTCCATCAAGATTTGAACTCCATATCGTTATAATTGACGTAAGTTATGTAAATAAGTATGGAACATAAATATTCTCAAGCACTGAAATTTAAGATCGGCTGTCAATCGTTGGAGATAGTCTACCCAGACACGATGATCACCGAATTGTTCCAGGGTTCTCATAAAGTGGTGGCTACCAGACGCTGTCGAGATGAATTTAAACGCTATGAAGTTCATCCTTCTGTCAATAATGATATGCGCAACTTTGGTCGCTGGTCTCGCCCCGTTGAAGGTAAGAATGCAGTAGAGCTAAGCCTTTCATCCTATTTATACAATTTATAGGTTCTGCGCTATCTTCGTCAAAGTGCTGCACGCGCTTCCTCGTCAAAGCAACACAAGCACGTTTCCCTTATCCTATGTCTACTAACTTGTTTCTCTGGAGGTCTGTAGGTTTAATAACCTTTTTTTCCTTTTCGTTGTGGCCTTTTTAAGTCGTTTACTCACGTATTGAAAGGGACACGAAAGGAAACAAAAGTTTTCAGGTGTTTTCCTAGCTACATGCTTTCTACACCTTTTTCCAGAGCTTGCAGATAATGTCAGGAAGCTTGATGAGGTGAGCTACAGTGTTCTCAATTACCATCGAAGCTGAATAAGGGTGAAATGGTGCCCCGGTGGTGTAACTG
>KZ345014.1:199314-229933 GCA_002352805.1 Teladorsagia circumcincta
TTGTAACGAAAGTGAGAGCCTCGGGTATGATAAGAGTGGTGGTCGAACATCTGACGTTGCCACCCATTAGCCAAAAGCTCTAATTGAAGCACTTGTGAACAGGACTATTGAGAGGGCTCTACCCTACCTGTACGTACATGGTTTGTGGAACCAAGCTATACGGAAGTGGCTGGAAAGTCCATAAAATTCGATAGGGGCCTGCCGTGACAAAGCCCCAATTGGAAGGGTCGTCCATAAATTTCTAGCTGTTTTATGTATTGAAAGCGACTCTCTCCTCTGCTGTTTTGCGCCGTACAATGTAGAATGGATTCTTCCCTACAGCACACGAAGCTTTATTGAGTAGATCGGCAAGGAACAAGCTCGAAAAATTTCGCAAAACTTAAAATGTGCTGAAGGAGGATTATGACAACTTTCATGAGACCAGTGGCCTGTCTAGCTCTTTGGAACCAGGTGAAACTGTTACGGTGGTAAGTCACTCCTGACAATATGTCGAAACACTCCGAGAACTCTAGCCCATTTGGCTGATGTCCCTCATTATAATAGGACCGACTCATCCCTGACAGGTGGCCAGGACGCACATCACGCCACCAACCCTGCCTAAGTTGAACCAGCTAGGCTACGAAGTGATACTGCGAACAACATACTCACTAGACCTTTGCTCTATCAACTGTCACTTTTACGAGGACCGCGATAGCTCTCTTGAAGAGAAATGCATTGAAACCCAACATGATGCTGAAACGACCTTCCCTCAGTTCATCGGCTCAGGAGCTCCAGCATTCCGAACTTGCATACCCACTGGAACGAGATCTTATAGCAGAAGCTTCGAGCATTCGAACGGTTTTTATTCCAGCTTGAATGGTTCAGTTTAAGCCGAGATACATGCATTTGAAATTCGAGGTCGAAAAACGACAGAACTTTCTGAAACACCTAATATATCTCAGGAGAAACGGTGTTTGATTGCACCACTTGAGGTTTTCATCTGTTAGAATCAAAGACTCCAAACAAACTTCACCGCCTGATCGTAAGTTCCTTGAGAGAACGATTGGCAGGAATTCAATCGTATAATACGTCAGAGCTTTTCTAGTCTTCAATAATCTCACAAATGCGATGGTATCGCTGACTCCCGGCTGCTGGCGAAAACTGAAGCTCCGCATTCTCTTCCTCATTCAATCATATCGAGATCTCCGAGCGTTTTTCGATCTTAAGTGCGTTACTTTCTGCTGATCGAATATTCTTCACCATATAGCTTACTTTTATTCGTTAGGACTGTTTTTCTTAGCCTAACAGCGACGTTATGACTTCTTCAGTCACACGAAACTCCAAGTATCGGTCTGACAGTGATTTTCCTGCTCTTTATTTGTTGAAAATATGTTCGGTGCCGAGAGGCGCTTTATGCCAGTGAAAAGGCTAATAGGACGGGAATGTGTCGGTCAAGAGTTCATGTTTTGTCGGCGCTTCCAAAAGGAGATTGCAAGTGGTCCCACACGCGCGGAATTTCACTACATTATGGGCCATCACATTGGCGTTCGTCGACCTTCCAACCGACGACGATTGGAACGAGTTTATGAGACTTCAAAACACATCGTCTCATTAGATTCAACCCCTTTGAAATGCGCCATTCATCACACGTTTGTTCAAAATAGTAACGGCTGTGTATTCAGCACCCGCGTATTCGTTCCAAGCAATGATTCAAAGAGCCAATCGCTGCTAGAGTTTGTAGTTTTGTACACCCGAAACAGCTTGGCACCAATTTATCAACTGAAGAGAATCACTTCTTTTCTATGGATCCAGTCTTTTATCGTGTTCAGAATGCTTTCATCTCTTGATGTTTCGTGCCTTCACTCCTAAGTTGCATGCGTATTTCATGAAAGGTGTATAATGGTGTCTGGCTGTTAAATGCGCTCACCAGCAAAATTCATCACTAAACGAAATGCCGATCCTTGGCCATTGGCCGATTGTGCGCCATGGGACCGCATGCCTAAATGTGAACGCCATTAACGAAGGGCTCTACAGAGCGAAGCGGTCCATTAAAATGGGAACAAATGAAAAGTCCGCCACACTCGCAGCGAACACCGCCACCAAAGTCAGTAGCCACCAGACCACGAAAATTTCCCCTCTTTGCTAGCTTTCTGTAGAGTGTATTTCAATGACTGATTGAGATATCAAAGATATGAATGCAACAATTTTTCCTAGGAAGATTTCGTTATCTACCGTTGGCGAAGACTTTCGTGAATCTACGAATAGATTGAGCCATTCGCACGTTTCAGGGAGACTCGAACACCCGGCGATGCACCGATGTGATTTCTTCTTTCTATGCTAATCTTATGCTTATTGACATTAGCAGGTGCGTTTCATGTTTTTGGAAGTCTTTTGAGCTGCAAAAGGGTACATAATTTGCCTCCCTTTTCCTGCTTTCTAGTAAATGTTATAATACAATGACACTTTTGAACTCATGGCTTTTGAAATAACTATCTGGCAGCCGTGTTTTCAAATATGGACGTACCTTGTCTGTAATGCACTTTTTTTTGCAGGACGATCGGTCCAAGATGAAGGATGCGGTGCTTTGAGGGGAGAAGGAATGCCGTCGCTGCACTCCTTTTCCAGTCCCAATTATCCCAACCTTTACCCGCCGAATATGGACTGTGTCCGAGTGATTCAAGCCAGGCCTGGATTTGATATGCTCGTTCATTTTCATCATCATTTTCAGGTCAGTCATTTTGAAAAGCAGGTCACTTTCTTTGCTACTGTACCTTTACAAATATTATAAAAGAAAGAAATTAGACTCTATAAATTGTCATTTTTGCGTAATCGCCGTTCATCTGCCTGTATTTTCTCTTTCCTTTATCGTCAGAGCTTCTCAGTCGGATATGCGTCCCACTCGAGTCATGCAGTTCTTTGTACTCATTCTATGAATCATATAGTAATGTAGCCATAAACGCTGTGGTCCATGGATTGGTTAGATATATTTGCTTCAGTTTAGCAAAGATTCTCTGAACCTTATGTATGTAACTCTCGGTTATTTTGCAACTTCGACTTTTATGCTTGAGTAAGCTGTGTAAACGCGCAGCTTCTCGTTCTCCTTGGGGCTTCCCCGCCGCTATCTTTGACTGGATTTATTGCTCTTGGCTCACGGATTTTTCTGCGACAGCTTTACCACTATCCCTGAAATTGGAAATCTGAGAGGCTCACACAGGCTTTGTGGTGAGCCACCATTTGATCCCTACTCCCAGCTACCATTGTCTTTTCTTTCGTTATATTAAGAGTTGAGTTCCAAAAAACGTCCTCGTGGAACAGCTAGGCAAACAACCAATGTTCCACGAGGTGAAAAAAGGAAAACGTGCGCTGTCCTCAACGTGTTAATCAATTATGAAGAAGAGGGCTTCTTAACATCAAAGGAACCTAAGGGCTAGGCCATTCAAGAAGAGGTCTATACTCTAGAGATGTGTCTTCGGAAGCTGATCTTAAAACTACCTTGTAAATCTGCTAAACAATTTTGCGAGCAAAGTTACTTATTTACTTAGTTGGTTCTTTCAAAGGGAGATAGCAAGTGGTCCTACATGCATTTCACAACATTATGGGCCATCACATTGGCACTCGACGGTCTTCCGACTGACGACGATAGGGACAAATTCATAACACTTTTGACCGCATCTTCGTATTCTGGAGTGGCTTTCCCAGCACAACCCCTTAGCCGAGTAGCTCAGTGGTAGAGTCCAGACTCTTAGTTGAGAGCTCGCCGTATCGGTTCCCTTGAAGTTTGTTCCTCTGCTTTTGCCCAACATACCTAGAGAGACTGCTGTACGCGTTGTACAATGCAATACTGGCCTAAAATTGCCTGCACGAAGAGTTTGTGGGCAGCTGCCCGTAGGTTTAGCCACTATTCTTCAGACAAATTTTTTGAAGGTAGGCAGATCTTCAGATTTGCTGAAAATTGCTCTATGGGGTAGTTTTACGCATTGATATCTACAGCCTTGCTTGTTTCTCTCTGAAACATGTGGCACGCGCGCTACTGGAGCCGTAAACGGTCATGCGAGATTCCATAGTTTTTGTTTGCTAACTGCTATTTTTGGCCGTAGTTTGCCTTGCGAAAGTTTCACAAGAATACTGGGTTATAAATAAAATTGTCGCACCAGACGAACTCGAACCCGCACCTCTCGCTTACCTGGCAGTGCGCTACATGTTACGCTACCGTGGTACTGTTTCACCCCCACTCAGCTTTTCATGGCCGATCGGCTAACCGGCTCAGCATGTTACACGTGTGAGCGCTGCGGGACGTATACCATGAAAAGCTGAGGTAGGACGAAACGATGCCCCGACAGTGTATCTTATAGCGCACTTTCCCGGTAAGCGAGAGGTGCGGGTTCGAGTCTCGCTTATGGCGAAGGTTTGTTTAATGGCTCAGAATTCATGTGAAAGTAAACCAGTCTTTTCAGAAATGTTCAAACAGAAGCAAAAGAACAAACTCGCAAAGAAGTTGATTTAGCAGGCTTCTATTAGGCTGTTCGATAAATAATGTCGTTTTTCTTCATATAGAAATTTTCTTTTAAAATTCCATGTTTTCGCATAATGTGATAATGTGATAGACCATTCAACAGAAAAATGTCTGCTCTGCAGAACTCTTTTCTACAATCTTTGCGAACTGGTTGAATTTCAGGCTTGCAAAGTAGGAGGTTCAATCGACAAAAACTAGCCAAACCGGCAACTAGCTCTAACTCTGCAGTCTACTAAAAGCAATCGAACAATGATATGCCCTATTGTATTTGTAATGTATGCCAAACGAGGCTTCAAAAATAGGATCTTTATTTACCGGCCCTTCCTGGTTTCGACCGCTTCGTCTTCTTCAAAGGCCTGGAGAAGGTCTGAAGCTTTTTGATTTGTTAGCTACTCGATCAACCGCTTTTAATATTCTCGACGTCATAGAACGTCGAGAATACTTCCGAGTACTCAGTGATGAAAAAGTAACTCACCCCAATTCCACCGGTGTGAAGCAGTAGCTCACGCCCTGCGTTACTTAACGTTAAGGAAGCGATCTGTGACCCATGAGTGCGACGTGCAAATTGGCAGATTTTAACATATATGACACTGCGAGAGTAAGTAGAATTCATTCGCTTTATTGACGTCAACTAACACAGGGCGTGAGCTACTGCTCCCCGTCGGTGGAATCGCGGGTGAGTTACTTTTCTTCTTACCGTCGAGACTATTACAGGCGGTTGATCGAGTAGCCAACAAATGAAAAAGCTTTAGACCATTCTCAGGCTGCTGAAGAAGGCGAGGCGGTCGAAGCGTCAGGCCAGTAAATGAAGATTTCATCTTAAAAACCTCGTTTGGCATGCAGTACAAAGGCAATTGCAGTTCATTGCAAATCAAATGCCGAGATTTCGTCAAAGGACGACATGGAGACTACTAAATGTGCTCTATATTTATTCATGACCTCTTCTAAACATTCCGCTATTGGGATTTCGAGAAAGCCATGAAGCTCTTTTCTTCAAAATTCGTTTCTCCGCATCTTGATTGTTGACCACTATCTCGCCCAATTGGGACCCAAAAGTTTCTAACGCCCAGACGTTTGAAAACTAATGGTGTTCAGTAGATTCCGTGACTAATCTAATTATCACTTCAGGGAGGGGTTTTTAGGAGCAATGCTGGCCGTGGCTACTAAACACCTAATGATGTATGACTAAAATTCGACTCTTCTCACAATGGAAATTGAACCAAAGCAAATGTATGAATAAGGCAGGAAAAACTCCAACGGAGGTCGATATAATGAGATGTCAAAGAATGGTAGTTTAGAAAAAAACTCCAGATCAAAGAAACGCTTGTTCCCAGCGGTCAGAAAAACCGAATTCAAAGAGGAACGCGACACGGCTTTTTGGTCGATTTAATAGCGATATGTCCAGGAGGAATCTTGATTTGATAGCGAGATCTTCAGAAAGAGTCAAGTCCAAGTGCAGGTTTCTTCAGTGATAGATTTTTTTCTGGTGGAAATAGAGTTAAAGCTAATTGCCGAATTGGCCAGTTTACCGCTCGATTTGCAAGCCTGGAATTCATTGCGTTTACATTGAGTGTAGACGAGAAGTAGATTTTTTTGTAGAGCAAGCAATTCTCTTTCAAATGGTGTACAACATAATGTAAAAACATGGCACTTCACTGGAAGTAGAAAAACGACACACTAGCTTCTCGGACAACGTAATACCTGAGATCCCGAACCACTATCGCTGAATTATGCTGCTTCGTAACTCCGTTAGAAGAACGTTTTGCAGATTTGGTTGTTGAATTTGAGATCAGCTTTGAAGACACATTAGGGACGACTATCGCCTTTTGAATGACCACGGCGACTGGGTTCTTTTCTTGATCAGGCGATGCTCCAATGACAAAGAGCAAAGAATGTGTGTTTGTGTGTGTTCCAATGGAAATCAATATTCATCTCCCTTTCCACCATTTTCCTGAAATTTATTTGTAGAATTTGGTTCCACATTCTCTAGTTTTATCATAACTTGATTCTAGATAGAGACCTTCTACACTGCTGTCAAGCATGCTGACACGAACACAATTACCTCAAGCTGTCCAAATGACTTTGTTGTGAGTTTCATGTTCTTCACATTCAAGTTTTCACTACGGTAAATATCACACTGACTTTTCCGGGTTCAACAGCTTGCTTTGGAGTACGCAGGGGTTTCGTGAAATATTGAAACACTGCCTGATGCTGATCATACAGAGAGGCACCATGTTGTTGCGGCAATGGAGCAGTGGCACTAGCCGCTTTTCAGGCGCCCCTCAGACTCTCCCATCCATCGCTGAAGGGTTTCGTTCCAAGTGGTTTTAGTAAGCGTGACGGACATTAATCAACCCAACATTTCGGCCTTGACACTTGTCCTTTGTACGGGTTGGGAAGAAACGTGAGCGCCATGTCATGTGGCAGAGAGCGATCGCTGCAGAGTTAGTGTTGCGCAACTAAACAATCTCAGCTTGAAGTTCTAAAGCAAACCGCTCTTTTTTGAATCCAAAAGAGAAATCCCCCAACACCACTCGAGCGATCCTCTGGCGTTCTCGAGAATCGGAGGCGTTCCGTGTTTCGATTTCTTTGAAGTAGAATCAGAATATTTTGGGGTCATAAATTCGAAGACGGCGCTACCAAAAATTCTGTGGGCAAATGGCAGTGCTGAGTTGAATGTGGTGACAAGAGAGCTCAAATAAAAAGGTACAGCGATTCAGACCACGCACGAGTTTACCGCTGTGCGAATAAAACAACTGCCTTATTGACCGAATAAAAGTATAATTCTTTTTTAAAATCAGTTAGCGGAACCAATCACCAGTCCGAATAGAAATCTTTATAAAAATCTACCAATGATTAGGCAGGGGATATCTCTAGGCACTCCGATCGGAGAGAGCGGGACTAAAAGTTAGTCCAAGGAGAAACCTTGGCGTTCGGTAACGAAATTCTCACACTAACCAGGAAAGGTCAACCGGCCGGTCCGGCCATTTGTAATGAGCTGTATACAATTGCACTCGTCTCGTGACGGGAAGCCAAAACTGCCTTCATTAGCTGCTAAACGATTTTTTGAACGAACTTATAAAGCATAGAAGCACAGCGGTACTGCCCTGTCTTGCAGGTTAGAAGTTGTGGTAGCTGCTCGCAAGCTCTTCAGACAGGCAACTAATGGTAAGTGTTGATATATTGACGAATTTAGAAGCTTTTCTGCCTCACTGACATTGAAAAAACCGTTCCCACCACCTCTTGCTTGCGAGACCGAGACACTACCGCTGCGCTTCCTGGCTTTATAACTTCGTTGGAAGAACCGTTCAGCAGATAGTGAAGGCAACTTTGAGCTCACCGTCTCGAGGCGAGTGTGACGCTGTGCAGCTCACTGCTAATGGCCGGACCGGCCTGATGACCTTTCCTGGTAAGAAGGCTGATTCAGGACAGCGACACTGAACTTGAGCTGTGAAAGTTGAGATGGAGGCACTGGAGAAATTTTTTCGCAACTTCGATGCACCTGAAGCATTTGTAGCATCAAAACACCCTTTGGAAGAGAGGGTGATTTTAAAGAGGCGAGTCGGCTCTAACAAACGACGGAGATAAAGAAGAAAAGCGGGAGGCCTCTAAGAGAAGAAAACCAAAAATAACCGTGCATATCCGCCATGGCGGCTATTTATCTGCTCACATTCCTGTAGAAGCGAGTTTCCCGCGCCTGTATTGATTGATGCGCGACATCATCTAATTCGTGCACATAGATCAAATATCAATATCTTCGAAACACGTTAGCTGCACAACACTTGTCCGTCTTTTGCGTAGTAATGGTGCCGGATGAATTCACGGTTGCGCCCTACGTAATCAGCTCGTAATCACTTTAGGAGCCATTTCATGACTGCATGCCCCATCACAGATTTGTCCTCAGATCTGTATTCCGTATCTGCTTTCTAAACAAAGTTACGAATGCTAATGCGCTTTGTCTGACACAGAATAACAACTAACTATGCTGAGGTTTCAAGGGGAGATCTTGAAGTTATGAATGTTCTTCGGATACGTTGCACTCTGGCTCCGCTCAAATGCAAGACGTCAAAACTGCTTTCAGGAGCGGCGGCGGCCAAGTACATACTATGCCAGCCATGTTAGACGGGTTGAGGGCTCGAACCGTCCGTGATGGAAAATTATGGTCTTGGTTTAAGACTATTCTCTACACGTTAGAAGTTCACTTTTACATGGTCACTGGTTGTCGAAAGTAGGTGCTTACGAAGGAGAAGTTCCATTGCGGATGAATCATTAGAGATCATTTGATTAGTGTTCTCATTATTCATTGTATGAACAATTCTGACAATTCAACAATTCATGAACAAATATGACATTGTAATGGAAAGGCAATTTTACGCAATGAGGACGGCGGATAGACAGAATTTCACTATCTAAAATGTCACAGTTACCTGCTAAATCGACTAAATCATACTGGGGAAGGGTGTGAAGTCACTTGGAACCTCATCGAAGTGACCTGCAGCGTGTCATGGATGGCGAAGAAGTTTCTCATGTTGGAGAAAAGCTGAAAGTATGTAAAGCTATTATCCGGAGAGTATAGTCGCGTGATTACAAAGACTCCAAATCGTGACCCAGAATGTAGGACGTGGACCGCCCATACATTGCTCAAAATGGTGGCGAAAAACATACATCTAGTGGCTGGATTTACGATATTACACCAGCCAGGATGTTTATTATCATGGTGTCATCGCAGGTCGTACGGCAGAGCGAATGGCCTCCTGGTCCTTGAATGATGTCCAATAGTCCACAACAGTAGAGTGCATAAAGTTGATTCAGTGCACCGCACCTACTCCAGCATTAGCCACCATAATGTGCGTGCTTCCCGTACTAACGTCCAAATTTTTGATTGGAGATACCCTTTTTCCAAAAAGCCAATCGTCGACAGAATCGATTGCGTATCGTTCTCAACGAACGGACTTCTGTTCCTAGATAGGATTACCAAAGTACTTCCTTAGAAAGAAGAGTACGCTCGCCTCGGCAGAGTATCGTTAATTTGCGACCTTTTTTCACTTCTAGAAAGAATATCTGTGCTCCGATAAAAACTTGATTCTTGTTGAAGTAGCTGTTTTTGACGTAAACGCGGCGCGACACAATGCCATGCATTTTGTATCCAGTGATTGCAGGTTTCGTGTGTGAAATTTTGCGATGATTGAGTCCTCCAATTCGTCTACCAGAGTCCGTGGTAAGCACGGTCATCAACGCCTGACAAGGCACATACTGGCCAGCTGCACCTGTAGACTACGCTGAAGCCAAGCAAAATAGTAATCGATCGTTCGTATCATAATCTGCATCACAGCGCCGTTCAAAGCAACAGTCTCAGCAGGGTTTTAAAAATTTGATGCCAATGGTGTGGGACGATGCGCTAGCCCTAGTCAAGCACACATGAATAGAAGCTGAACAAAGAACTCACCTTCTAATGCCGCTAGAATGGAGAGAATCACTGGCGACGGAGGAGGGGCGTACAGTTAATGTGCGCGCCTCCTTTCTGCCGTCGTGGAGAGTACAAGATTGGATGAGCAGGCATTTGCGGTCGTATCGGGACACCGGGCCTATTTAAGGTCGACCCTTTAAAGCAACTCACGTGGTGCCTTGCGGCTACTTGGCCATGCGGAAGCAGTATGGTTTTGCACGGATCGCTCGCAGTTACCTGACGACGCATTGCCCCCAATGGCATTTGCAGGCAAATAGCAAGGCACTGCTGGCCACTTGTCAGCAATCGCAACTAGGGCGCGGGCAGTTAGACAACTCGTCCACCCTATCCTTCTCTTCATTTCTGAACCGAGGAGGGGAAGTTCCTTTTTTCGCTAAGCCTTTTTCTTCACCCTTTTCTTCATTATCAGTCAACTTCCTACCTAAAAGTTCGCCATAGACCGCATAAGTCCTCGAATTCCTTCTGAGACTGTTACTTCGAAGGCTGCTTAGCACAAAGTGATTTTAGCTGGCAATTCCCTCTTGGGACTTGACTATTGCTAAAACGTCCTTCATCTGCCCGGGCAACTTGTTTCTTCTACTTCACCTGTCAAAAGTCAAGTCACAGTAAATCCATAAACCTCCTCTTCCTGCTGTTGTCCTCATCGCAGTCGATGACGAGGTCGTCACAGGTTGCCTCGTTGGAGGAACAGTGTGGCGCTATAAGTGACTTTTTACTCTTCCCTAGTTGGAGATTGCTAGCATCACCAGACCCAAACGAATGCGACGCGACAACCTTCAAACAGAACATTGTGTCACTGAAAGAAAAGACACACCTTTCTCACCACACTCCCGCCAGAAGCTGTTTCAAATATGTACATCATTTCCCGCTCGTACGCGCCTTTGCCTGTCACCCTTCACTGTTATTCAAAAATTGGAGGACGGGGACGGAATTTTCGGCATCCCGAGCAGCAACGTAAAAAAGTGGTGAATGAAAATCTCAGAAAAGCCAGAGCGAAAGTTTCCTATCGCTGAACACTTGAGCCCTTAACCTTCCCAACATTTCACTGGCATAGTTCCATAGGCTATTGCCGCACATCCAAGCCCGTCTTGAAGTCTCTCATTCGGGCGGAACTCGAGTCTGCTCCCTTCCTGGCAAGGCTACGCCGCGGATGACGTCGAGCGCTGGATTTGCAGTGGAGGGACCGTCTCTAACCACAATCGCTCTCCAGCATATTTAGGTATTGGGTCGGAAGACCCCAGGTGAAGAAGTGTCTCGTATTCTTTCCCATTTCTCTGCTCAATTCTTCTGACTCTCTCTTTCGCAAAAATCATTAAGCATATCCGATACATGTGAGATTCCAAACTAAGGAAGAGACAAGCAGTCGTGAGGTTTTTAGATTTGCGATGCACAACATGTGGACGATCAGATTTGGGGTTACCCGAACAGAAGATCTGTCGCGCGGCGAGTTGTCAGATACGCAGACGCGTCAGCGGTCGAGTGGCAGCGCGTATTGTGCAGTGGGATGTTAACAGTACATTATGTTTGATTTGACGCTAAATCGCTGCGGTACGCGCTGCGTCTCGTCCGTTAGCTGGTATGCGTCTCTGCCTTATCGCCGCGCGACGGGCCTACTGATGGTTACTGTCAAATTTGACACAGGATTGCTTCAGCAGTTCAAGAAAACTAGTTGGGAAATATCACACTCCTGGTGGTTTCACGGCGCTACGGATTTCCTGTGTCGCTGTCCACTGCAGCTAGCTATAAACATTCCGTGGGCAACTAACAAAATAAAACTACGCCTGATCGTGAAGTCTCAGAATTGAATTGGAGTCGACATAACAACGACAAAAGACCTTTCCAGGAATTTCGCGATGGTCGTTATGGATTTTCCCCACTGATTGGACGATTTTGTGGAATGACTCTGCCCAAGGGGGAAATTCGTGCAAAATCAGGTAAACACCTAATAAAGCATCAACGCCTTCCTCAGACTTATATCACCGTTAAGGTTTTCTTTGGATTCGATTCCATTCGGACGAATTGCTGGAATACAAAGGTTTCTACGCTTCCTACGACATGGTCAGAGCAACAGATCGTCAAGTGAACCAACACGGTAATTTCATTGAAACTCTAATTCTCAAGATCTTTTCATTTTCATGAAATTTTTGAAATTTCCTTTTTCAAAGATCACATCCACAACAAAGCAGCTCGACGGCGCTTTACTCACTACCAATCGTGTATAACACATTAATTTCCCATTATTTCGATTGAATGACCAATTTGCGTCGTTTCAATCCATTTTGAATGGCTTCATAAATGAATTGGCCTGAAATTCATTCGTAATTGATGAATTCGAAAACGAAATAAGCGCCCACATCAAGAGATAAACCCAACAAATAAGCCGTGTGACCATCCGCAAAACATTCCCTTGCACTGGGGACGTTCTATTAATAATTTGCGAACGTACTTGAAGCTTTGACTCGCTCTTTAAGCCATCAAACATTAATTTAATTTTTGCACAGAGGGGTTGCACAGAGGGGGGGGGGAGAGGGGAAAGACATTTTGCCCATATCGCATCAGCGATTGAGATTGCCGTCGTTGACGGAAGTTCCACAGAAAAATATTCCTCAAATGTTCCTCTACAAGTAAACGGAAGCCCTCCTTCACTGCCCTCACCCTCTCAAAATATTATGTCGCCTGCCATCGTCGTCGAGCTCAAAAAGACCAACCGTAACTGCTTCAACCTCAAGCTCTTATATGATGTCTTGAATCAATTCGCTGCTGAATAGTTTCCTAGGGGCACTAGCTCTGAATATGTAAATCCCCTTGGAACCTCCCCTTCAGAAGATGCCCTAATATCACACAATCTGTCGGGGACCCCATTGAGCTCGATCAGTGCACCATGTTTCCGAGGTAACTTTTTCTGATGCCATCCACGTAGAAGGCCACCGAGCATTCGATTTGAATTTGGCAAAGATTGAATAAATCCATTTGAGTACGCAGACGGAATGTCTCTTTTATTGCTCAACCCTTCCCCTGCTCTATACTACCTGATCAATCAGAAACAACAGGACTCAATCCCTAAATTCGGTCCTAAGTAAGAGGTTCATATTTGGGCGATTTTGGGGATCTATAGAAAAATTCGGATTAGTTCCGAGGGCAAAAGAGCTAGACCAAGTGCGTCGAATCTATGGAGGCATAAACATTTTCGGATACGACGAGAATAGCTTAATTTAGACTGTCAGATCGAACACAGACATGCGCTGGATGGCTACGTCGGAACAAAAGCTCTCACAAACGATTTGGTGGGTTTTGGGTGAAAGCAGCTCTTTGCATGAAATGGTGGTGAAAACCCAGTATGGGGGGGGGGCACTCCATTGAGTTGAGATAAGAATGGACCATGGGGACGGACACTCTACCCAAGTTTGAGGGTGGAGGAGTTCTGGGGTGGTTAGCACGTGAGAACAACTGGGCAGGAAGCGGGCAGAATGCGCGGATCTTGGGACGCCCACCGATCCTTATGAAATGGACACCACAAATGATCCATTCGCATGTTATCTTATCCTTGTGATAGAAAGTCCGGAGAAGTGCTCTCTGGGACTAATGGTAAGGATAAGATAGCAAGAAGTGGTCCCCCCCCCCAAACTTTGTTTTCACAAAAATGGCATAAAATTTGGGATGTATGCAGTATGCTAAACACGCTCATACGGTGGACTCAAGCGGGAGACATTGAAGTGAGTGAGCCACTTACAGGATTTGGGAGTAAACATCAGGAAGAAGAGGAATTTTTTGGGAAGAAGTGAGCAACCATTGTTATCCCTGGCGTTTCCCCCTCTCCTGGGCTTATTGTTAGCCTCAGTGACACCTATCAGCGGTTTTTGAATCCCCTGTTTTGAATGTCCCCTCCCCCCCTAAGGACGTGAGCGCCTTTCAAACATTTCACTGCATGGGCCAAGGTTTTAGGTGATCTTACCATTGCTCAGAATATTCCCAAAAGATTTAACGATGTGATGTTTCTTACGGCTCAAAAACCGCTGAGGAGTCAACTGCTCTTTGGGCAAAATTTAACGAGGAGGGGAGGGGGAATTTGTCATTCGAAGGAATTCGACTGTTGGCAGGAGAGTCTGTTTCAGTCAGTATCAACGACATTAAGGAGTTGCTCTTTTTCCGTGGAGAGTCCCACACTCTCCAAGGTTGGGACGAATAACAGAGACATGGCCTATCCTAAATCTCGCCCAATACAATGATTGTCTGCTGGGGAGAGCGGTTTATTTCCAGCTCCTTTCAGCTCTGGGAATCAAACTGCCCATTCTATCGATGTTCTTGCTCTTGCTGTGCTGACGTACTTCCTTTCAGGCACTCAATTTTACCGGATCATTGGACTGCATATGGTTATTGGAAGTTCCGCATGAGTACAGTATCGTGCTTTACATAAACGAGTTCTCGCTTTACGCTCCCAATCACTGCAGCCTCAACTTTTTTGAAGTGTATTCGGGAACGACGTCGGACAAGCCATTGAAAAGGTGATTTCTAGTCGAGCGTTAGAGAATGAAATAAAGCCGAAGTCGGTTCTTGAAGAGGAAGTGTTTTGATGGTTTCTCTAGAGACTGGGGGGAAGTGAAAGTAGCTGAGGCGATGAGCGATTTGGGTAGGAATAATTTCAATCAGCTGCTTTCTTACAGGTACTGTGGCATGACTGCTGCACATGTGTTCACATCCCATTACCTGA
The DNA here is from genome assembly GCA_002352805.1 of Teladorsagia circumcincta. Taxonomy (NCBI): domain Eukaryota; kingdom Metazoa; phylum Nematoda; class Chromadorea; order Rhabditida; family Trichostrongylidae; genus Teladorsagia; species Teladorsagia circumcincta. The sequence continues at coordinate 213,982 of KZ345014.1, forward strand.
TGTACGTCCGTTTCTACCTACACGATGCGAACCGAATTCGAAACACCTCGATCTCTGCCTTGTATTCGTCGTTCACCAGAAGTTTGTGGTTCTTCTTCCTTACTCGCCTGTCCACTTCTATGATTATCCGTTGATTTTCAGTGAAGAACTGCTCGTCTACGCAGCTGCTCAGCTGCGGCGATGAGAACTGTGTACCGCGGTCGTTAGCATGCAACGGTCGCATCAACTGCCCCTACGGTAACGACGAAATGAACTGTCATGTTGGTGAGTCGCACCTCTTAAAAACCAGCCCTTCGAAATTCTTGGTCAAGGATTTCTTGGACACCGGCAATTTTTTTATTCCGTAGCTAGGAACCGAATATTTTCTTGAGGAGGTCATCAACATTTTGTGCATAAATGTTATCTGAATTCAAAACATCGATTCGATCTTCCGTAGTGGTTCCAGGAGCCTTGTCGGAATACTGAGTTCTCAACGCGTTAATTTTTTCGCGCGGCAGTTACTCGCTATACTTTTCGCGTTTTTACGTCTATGCCATATCAGACTATTCATACATCTGGGCTACAGATTGAGAATAGCTGAATGTCTGATAATACAGACTTGGGAAGGGACTCGAGTCTGTGGGCTCTGTACGTCACTGTTGGTGTTTTCTATACCGCTACGGTGGGTCTGTTCCAGTATTGCTTTCTCAAAAGCAGAAAATCAGCCCTAAGAATCACTTTGCCTTGGCTGCCTCATAAGGAGGCACAATCACGATCATTATACACAACCCAACTATGACAAGATAAGTTTCGTCTTTCGTCTTGAGATTCTCAAATTCTCTCTTAGGCTTATCAAATTAGAGATCAAGTTGAGAACCAATGTGAGAACCCACTCCATTGCCAACTGGCCAACTGTACACAGCATTAGTTCCAGATCGACATTATTTCTCCCTGAAATTTTTCCGAAAGAAAGTGAAGATTATAACCGCGTGTGAAATATGTGGACAAATTCAAACTATCAACATGATGGAGTAAGATTTTGCATAAGATCGCAAATCTGCTATTAAATGTAGTTAGCGACTGATTTGACATTGCATGAGATCCAGAATAGAAAGATTACTGGCGGCCTGAGAAACCGATACATTGTATCTTTTCTAATGCTATTGGTGCCACCTGACGCCACTTGTGTCTGTGAATACGGCAGGCACAACTGCAGGGAATAGTGTGTATTTGAGCATAGATTGGTACCATCATATCCATCATACCTATTAGCCATCCAAAGCATGAGAGTCACCCTCAAGAATGCAAACGGAAGCAATCAAAAGATCTCGTTCAGCACTTCCGCTTTGGAGATTAGAAGGTTAGGCGATAATGGAAAAAATTGTGTTTATACGGCGATATATGGTTAGAAGTCAAGATAGTAGGAGAACAGAACAGTTCGCTGAAACCATTAACTCGTCAACGACATAGCGCGTTTTGAGTTTTTGCACCGCGAGGGACCAAAGCGATTCCGCGCTACAAATCCATGGATTTTGGGCTGTAAATACGCAATACTTACATGCGAACAAGCGTTTTCAAAAATGTTCGTTCTGTCTAACTTATGGGGAGTGGTAATAAAGGGAGTTTCACCAAGAAGACGTGTTAAGGCCACGAGAAGGCAAATTTTACTTACTTCCGCTTAAAGGGTTTCAAGATAAATTTGAACGTGGTTGTTCCAGTGAAAACCCATATCTTCCCATCCGAATGGGTTTGTATTCGTTCCAACTATTCCTTTTTATCAACATAGTTGCGTTAATGAAAAGAAAACGAGTAATGAACTGAACAGATGTAGCCGTACGATCTGGAAAATCTTTACCGAACTGAAGGATATCTGGTCATTTTGTGAGCCACGCGATCTTTAGTTATGTTCATGTGTGATCAATAAAATGAACACAAAAAACTTGGGTAGAAATCGAGCATGTGCGCAAAAAATAAATGGAATGAGTGTTGCATACATAGCTGCCACAAAGTCCGATGAGGTGCAAAAATGGCGCCATACATAGTTGCCGCGGTGTCGTCAAGGTGTTAAACTCGCTGGAGAGTGGTAGGCTACAAGATCACTACATTATATAAACCAGAAGTTTAGTGTGTCGGTTTGTTTGTGTGTATGTATGTACGTCTGTCTGTCCGTCCGCAAAATGAAGTGAGTGCTAAAGCAGATAATCCTTCTATTATAGAGGGGTGGCCAAAAAAAAGACACTTTGCCCATGCCACACACCACTAAACTTTTCTTCCTCCAGGGTGCCGCTGTTGATGGGAAATTCATGGCGTAATATTCCCTAGATGTCCCTTCATGAGCGAAAGCAGGCCCTCCTCCACTGCCCTCACCGTCCTCGAAATACGACTTCATCTGTCGTAACCGTCGAGCTTGATTAGGACTTCCATAACCGCTCCAGAATCTGATAACCGCTCCAGAATCTGAAGCAGCGACAAGATTTCTTCGATCGGTTAGCTGGTAGATATTATCCTAGAAACTGTACCTCCATTAATGCAAGACTCCTTTCCGGCTAGGCCTCCTAATCGCCTCATAATGGACCATGATCCGTCGAGGACCACGTTAGCTCGAACCATGCACAACGTTCTCATGCTAAATTCTGATGTCGTAGGTTCAGAAGGCTACAATGACGTTTGCTGACATGACGGGATATGCTGTTCAATCTTCGGTTGGTAGCATTCGGTTTGAATTCAACAAAGTGTCATTAGTGCCGTCCCAAGCAAGAGGTAAAGTGTCTCTTTTTTTGGCCAACCCTGTATAAACCGCTAACTTGGTGTGTTGAATTTTATGTATGTGTATCTGTATGTATGTATGTTTTTATGTATGTATGTATGTATGTATGTCGGTATGTCTGTCCGCAAAATGAAAATGAAGTGATAAGGAAGTTCATAGTAAACAGGCCGCTCACGGAATTGGTCAGCTCGCAAGACTTGAGCTATCTATGTTTTTCAATGGCGTGATTGTGATAGCATCTCTGACGGCTATGTAAACACCTACTGAGTACCCTCTCGATCATTTCACACGATGATGGAGTGGCAGCTGGAGGGTAGTGGAGGAGGGAGGTGGGGGTGGAAAAGGGAGGAGAAATACTAGGTGACCACAGGGACAAGGTCCAATTAGATGGCGTTCTAATGTCAATCGATGCCCTCTATCATAAAGAACACCTTTTTTGTGAATGCGCCCCACCCCCCTTGAATTATTGGTGTCACACTGGAAAGGAGCACAGTGGAAGGTGTGGAGCTTACACAGAGGAGGATGGTACCGCTGGCTGCCGGGGGACCAATCTGGTGGAATAAACAGGCCGCCAACAAAAACTCGGTAGCTCGCAGTTCTTGCCCTATCAATGTTTTGCAAATGCATGATTCCGATACCACCCCAACGGCTGTATAAACACCTACAATACACACTTCTGGTCATTCCACAAGGTGTCACAGTGGCAGCCAGAGAGCAATGGAGGGAGGAGGGGAGGGTAAGGAGAGGAGGGGGAACGCAGTCTTGACGCAGGGAAGGGGAGTTCCGGCGGTTGCTGGGGGTCTAATCGGGTTGGTTAATAAGATAGTAGGAGAGGGATTAGGATAGTAAGAGACGAGGATACTGCGCTGAAGAAATGGCATCGATTAATTGATCTGGGTGCAAATGCATAGATTCTTAATCACCTAATCATACGGTTCTTGTCTTTTCAACTTAATATCCTAGTATCCTGTTGCTTAATCTTCCAATATACAAATCGCGTAGTATAAACGCGGCCTAAGAATGGGTGAATCCCTAGCGGTTCGTCAGCAAGACCCCTGAAACCTGTTGTGCTCCTACAAACAATAGTAAAAATTAATTTCAGTGATCGTTTGCGAAATATATGTAGTTGACGATATTTTCCGTAATTACAAGCATACAATCTTTCTTTTTTTCAGCTCAGGATTTCTTCTTTCAATTCATTTCCAAATCGTACAGTCCTCTGATTTTGCTCATCTTCATCGTGTCTCTTGCCGTGCTGGGACTGTTCGTGCGGTACTATTTCCCAAAAAATTGTTGCCAACGGAGCAGTCAAAGGTGGTCGTCATCCAGATTCAGTTGTGAGCTCTCAAATGGAGAATCCTTCTATTTGCAGGTTTTCTAACCGCTTACCTGACACTGTACGGCAAAATGGGATTCTCAGTACAACAGTCCGAAACGGCGATCATTTGCTATCGTTGAGATGAAGCTCCTTCACTCCTGGAGGAGAGAGAACCTTCAAACATTTGCTGATTCCTTTATGCTTTTTATAGAATGATGTGACATATCAATTTCGCCTCGGAGTAGACGCCTTTGATGGTTGTAAGAAGTACGACCCGATATAGTCATGCAAATATACTATGTATACTATTGACATTGTCCCATCGCTGTTTGATTCGCAGCTATAAGAGTGTATTTTAATAGGTTGTTCCAAAGAATATTAGATTATATAGTTTCATCATTTCATAAAAATTTTATTTCGAACATTGGCGCGGCAAATTTGATTGTACAGATGGTAAGGCAGCGATCGAAGTTGGCGACGTAAATGTGGTTAGGCGATCAGGTGATGATTCAAAACGAAAAGCCTAGGTATAGATCAGTCGACTAGGCGAGTATTCAGTAGGCAAGGAGCAATTGAACATTTGAATACTGCTGGTACACATGTGTACCTTCGCTGCCGAAGGCAGTACCGAGGTTTTGAGATTCATTGAGGCAGGAGCACCAGCTGGAGGGCGAAATTGTGCACTGATAGAAAGTCTGTTATAGTTCGAAAACAACTCATCGCAAGTGAAGGAGAGTTACTATTGATAGCCAGCAAAGTTATTCGTATCGCAGGCCACTGGGGCCGGGTGCAGCAAGCCCCAACTAGGGAATGGGTACCCACGCTCAGCTAGGGGACGGGTACCCATCCCCAACTAGGAGACGGGTCCCCATTCCGGGGACAAGGTTCCAAGCTAGGGGACACATACCCATCGCGGGGACAAATCCCCGAAGTCGTCACAGGACCCATCAATTTTCGATGGTTCCTATGACGCGACCTTGCGAAACAGTCACTGCCGTCGACGCTCTGACGTCTCTGCCGGCCGGGGACAAACCCCCTTAGCCGAGACTAGGGGGATTCGTCCCCGGCCGGCAGAGACGCAGAGCGTCGACGGCAGTGACTGTTTCGCAAGGTCGCGTCATAGGAACCATCGAAAATTGATGGGTCCTGTGACGACTTCGGGGATTTTTCCCCGCGATGGGTATATGTCCCCTAGCGTGGGAGCTTGTCCCCGCGATGGGTACCCGTCCCCTAGTTGGGGATGGGTACCCGTCCCCTAGATGGGGATGGGTACCCGTCCCCTAGCTGGGCGTGGGTACCCATCCCCTAGTTGGTGCTTGCTGCACCTGGCCCCTGGTCAATGTGCGCGGCTAGCTGCAATGTTCAAGTTTTGCACTACCTTAATATCAAATTGTGTGCTTGTAAATGGCAAGTAATTTGCTGACTAATATTTCGAAAGTATTTATTCGAACGAAGATGGTGTGGTGAGGAGCCGATACCGCACGCACGGTCCCAGGATCGAATACAGATCAAATCCATCATGTGTCAGCCGGATTTTCTTAGACTAGTAAAGCTATTAGTGATAACAACAGAGCAGAAAAAAATTGATGTAGGGAAGCAGTCTTTGTCCGAAGGGGAAGGTCTTCCTAGCATAAATGAAGTAAGGGAGACCCGTTCACAATGGGAGAAGTGTATTTTGAAATGGACCGCGTTTTCCACAACTCCTCATAATTCGGTTCCGGTAAGCCTCAGAGAGGAAAAGGTGTACAGAGATCAGAGAAGAAGGAAAGGTCAAATTTCATTGAGGCGTACACTAGAGTGGGCAGAGTTTGCAACCTGACCTTCAACTCGGTTCCAAGATGTTTCAGAGATGAGCTGGAAAGCAGATAGGGGTGGTTGAGGAAGAGAAGATCAACTGCCATTGGCGGGCGGGGCGTGCTCCAAAATGGGCGTAGTTTGCCAAAAATTTTCATAGTTCGATTCACAAGCAGTCCAGAGACCGGGAAGAAGCGGATAGAGGCTGGCGATAAAGAGAAGGTAAACAGCTCTTCGTGAGTGGGGCATGCACCGTCGTGAACAGAGACAATACCCTAAGTCACAACATGGTCTAAAGATAGCGAGGAAACCGAGAAGAACCGACCGATCGTTTTCATTTCAAAAAGGCAAGCCGAAAATTCGTGGTGTACTAGGCTGAATTTGAGGATTCGCCGCACCTTTCATATCGTAGGGGAACTACGTTGTGCTCGCAACAGCATGCAACTGGCGCCAACTGCTCGGAGTTAGCCCAGTATTGGCACTTGACCCATTCCTTGCTAGTGAAACAAATTGGTGGAAAGTAAGTCATCGATATTGTCACCGCTCAACAGAAAGTGCTGCTTTCGAATAAAGTCTAGGAAAAAATGGCTTGCATTTTTGTCGGGCCGCTTAGCTGGGGTGGGTTTGTATTTTATAGTTTCCCTCAACGCAGAAGGTCGACTAGGCAGCGGCGTTCCTCGCTAAATGTCTTCCACTTAATCTCAAGGTTTTTTCCTATCATATACTTCCACTTGACATTTGTGCCTGATGTAATCGGTTTCAGATTATGAGCTCAAGCAGATCTGATAAGCCAAATTTCTTTCAAAAACTGAAATCATGGCGTTCCAACCGTGAAAAATCTAGCTCTTCGTGCACGGAAGTTGCTATATACACCGGAGATGCCGGGTAAGCCAACATCTTCAGTATGACTGGAGCAGATGCCAATGAGCGCCTTCTTCCGAAGCCAGCTAACTAACTTGGTAGAGCTCGTGTCTTTCCAGGGGACATTATAACGGAGCCGGTGCTAGGTGGCATTAGGACTAAGCACTCAAGCACAGCAACCGGCTCACTAAGTTGGAGCTTGGCTCACCTCCCCCCCCCCCCTACGACATGAGCGCCTATCTGGTTTATTGGACACTCTTGTTTTACGACATATACAGGGGTGGCCAAAAAAAGAGAGCCACTTTGCTCACTCTATTAGCAAGCTCGGACTCGCACAGGTTGCCGTGGTTTATGAAAGTTTTTTGGCAAAATATTCTTCAAATGTCTCTCCATACGCAGACACAAGCCCCCGTTCGCTGACCCCGTCTTCTCCGGAACATGATGTCATTTGTAATCGCCGTCGACCTCGAAAAGGCCTTCCGAAATTGCTACAGCCTTAGACAGCTACGTAATCTCTTCAGTCGGTTAATTGATGGATAGCTTTCAGCAGACAGTGCTCTTGATGTGCCAGACCCTTACAATCAACGTTATGGACAGCGTAATTTTCAGTCGGGAGCATTTGATTTGATTTTGGCAAAGGGTTATTGCCGTTTCGAACGAGGAGTGAAGTGTATCTTTTTTGGCCACCCCTGTAGTACTTGTCGGTTTGTTGGCATGTCAGCATACCGAGCTATCGTGCACGTCGGTGAGGTACCTGTATCGGAGGCACATTCCACAATGACCTGTAAAAGGGTGTAAGGTATAAGACGAGCTAATATGGATACTGCAGGTCTGTCACCTCAGCAAAGGGCTCATTGGGAAAAATAATACTCACCAGGGAAGGTCACCAGGCCGGTCTGACCGTTTGTAATGAGCTCTACACCGCTGCACTCGCCTTGAGACGCTGGGTTCAAAGCTGCCTTCCCGATCTGCTAAACGTTTTTTTGAACGGAGATGTAAAGCAAAGAGGCGAAGTGGTAGTGCCCTGTGTCTCACAGGTAAAAGGTTGTGGGAACAACTCGCAAACTCTTCATACAGGCAACAAATGATAATTTAACAACGAATTCAGAAGCTTTTCTTAGCAGTGAGAAACAAAAAAGCAGGTTCATTGAAAAACCGTGCCCATCACCTTCTGCCCGCGAGACCGGGGATTCGCTGCGCATTCTTGTTTCATGACTCTGTTCAAGGAAACGCTTAGCAGACAGTAAAGGCAGTTTGGAGCTCAGCGTCTCGAGACGAGTGCAACTGTATACAGCCCATTACAAATGACCGGACCTTCATGGTCAGTCATGAGCACGCCGCTCCGGTAGCAGTTTTGTTTTCGTTTGCGTCTCACTTATCTTTGTTCTCTATCACCCCCGCAGTCAGAACGGCCTTTGAGCATAATTCAGTGGTGTGTAAAACTTAGGGAAGAAAGTGATTAGGTGACATAACTTTTCAACAACTCAATGGAAGTGGATGAAATTTCACGAGCAGGGTTGGCGAAACAGAAGAAAAAGGATGTACTGACCAGTGCGAAGGCTTTGTGGAATATAGCGATGTTTTTGGTTACAGCAAGCTTTGAAGACAACACTAGCACGACTTCACGCGAGGAAGAATCACTGGGAAATTGGAAGAGTGAAGATGTGTGTAGGAGGATGATGTTGCAGCATTTTTCTGCGCGCATGGGGAGCAATATGGACCACAGCCACTGCTGCCCATGAAGGAGGAGATGGTGAACAACGGACATCCACAACAGCAAGCGATTGCTACACTTTGCAACAGGCAATAATGAACCCACATCGGTCGCAGACTGCAGCTGCAAAATCATTTATCGGGGTCGTAAGGCATGTAATCCAGGCTTGAGCAGTGGCACAGTGACCACATACGGATGGTCTCTCTGCCCGAATAACAGAACGTGGTGTACGTCCGAAACCCGTGTGTCGGCGAGAAGGTTTGCTAGGTACCGAGACATTGGTAATGGACCACCATTTTAGAAGAACGTGTGCGTTTTTCTGATTCGAGCAAACTGAGTGTGGGTTGTGGTTCCGAACTTATCAACATGGCGAGAATAAGAACATGCAAGCATACTGGACCACCATTTACATGATTGTTTTGATAGTCCATTCGATATGGTGTGGGGAGGCATAAAGTTGCAGTGGCGTGCCGACCTCCCGACTCCTGATCGCAGAATGCTTTCTGATCGACGTTATAGTGGCGCTGTACTTTTCACTCATGTGCATCTTTTCGAGGGTATGCTTGATTCAACTTCAACCGTATGGGGGCAAGGTGCGAGCCTCGTGCAGCCCGGGTGAACACCCTTGGAAAGCGAGGATTTCCGGCGACTGGTGCAGTCTGCCCGCTTCCCCTGGTCAAATCCTATGAAGCGCGTGTGGCGTAGATTCAGTGGAGCCATTGTAACGCATCCCCATGCGCCAATAATTGTCCAGCAGTTGTCAATCGCGGTCTTCAAGGAATGGTTGGAGTAGCCTCCCCTATCGACCACTCCAGACAGGATATTTGGAATAAAAATGTCTTTTCTATTCGCCCCGCTGCGCTTTTCTGTTAGTAACTATCTGCACTGTGTCGCAACTTTACTTCTATGTATGTGCTAAATTTGATCGACCTAGGTTAGCTAGCAACCAGACATCATGTGGATGTTACTTCCGTCCCTACGTTTTGAACACCAGTGTGTTAGGCGGTTCAAAAAAAGTTCTGTCGTTTTCCGACCCCGCAGTTCTAGTGCATGTATCGGCTAAAACCGAATCCTTGAAGATGAAATAAAAGGCATTCGAATGTGCAAGCCTTTCGCTATTAGAGACCGTTCCAGTGGTGTTTGTTCAGAATGCTGCAGCTCTGGAGACGATTAACTGAGGGAAGGTGTTGCATCATGTTGGGTTTTGAAGCATTTAGAGGGACTTATCGAGGTCTTTGGAAATGTGCCCCATAATAGGCAAAAGGTTTACCGAGCAAGAAGGCCGCAGCACTGATCCCCATAAACACAAGAAGTGGTTGTGCGAGGTGCGTCCAAGCCACCTGACAGAGTCAGTCCTTTTATAATCAGGGATACCAGGCGAATGTGCTAGAGTTCTAAGAGTATTTTGACATGTAGCCAAAAGTACTTCCCCACTGTAACAGTTTCACCTAGTTCCAAAGAACTATCCGAGCGTCAACTTAGTGAAAGTTGCCATAACCTCCCTTCAGAAGTTTAAGTTTTGCTAAGTTTGTAGAGCTTGATCATTGTCGATATGATCAGCGAAGCTTTGTGTGCTTTAGGAAAGAATCGCCTCTTCATTGCACGTCGCAAATCATTAAGAAAGCAGTCGCTTTTATCACATAAAACAAGCTAGGATTGATGGACGAACCTTCAAATTAGTGATTTGTAGCGGCACATCCCTATCAACGTTCTTGAACTTTCCAGTTACTTCTGTATAACTTGGCTCCACAAACCATATACATACGTCCCGGTTGGGCAGAACCTCCTCAATAGTACTGCGCACGAGTACTTCAATCCGAACTTTTGGTTAATGGGTAGCAACGTTCGATATCCGATCACCACTCTCATCATATCCAATAACTTTTTGAACTACTGCTATGTAGCATGGCCCACGCGAATCTGAGCCAAGTGCATCGTTAATATCTTGACCTGCTCCCACCACTTTCAGGTCTAATCAAAGCTAGAAAAAGAAAATCATGCCAACTGTTTATACCTCATTCAAACCTCTGTAAAGCCATAGAAAATGTTTCAAAGCAAAGTTGAGCTAAGCGCTGGATAGAGCGGGAGAAGCTCTTCAAATTGATGTTTATATGGATGGCAGTTTTTCTGGATTCATGAAAAATGTAGCATCTAAATGCGGACTGTTAGATAACGACAGAACTTCCTAAAAGCCCTAATAAAATGAACAGAGTAAGGTTCATACCAATCTAGTAGGAGGCTCGAAAAGCAGCAGCTGAAACTGTACTTTCATGCCAAGATTAGAGAGGGTCGTTCTGGAACAACACTGAGCGCTACAGTGAGAAATGGATAGTTCAAACTGGTGGATAACCCGCTTCATCACGGGAAATTAGAACCGTGATTCATTCATTCATTTTACCACCACGCTAACGCAGGTTTTTCAGATTCTGTGCTACTCTATGTCCAGATTATTATCACGTGCTTGGTGTGAGCCCAAGCGCTTCCGAGGACAGCATTCGTGCAGCATACCGAGCTCGCGCCCGACTGTGGCATCCAGACAAGAATGGTGGCAGCGATGAGAGTCAGGAAAGGGTAAGGTATTATACTATCCAGCTATGTACTTCACGTTTGAACTTCTTCGAACAATTTATTGAATCGATCATTGAGCTGCGATTTTCAAAGGCAGTGCTTATTTTATTGTTCTGTTTGTAACTGTTTTTGTACGGTTACCACGAGGCTTTGAACAGCAATATTTATTTGGACCGATGCTCCAGTTGGTCGGTCATTGTGGAGTTTTAAGCGTAACTCAAAATGTAAAGGAGGATTTCTTGAAAAGGTGGAGGGTCGAAGAAGGAGAAAAAAAGCTTACCTGGCTAGGGGTGCGGACCGACACTCAACTCGCAGCAAGGGACGTGGCCGTTCCCGCGGCTCAACCACCCTCTCGCCATCTGATTCTGGCCGTTTGGCAGAGATAGCGTTTGCGTTGAAGAATGCAGCACCGATGAAAACCGCATCGATGCGGAAATCAGCGGGCAAGTAAGGGGTCCCATTTCTTGCAGCTGAGCCGTTTCTCATGGTTTTTTTTTTCAGCCCAACACCATTAAGCAACTCTACTTGACTCTAGCGGGCTGCCTTCTAATCTTAAAGCCGCCTTTAATACTGCTCGCTGCCTTACTAAACGTTTTCCCTTCTTGGCGCCCCGTCAAGCGCGCATTGCTTTCCCACCATGAATTGCCCAGACATTTAGAAGTGTGACCTGAAGTGCTCTGCTACAACGCCTGCACATTGTGGTAATGTCGTGCCCTGCGTTCGGGAGTTCAGGACAGAAGTTCGTTCCCATGTGATACTCGAAATCACAGCCTGGTTTTGCTTACATATTAGCTTGGATCAGGGTCACACACCAGTCGATTAAACTTAAGTGTTGAGTAAGTTCTCGTGATTGAGTAGCATCCAGCAAAGTGGTTTTCATAGGGAGGGAATCGTACAGGATGAAAGTAGCATTCTTTCAAACATGACGCTAGAACAGTGTTTTTTGGAACAAATTGATGAAATATAATGCATCCAGCATTAGTCGATCCCTCTTCGGGATGCGCCCCGCATTTTACTCCTAATCACACTGATATTTTGAATGCGGTTTAGCCTATGTAATGCCTTGTGGAGGCCAGCCTCTCTACAAGTTAGACCTCTTGTCCTTCCGAACAAACCTAATATCTGTACCAATTAATCAAGCCTATACGAATCGATGGTTTACTCGGCCTGAGCGGAAAGACTTGATCCCCGGACCATGTGCGTGGTAGGCGCCACGTACCATTACACCACTTCCGCCATTGCCGTCGAGCCTTCGGGAAACTAGGAAATCATTACAAAGGGTAAGAAGTTTCCCTCCTCCTTTTCACCTCTTTAGACGGTTTTTGTGTTCAAAGGATAAACTGAGGATAGGATGGAGACAGAACTAGTGATCGGGCTAACAGGAAGGACGGGCCGAACGGTTCGAAAGGGGTAATATTCAATGGGTCAGCTACTTCATTTCAGAAAAGCAGTGCAAACAGTAACTTTCCAAGGGATTATCAGGGTTTCTTTTCATTTATTTTGAGAAGCAAGGAAGGTGATTATGGAGAGGGGCATGATGGGCGGCGTTAATAGGGACGTTCCTGAAAAATCTTCGAATTTGTTTGAGAATCAAGGCTTCTTTCAAAATGCCTTGTTAATGCTTCAAAATGTTTTGAAAATGATGAGCAAATCGAAGGTTCTAGAAGGCATTGCTTGAAAATGCTTCGAAAAGTTCATCCTCTGTTCAAATGTCGTACTCGACAGGAAGGTAGCGAAAATCAGACAAAACTCGCTACCGCTACAATCAGTGGCCCCGCTGTTTCTGCTAGCGACTGGTATGTACTCATACATTAACCACGACAATGTCAGCCAACGGTGGCTGACGGGCTTTAAGTGGAATTTTTGAAACAAAAGGAGGTCTTCGGAAGATTTTCTTTGCTGCGAAGAATCTTCATACGCTTTTCTATCTAGGCTGCCCCTGGGCAAAGGAGATCTCCATCCGCTAAAATTCTATTAAAGAAAGAATATGATGACTTCAAATTTTCACCAAAAAAGTTGAAAATTTTTTTTCTCTGAAACTTCTCCCATGGGGGTTGTCTGAGGTCCTGATCTCAAATATGCAATCCATTTTTGGCGCTGGCGCTAAATTGGCGCCATTTGGCGCCAAATAGTGCCATGACTGACCGCACCAACTTCGCTGAAAACTTGTGTATAGCGGTTATCGAGGGTTCTGATTACGAATATAACATTTTTTTTAGCGCCGGTGCCAAATTGGCGCCAGTTAGCGCCAATTTAGCGCCATTCGGCGCCAAATGGCGCCAGTTCAGCGCCGCCGTCAAAAACAAATGTCATATTCTTGATCAGAACCCTCGATAACCCCTATACACAAGTTTTCAGCGAATTTGGTGCGATTCAGTCATGGCGCTATTTGCCGCCAAATGGCGCCAGTTTGGCCCCAGCGTCAAAAATAAATGTCGTGTTCGAGATCAGGGCCTCAAATAACTCCTATACACAAGTTTTCAGCGGATTTGGTGAAAACAGCCCCGGCGTCAAATTGGCGCCATATGGCGCCAATTTGGCGCCAGCGGCAAAGGTGGGTATCATAATCGTGATCAGGACCATCGGTAACCCCCAGGTGAAAGAAGATGTATCGAAAGAATCGAAAAAAAAAGTGATGGATTTCCCCTGGGACAATGTCAGCCACCGGTGGCTGACATTACGCAGTCGTGAAAAACCCGCTCGGTCGCGAATGGGTTAAAACATTTTTACACGCAGAGTTACTTACTCCACCCGTCTCCCAGTCCTACTGGGTCAAGGGTTCCTTATTTAGCACTAATCTTGTCGTTTTTTTTTTATTTTGAAGTGGCACAGACAGCAGGGTATCAACACCAGCGAGTACTCTCTCACTGACACTCTCACAATACAATAGTGAATTGTAAGCACAAAAAACTGGCACTTTCATTACCTGCATAATTTTGGGCCAAAGCACAACATTTTTCTTAGAATGCGAACAGACTCTTTATAATAAAGATTCAAATTTCTGTTAGCATGTACGGAGATGAAGCCTTTGTAGTTCATTCAACTGCAACGTGCGTATGTGGTGCTGTCCAATCCTAACAAACGAGCCATCTACGACCGATTCGGTGCGATGGGTTTGGACGTTGCGGAACATTGCGACGAGGACCAGCAGCAGTACATGGCCGAATTTGCTCGACATTCGAGATGGGCGGTGAGTGACACTAGTTTCAAGTTATTCCACTGATGCGCATATGACCACACATTATTTCGTCTACAGACCATTTCGCAATAGAACATGCACGGGACTGTATACAGTACTCGCCGGCCACGATGAAGATCAAGTTCATTCTAAATTCTACTCTATCTCTCTTCTAACAAGGAAAGGCTTCCAGGTCGCCATGGCCATTCAAAAAAAGATGTATACTCCTAGATGTACTTCGAACGCTGATCTCAAATCACCTTCCAAATCTGTTAAACGACTTTCTGAACGGAGTTATGAAGCAAGACAGTGCAAAGCCAGTGGGTGGTCGGGGGCTCACGGTGAAAATGTTGTAGAATCGGTTCCCTGTCGCAATTACTGTTTTGCATTCGTCAGGAACTTAGCTGAATAGTCTAAGATTGGTAAGAAAGTTCTGAGCCGTTTGACATCTTTTATTGCTTTTTTATTACTTCTTTTATTCAGCATACAATAGAATTTTTTCAATAATATACTCACCATTGTTATTCACAACCAAGTCCCACCTAATGGGCAGGTCAGCGATCCCCTTCTCCCAGAACTGAGGAGACTGAGAGTCAAAGAAATCACTGACCGCTGTTTCATTGTCTTCAACTTTGACAAATCTTTTCTTCGCCAGGAATGCCTTGAGGTGGCGAAACAAGTGATAGTTAGAGGGAGCAATGTCAGGGGAATATGGTGGGTGGGAAACCGTGTCCCAGTCCAGCTCTTCCAATTTCGCACGGGTTTCTTCAGCTTTGTGGGGCCTGGCGTTATCGTGGAGTAGCTGCACAGAAGCTCGTCTCAGTCATTTTTCTCGAACAGCGTTCGCAAGTTCCTGGAGCTGATTGGCGTGAACGCTGCCGGTGACGGTGTGTCCCTTTGGGAACAGCTCAAAAGACAACATTCCTCGCGAATCCCAAAAGCAGCAAAGAAGACACTTCTTGCGGTGAAGGTCCGATTTCGCTTGTGTCGGGGGTTTTCTCCTCGAGGGAGCCACACGGCACGGTGCTTATTAGAATCGTATAGGAACCAGCTCTCATCTCCCGTGATCAAGTCTTCCAGAGACTCTTTTCGGTGCGGGCGAAGAAGGAGAGACTGACAGATGGATATCCGAGTGAACCGCATGCTATCCGTCAAGACATGAGGTATCCATCAAGTGAGCACCTTCCTGTAGCCGAGGGCGTGGAGGCGACCAAGGACTGCTGGATGGGTACCCCCGAGCCTTGTCGCAAGGCTGCGGGTGTTAACTTCCGGATCCTCCTTGACTGCTTCCAGAATAGTCGAGTCTTCCACTGCTGGAGGGCGTCCTAACCTTGGCTTGTCCTCAAAGCCATGTCTCCTCCTTTGAAGCGAGCGAACCAGCGCTTAACACTGCCGATGGAAGTGTTGTCCTCTCCCAATGCGCTGTCGATAATGTGGACGGTTTCGGTCGCTCCTGTCCCGCGGCGCCACTCGTAGAAGATAATCGCTTTAAGGTGATCTCGTAAAATCGGTATCATGATTAAAGTTAAGAAAGGCAACCTGGCTATATACACCTGTTGCGGAGAAGTATGATCGATAGCCATGATTTGCCACGTGGCAAATCGTACCGATCAATAGCTGGAAGATCTGGAACATTCAAAAAATCGCTCTCTCTACCGACCATCTTCAGCCAAAGAGTTCCAGTCACAGTCCAGAAGGCTCAATCGGGAATGGGTAACGGTGGCGAAGTCAGCAGGTCTAGACTCCAGCATGATCGCACGTCTCAAGGTAGAA
>KZ345014.1:343013-373567 GCA_002352805.1 Teladorsagia circumcincta
AAGAAAAATTTTTCTTTTTCTAAACCCGTTCGATCCCTCATAGCCACAGAGAACTTTCTAAAACCCTGGAAAGACTGTCGAGCGGGGTTATCCTCGCTTTCGCCTCATAGCCTTTGTCTCGTGCCAAAGGATACCACCTGTTCCACCCCCTAGCTCGCTTACTTAAGGAGAAATTACGGTAGTCAACCTGATGTCGAAAATGACACTTAAAGGAGGACTCCACGATAACAAAAAAGGTTAAATAAATAAATAAGTTGCCTAGTAGGGGAAAGGCGGTTCTGGTGGGGTGCGGACTGACACGCAATCAGCAGCGAAAGATTTGACCTCGGATCCAGCATGGCTCTTTTGGCGCGCATGGCGATCCACGCCCATCGATGATCTAATCACTCGCAATCTATACACAGCGAGTGATTAGATAGCAGAGAGAGCGTTATATTGAAGAGGACACAACGATAAGAGTAGCATCAATGTCGAGATCAAGGACAAAGGTACCACTCATTTTCCCTAACTTAATTTGGAATGGGTTGCGTTTTCATCGTAAATTCTGCCTTTAACGCAGCACATTGTGAAGAAGAAATGATCCTGAGATTGCAAAAGTACCTTGGGATGCCAAACTTGCCACCGCACAGTTGCTCCAACTCTTGGAGAAGAAGAAGCTTCGTGTGAAAAAGCCTAGTTATACCCTGCAGTGAGGTAGGACCCACCTCCTGTTTCAAGGCGCTTAACTGTTCCTGTTTCAACAAATTTTATGTGTATCCAAATACGACATTATTTTGTAACAACCAATCTGAAGCAACAGTTAAAAAAGAATTTTTCAAGACCATTCGGCGTAATATTAGCCATCACGGACTTTGGTATATCGTATTGGTCAGGTAAAAGTTTGCGGTAGGCACACCGTCCGTCTAATACCTGGCTTGCGCTGCTACCTTAGCTCCACCTGCGGACCGTGGGGAGTGTTTGGGGGTGTCTGTCGCGAAGTTTGTCATGACTAGGGTCACCGTCCGTTATGCCAATTTTAAAATTTGTACGACCCCTCCCCTTTTTACCGGGGTACCAGTACGACCTCTCTGAACTACATATTTTTACGCATCTCTCCAACATCGATTATGGGTCGCCAGCGGTATGAAGAGAGTAGCCCCGATGCGTAACTTGTAGCTCACTTGCCCGGTAAAGAGGTTCGGGTTTGCCCCGTCTGGGGCGAGAGTTTTGTTCACAACCCAGCATTCCTGTTATATCTTCGGGATTCGTTTTGAACCATTGACTGTGAAAAGTATTTCTGTGGAGGATGGTCAATGCTCTCTTTAGAGCATTTCTGCCGTAACATTTCACAGCGATTGTAGTTGAAAAAATTGTCCCAACTTTGACAAAACTCTATGCATATTTGGAGTCAACCTGACTTTCCTTTCTCGGAATCTTCCATGCTTTCTTGAAAGTTCTACAGTTTCTCTGTTATGAAGTGCTAGATTGGAACTTCAAAGGCCATATAATTCTTCACATGCGACCATGAGAGAAGTGATAAGAAGATTTGAATTATTCGAATGGTTTCCTTCACAGAAATAGCTTTCGTGCTGCGAGTTTTTGAGCTTCTAACGAGGAAATTCTCTCCAAATTACATGAACCGCAAATTCCATTGTCCGGAAAATTTGCCTGTCTGGATCTTTTCTTAGCAGGTCTCTGACATTGATGGTGAGTACTTTTCTCGAGACTCTAACGACCATACCTTCTTTACAACGGTTTGCGGGAAGAAGAAGGGCATCGCTGGAAACAAGTAGATTTGAGTAATTTGCTGAATTACTCACTTAAAAATTCTATTGTGTGAATCTTTATGAGCTTGGGAAGCGAATCGTTCCTTATCAGTACACTTCTTTACCCGAAATCTCGTTCGAAACCACTTGCATCCCTTCATTGCAATCTTTTCGTCCATGGTAAATCAAATGTAAAGCGCTCAGTGCCAGCAGCGCTTGCTCTGGGATGCGCCACGCACGCGCCTGTGATTTCGAAGTAGCAAAAGCATTTGAAAGGCTTTCAGTCTTGCTACGGCTTGTAAATGTGGGCTATTCCGGCCCTTGTTGTGTCACTGTTGGAGCCGGCACCTGAGGATTGAACGTGCTCTTCCTTTCTCCCCCTTTTCCAGCTCTGTTTATGAGAAATAACGATACCGCCACGACTTCAGCCGCTGGCCTCCGCGCTAATAATTCCCCTTTCCTGTGAGCTAAACACGACCTCCCCGATAGGATCGGCCGGACGGACAGTTGGCCTTAGCTACAATACGATGCTCATATGAGCAGAATCTCATCCTCAGTAAGGGAAACTGTCTCGTAATATTTACGGAAACCGTTCATGAATATCCGCAGTAATTTTTGGAGGGGGTCGTGGCGGCAAAAGTGGATGGAACGGGTTGTAGTGGAGGGGAAACGAGAGGAGTTCGAGGTGTCCATTTACACAAAAAGAGCAGGGATGTGTTTAACCCGCTCAACGGCAGTTTTAGAAAGCAGTCATGGTGAGATTGTGGAGTGGGGGAGCTTTGGGCGTATGGCGGGCCTAAAGGGCCAGTGGTGAGTGTGAGAGCGGTGCCGAGAACCCCTCGAAGCAATTACCCAGATGGATATATACTTTTGCTCTTAATAGAGTGAAAAAAATGTGTGACCCCCGTTAAGAACATATGAAGTATCGCTGAAGCAACGCTATGAGGAGTTGGATAGGTGCCAATTTCGGTCCGTCCGCCTATTGTTTGGCACGCCCACTTGCTAGTCGTGGAGATCGCGTGATTGGCTGCGTTATCAATGCCTAGCGACTGTTTCAAATACGAGCGGGTTATTGAAGCCGTAGAGTAAGCAAGTACAGAAAACTCGTCCGGCCCAGCTAGTTTCTTATTTTGTGGAGGAAGACAGGGAGTTCTTGGTAGCGGATTCATTGAAGCTTCTCTTTGCTTTTTTTTCACTTTCAGTCAGCTCGGCATCCACAATTTTATTATTGACCGCTTTTACCCCTGAGATTCGAAGTGGGGTTGTTGCTTTAAGGGGGAAGATGAAAAACTCCGGAGCACAACGGACCGCAACTCTTGATCTAGGGTTTCGTCTGCTCCCTACCGTCGAACATTCCAGTTTGACACGCACGTCAAGTGATAGCCATCCACCCCCCCCCCCCCACCCCCTCCCCTAGACTGCCTACATTCCCCCTGGCTCGGAGTTGCCGTAGCTTTCTGGAAAAACTGCATCATGATGCCCCCTCCCCGACTGCAATAGACCCGTGACTCAATGGCTGGCCGAGACAGAAAATCTCTCCTAGCATAGATAATGCACTGAACCAAAGTGCTCCTGCGGAAGGGCAAGACGCGGGGAGCGGGTGGACATCGACGGACGAGCGAATCAGCTGTTGCGGTTGTTAAAGGGCGCAGTCGGTGCGGGACCCGTCGCCAGCCTTTGTCGTGCTTTTGACTCGTGACGTTACGTCGATACTCTCAAGTCACTTCTAATTGTTGGGTTCGTGGATACTGCTTCGTACGGGTTTCCACGCTCACGTTGGAAGACGATTCTGGGTACTGCTTTGTCTGATTTCAAGAGAATGGCTGAGGAATACGATGACGATTTTCAATATAATACCGATTCCGGAAGCGAGCTTGATGACGAGGTAAGGTGAAGGTTTTATCGTGATCGTTCTTCGAAAAACTTGAGTTTTGGATTTCTGGAGCTGCAACCCTTTGATATTTGAATTCTTTGTTTACTTGCCAAAGAAACCGCGGTGACGTGAATTGTGTTAGCTCAAATGTAAGTGTCTTTAAACAGTTTGTAATTCTCTGCAAAGGTATTCCAATATAAAAAAGAGGTCCGTCTCAGTTAGGGGGAGGGTACTGCGATCCAGAGCGCTTAACACCATGACAAAGCATTTTTTGTATTGTGAACGTTAAGGATTAATCGTTGGAAGAAGTTGAGACGCCGGGTGCGTGGGAAACCTTTGTTGGGTCTCATCCAGTAGGGGGGGGGGCATCAAGTGGCTGCCCTCTCCCCCACCCAGGGTCGGCCCTATCGTTGTTACTTTTCGAAATTAATTTTTACGGCCCCCCTCCTCCAAGGTAGATTTGATACGACCCCCCTTTTCTACAGCTCGACCACCATCTCTTCCTACTACTACCCCAACCCAAAACTCCACCCACATTTTCCTCCAACGACCCCCCCCCCCTCCTCCAAACCTAACCAGGTACGACCTCCCCGTTGTTACTAGTAACAACGTAGGGTTGACCCTGCCCCACCCCCTGGACTGGCTACACTCCCCTGGCACACGGGTTTCACTAAGCGAGGGACCCGTAAGCTAGGGGCAGTGTAGCCAGCCTAGGGGGGTGGGGGGTGAGGGCAGCCACTCGACCTTGCATAGCGATCCCCCCTTACCGGATGAGACCCCTTTGTTTTCTCTGGGGCTTCTTCCCACTTCCTAGGCTCAGTCTTAGCTGTTCACAAGGTGAATACTACTTTTGATAGACGTTTATGTCATCCAGCACATGAACATATGCATTATACTGAAAAACTAAAGCAGTAACATAGGAATTAAAGCTTGGTGCTCATGTCTCTAGGGGGACATTGGAGTGAGTGAGTCAGCAACAGAACTTGGAGCCATAGGGAGAGGAGGGGATTCTAGGAGAGGATGTGGGCAACCGTTGTTCTCCTTGGCGCTTATTCCCTATCCAGGACTTGGTCCTAGTGTCACCTACTAGCAGGTCTTGAATGCCCTGTTTTGAATGTCCCCCCTAAGGACATGAGCGCCTAAAGCTTATAGCACTTTGTAACATTAAAGGACTCCATGAGCCAAATTGGAGTAAGAGCGAACTGCTGCGCTGCAATGCCCTCTAACTGGAATAGACCCTAAAAAGCCACCATTGTGCTACTGAAATTCAGGCTATGTCCAGTTTGTGGGAGAAGATACCATTGGTTGAAACTAACGAACCAACACCCCTTGAAGTTAGCATGGAGAAGGGTCTAGCAGTTGAGATCGAGAGGCTCTCACTATTACGTAAGAGGTATCCACCATGTTTAGCCTATGCATTCATTTGTGCTCTGGGATATGCTCTTATGTGCAGAACTGTTTGTGTATACGCGGTGAAAACCGTTCAAAAGACTGACATACACAAAGTGAATATTTTGTTGTGAGTGAATCATGAGATTGGCACTGATACGATGATAAAATGAAACATGAAAACAGTTCTTCCTAGAGTAGGTCCCCATTTCTTTTTTGTATTCGACTATATCTGTTCATTCGATGAGTACTTTGCGGACACAAGATAGCTGCTCGTCCCATTTAGTAACCGATCGTGAAAAATTAGAAAGTGACGACTTTTGTTCGACAATCGATACTTCTTTTCATAATGTAAGGTTTCTTGGTTTTCTGTCTTTATTTGGGTTGCATAACTTTCAATTTTGCTATAGTAACTGTTGAGAGATAAACTTTGAATTTGATCTCCGTCTTGCAGGCAGTTAGTGAAGACGATGGCATCGCTATGGAACAGGAAGACACAAGCAGGGAAGTCCTTAAGGAGACGCCAAATCTCGAAGCAAAGGTTGGTTGTCTATTCATTGGCTCAACATATGTGCTGAACACTTTTCAACCGTCACTTATCCTTCTATTATATAAACTAATAGCTTAGTGTGTCGCTGTATTTGTATGTTGGTGTGTCTGTTTGTTCCGAAAATGAGGCGGTAAGAATTGTATGGAACAAACGAAACGCTTGCAGAACCACGGAGCTGGCAGGCTTTGCGGGCGCTCATGTCCAATGGGCTACATTTGAATCAGAGCATTTAAAAACCACTGATTCGTTCGTGACACTAGGACTAAGCACGGGAGAGGGAGGAAACGTCAAGAAGAACAAGTCGTTTTCAGAATCTCTGCGCCTCCATAAAGCTCGGTCCCAAATTCTATGAGTGTGTCACTCACGTCAATGTCCTCCCTAACGACGGGAGCGCCGCTTTGCGATATCAATGTTTTAGTGCTACGATTGTGATAACACCTCCAACTGTTATGCAAACACCTACTGACGTCATTCAATGGTGCTGCAGTGGCAGGTGGAAGGAATTGTAGAAAGGGAAGATGGGGAGGGAAGGGGGAGAAAACTAACCGTCAAAAAATTATGGTCCAGTTAAAAGTATTGGGACTTCACTCGAACATATTTTCATGATTGTGACTATGCCTTTTTCTCTGCACTAGATTGGTAGCCCGGCAACCCCGGCTCCCCCATGGAGCGTGGGAAGGGAAGCATGGGATTCGTCCTCCGCACATCATCCTCCCCTCCTCGCTCCACCGCTCTCCAGCTACCACTGCAGCACCTTGTGATAGAGAGTTTGCTGAGTGGTGTTTATTAGCAGTTGAGGTGTTATCACAAACATGCTATTGCGAAACATGGTAGCGTAAGTCCTGCAAACTATCCAGATTTGATAGCGACTTGTTTATTCGATTAGCTGCCTATCACTCACTTCATTTCGCGGATGGACGGAGAGACATACGGCGCTCACGTCGTTGAAGGGAGGGGAACATTCAAGTTAGTGAGCAACTGCTGTGCCTGTGACTAAGGCTTAGGCAGGGAAAGGGGTTCCGAGGAAGAGTATGAGTAATATGTGTTCTTCTTAGCTTTGCTCCCCTCTTCTGGGCTTGGTCCTAGTGTCATCACCATCGGCCATGCTGTGATCCCCCCCCCCCGAAGGACATGAGCACCCAGACATACCTACCTACATACATGCACTGGTGCGTAAAACCTAAGGACGGACACAACTTTTTTGTGACGTCTCACTGCCGAGTAAGGCAATCTGTGGAACCTCCGCTTATAGAAAGTACTACTGCAGTGTAGTACAGAATGCTAATAAAAGAAACCATTGTAAGGGCCGCGGAAATGTCATTAGGTTATGTTACTTTGCTCATCCCATTTTTAAGTTTTGCTACCAGTGTACATACGGACATACAAACTGACACACTAATTTATATCCTTCTATAATATAGATTAACGTGTTTGCCTGGGCATCCCCATCTCGATGTGGCTGCTGCACAGTCCATTAAAAATAATCGAATGCCTGTTCGGCTTGGGCGCTGATGGCGTCGGATGGGGCGTCGTTGTGCCCCAAGTGCAACTGGGGGGGGGGAAGGGGGGGGGAAGATGGAGGGTAGGAACTCTAGGAAAATGAAAGCTGCCTCCACACCACTTCTTCTAGTACCCTAAAGGCTTAGTATTAGGGAAATGGGGAAAGGGATGCTGACTGTGGGCCGTATGCTATCTTCCCTGAAGGTATTAGGGGACGAGAATCCCTTTAAATGTTCTCTGTCTTCCTAACTGGGATTGCCCTGATAATGGGCTCACATTTAATGTATGTAGTCGAAAGTAAACAAGTACTGAAAGTGAAGAAACCGCATTGTTCGAAAGAAATAAATTTAAAAGAAACTTTGGGTCACCTAGCTCCGGGGAAGGATAGCATACCGTCTCGTATGGGCTCTGCATAATATGCCTCACCCGACGACAGCGCTTCGTTTTAGCTCAAATTGTGTAAAACGGTGTGTGAAAAACAACCAATAATGGGAATCGTCGGAATCATCTGCATTAGTAGTGTCATCTACATGGACCCAGCAAGGGCTCGATTCGATCCACGGTCTTCATTCCTATTTTTCATGACACCTTTCTTGCAATTCTGATACTTGCAGAAAGGGTCCATTTAAAGGCTCTCATAAAACATTAAGACTTATTCTCTGCATCGTCTGAAACACATGTGCTCCCGTTTTTCGTCGAGTTGCTATCAGAGGATCTCAGCAACATCCTGATGTAGCTCAATGGCTTTTCTTTTCATGATGAGTGTAAAGGGTATCACTATGTGTGCTAGAAGATTTGTAGGAAAAATTCAGCCATATGGACACACTTGCTTATCTTCGAGACGAATGCGGATTCGTTTTCGGTTTTTGACTGGCAGTTGATTGCGAATTTTGGAAACCCACTGTGTGCTGGATAGCATTGACCGTTTTTCACCCTGCTTACCTTGAGTCGAACTTTCTGATGTTCTTAGCTAAGTAAGTACGGCTTCATCCGCTCAGCTATGGAAGGAAGCCGTCTTCTGACATCAGAATATCGGTTTTAGTCCATTGGCGACAATGCGATTTTTCGCGTGTCGCTGCGTGGGACCGCGCCTTTTTTTTGATATTTTTGAACAGTGCGTTGTAATAGTGGGAACCACGTGCACTAAAAGTGTTGGATATTGGAGCAAGGATTGTTCAGACACTGCAAGTCTCGTAATTCTGTCGATAGTTCCCAAAGAAGGCATAAATCTTTTCGATTAGCTCGGGGGTGATTTCAGAGCAAGCCAGAAAAACATCAATTTTCCTTTCCAGAATCCCTAAATGGGGTTGGATCTAGATCTCTATTTGTGGAAAGTTGTGTCAATACTATAGCTAACTGCAAGCAAAAAATCAGCTGAATGCATTCCGAAATAACAAGGTTTACTTCAGAAAATCACTTTCAAATACCCTTTGAATAAAGCACCTACAAAGAAAATTGGGTACGGATCATGACTACCACAAGTTCTACAACTTCTTTCTGAGTAATATGCCATCGTAATAATTTTGTAAATCTTGCGCAGAAGAGTCATCTCTATGCTGCGTCCCCACGTCGAGCCGCATTGTCTCACGTGGCAAAAAAAGTGCGTCCCCACGTCGACCCGCAATGTCGCCAGTGGGTTAAGAAGAATCATCTTAATATGAATTCGGGACGCTTTTTGACAATTGCTAAAATAGACCGTTTGCTTGTAAAACTGAGCAATAGGGAAGTTGTAAATTCATTGGCTCTCTTGGTGTACGCTCATCAGAGGTTTTTGTTAGTGGATGAGAAAGATCCTTGTGAAAATTGGCTCGAATTTCTCCCTAGCCAACCAAGCCATACATTTTTTAGGGGTCAGCACTCGGTACCAAATACGTTGGGACGTTGAAAGCATGGACTCTCATATCGGTCGCCTCATACAAGTCTTTTTGTAGGCCATAAAGTTCAGATTTCAGTGGTGCGCGTGGCCCCTTCCAAAAAGGGTTTAATTAGCGCCGACCCGCCGACTGTTTTATCCTTTTATTTACTTATCGATTCCTCTTTGATATACAGGTACTGTCGGCATGGTGATGTTGATCTCTGAGTTCATCAGAGCCTAATTTTTCTTGAGAGTGAGGGTTACAAAGTGCTGTGTATCTCGTTTTCTGCTGAATTCCAGCGTCTCGTAACTGTGATCTTTGCCTTTATGGACAGACTTGAAAGTTGCCACAACCTTCAGGTCGCAAAGGCCTTGTTATCTGAAAAAGGGGAGGAAGAACAGCGGGAGATCACATTTCCCATGTTGTCGCGAAAGTTTTTGGGAACTCATGAGGTTCTTTTTCTGGAAACAAAGGGTAAGTTTATTATTTGGAGAGTGTTGAATAATGTGATGCATACGCAAATACAGTGAAGGAAATAGAAAATTTGTGTCTCATACATTCGAAGGCCTAGATCATAAACAAAAGAAATATAGAGCATACCTGTTCAGCTCAAACCCACTTTCTCTAGTCGTAGTTACAACATAGTGATAGCCAGTTGTAATAAGTTTGATTCGTTATTGTTTTAGGTGATGACAGTGGAGGACCTCGCTAGAGAAATGAACGAAATTATCGACGAAGTTTCTGCAATTCTCCGGATTGGCCGTGGACACTGCCGCATCCTCCTACACAAATTCAATTGGAACAAAGAAAGTTTGTTAGAAAGGTGAGTATTCGTTTTTTTTTCAACCTATTATTTTCTCTTCGAATGTTCATACCACGTGAAGGGTACGTATTGAGCGGTACTAGCAGAAGGGTAGGCAAGAACACTCATTTTCAATTCTTTCCATTTTGTCATTAGTACAGTCGAACAGTGTGTCTGTTCAAGTTTCGGTAACTTCCTAACTTCAATGTGAACAGTTAATATTTTAGGGTTTTGTACAAGTGTATTTTTTTTACAGGTACTATGAAAATCCTGATACTGACGCTTTCTTACGCAAAGCTCAAGTGCTGCCACGCAAACCTGCACCACCACCTTTATCCTCTGTTGGAGAATGCGACATATGTTGCACCATTGCCCCTCTAGGAGGTTTGGATTGCCATCATTGGGCATGCTCGAACTGTTGGCAGAGGTATTTGGATACTAAGGTTAGTTGAAAAAGCCAGCAACTTGTTTAGTTTCTATGGCTTTTGGATTTTCTGTGTAATTGGTCGCAGGGTTTGGTATTTTCTGTCAAATATAGTACGAAACTATTCTCAGCATAAGTTGACTTCATAAACCTGTTTTCTGGTCGGTCATCAAGTGCTTCTCCCTTTCGTGGATGCCTCTTCCGCTCGCCGTGGACTAGCACCTTGCTGAGCCCTCCTATGCAATGGTTTTTCTTCCTCTTTCTTCATTCCTATTGTTTGGTGACAACTGCCTACACGTCGGTTGCCCGACCATGTCACTCTTAATCATGGTTTACGGACTACTTGAGTTTTCGACCATGGTCCTGCCACGAATGGCGGAGACCCAGACGATTAGGGAAAGGGTGAAGCCCATGGACTGAGCTTTGGAGAGAGGAGGGATCAGCGGAGAGCGCAGACAGTAGCATCAGACAGAGGTGGTTTAAAGGATCGAGTTCAAGTAGTCCGTCAACCCTTAATCATGACTGCCTAATGTGCGCTATTATCTGACCAGTTTTGCTCCGCTCGCTACTGCGCGCATGTCAACGGAGACTCCAGTGAAAGTGAGTACAGCCGGGCTATTGTTGCGTAATATAGCGCTTCCAATGGATTT
Organism: Teladorsagia circumcincta; assembly: GCA_002352805.1. Taxonomy (NCBI): domain Eukaryota; kingdom Metazoa; phylum Nematoda; class Chromadorea; order Rhabditida; family Trichostrongylidae; genus Teladorsagia; species Teladorsagia circumcincta. The sequence goes on from KZ345014.1 coordinate 353,803, forward strand.
GACTAATGGCATAAACTTGAGCTGATGATAAAGCAGTTGTTTCTCACAGTCCGTCAATATCAAAAAACATCTATCATTTTTCTAGAAGTAACAAAGTGTAGCAGCCGAATGAATTTTAGGTATCTAATACTATTACTTGGACTACTTATTATCAGCTCTCAGCGTAAACATCTACCATGCTTCGGGTATTGGGATGCTTTAGCGGTTGAATTACCTTTTATGACTGCCGTGAGATAGAAATGCCAACACTTATTGTCATTCCACAGAGACTGGCCATTTGAAGTGGCATTCCCTCCCAACACTTCTTATCAGCCCCTATCAGGTGTTATCACTTTCTGGTCCCCATCAAATATGCTCCCGTCCCACCCGCTACAGCATAGTCGGAAGCCAGCGCCTCACCGCTACTGGGCTGCCCGCCATGCATTTCGTGGCTTTTGCGTTCTGAAGCCCCTTATCAGATCTTATCAGCAGTTTTCACTTTTCATCACCCACCAAACATGTTCTCGTCCCACCCCCTATATCATATCTTGAAATCAACTCCTGACGATTACTGGTTCATGCGCTATGAAGTTCGCTACAATTGTGTTCTGAAGCCCCTCATCAGATCTTATCAGCAGTTGTCACTTTTTATCACCCACCAAACATGTTCCCGTCCCACCCCCTATATCATATCTTGAAATCAACTCCTGACGATCACTGGTTCATGCGCCATGAATTTCGTGACAGACACACACAGACATACTTCGCGAATTATATATATAGTAGGATAATTATCCTCTTATTCAAGGACCGTGTTCAATCCTTCCCCCAGGGGGGATTTGTCCCTCTCCTCTGATTCAATCCTTCATTTTCGGGGAAAGTTCACAGCGGTACCCGCTCAAGGCACACCTTTAAATGAGTAGCGCGTGTATGAGGCGAATGCATTGTCGGTCGTCCGATCGTAAAGATCGTGTTGGTTGCACCATTGGATGCGTATTCATCGTCAGACTTGCCCGAGTATTCGATGATCGATACGTATCTAACGGTGTACGACCATTACGATCGTTACGATCGACTATGCATGCGCCTTATACCCGCGTTACTCACTTAAGGGAGACGGTCTTGAGCGGGTTCCGCAGCAAATTTTCCTCAAAATTGCAAAAGGATTGAATCGTAGGAGGTGGACGAATCCCCTGGGGGAAGAATTGAATGCGGTCCCAGGATATATCTTCAAGTCTACCATGGGCTGCAACCGTAGAGCTTATTGCTGCAGGATATCGACGTTGTTGTTTCTACCAAGTATTCAGATTGTAAGTATATTGGCCGTGATATGGAGAGTATAACCCTGCCCGCGATTTAGAGTACATGCCCTGCTTTTAGAGTTGCTTGTAACATTCAAATATTTGTTGTGGCTTATCTTACCATTTATCAATCGACATTTGTCTTCTTTTAGATTATGAATGATGCGACGAGTGAGATACAATGTATTTTCAATGGATGTCAACTGCTAATTCAAGACGAGAAGGTTAGCTTTTGATGTAATGCTAGAGTGCTGATTTTCATGATTATTGTTTCCAGGTGATGCAATATATCCAGAGCGAGGCTGTACGTAATGCTTATCAACGTCTCAAAATCAATAGTTTTGTGGAAGGGAACCGTTTGTTGAAATGGTGCCCTGGTCTCGATTGTGGAAAGGCGCTCAAGGTTGAGGTCCTAGCATTCCGTGTCCTTGACTCATTTTCAGCTTTTGCTGCATTGCTATTAGACACTAGGTCAAGCCTGCGGCATGTTTCACAAGTAGATCAGTTTCAAGTGGATTACCGGTTCTAGGATAAGAACGGCAGCACTCAAGCAACAGCCGTAGGTTTGACCTTGGTAGAATAGTGGAGTCACTTTTTTTTTGCACAAAGTATCATTTTTCATTTTGTTCGGGTTGCTTCGCGAGTCTTCGTATACGGAAGTAATGCCTACGTTTTTTTAGGTAGGATACTCTGAGCCTCGGCCCGTTGTGTGTTCTTGTTCAATGCGGTTCTGCTTCGGGTGTGCCCATGAATGGCACGAGCCTGTCAATTGTCGTCTTCTAAAACTATGGCTGAAGAAATGCAGCGATGATTCTGAAACAAGCAACTGGATCAATGCCAATACGAAGGAGTGCCCGAAATGCCAGGTGCCTCCTATAAAATGTCGGTGAAAGTCTTCTTATTTACGTAATAGTTTAGGTTACAATTGAAAAAGATGGAGGATGCAATCACATGGTTTGCAAGAATACTGCTTGCCGTATGGAGTTTTGCTGGATTTGCTTGGGTCCATGGGAGCCTCACGGCAGCAGCTGGTACAATTGCAATAGGTGATTGGTTGTTCCCTTCCGAAATCAGTTTGTTTGTTTTCTCTAATTGATCACTTATTCTTAACAAGGTATGACGACTCACGTGCCAAGCAAGCTCGTGATGCTCAAGAGCTCTCTCGCGCTAATCTCCAACGTTATCTGCATTACTACAATCGGTTCATGAATCATCAGCAGAGTTTGAAATTGGAAAACAAGGTACGTTGAATACTTTGTTAGAATTTGTTTAGTCTTCACCGCGTTGATGCCAAGATAAGGTTGAAATAGCGGATTAGGGTCAGCTTCAATCCTTATTGAAGCGAATGCTAAGTTGCCATCCTGAATGCGTAGGCGTGTCCATAGCTAGCGATGCTTTGTAGTTTATGGAGTCACCTTAGCGACGACGTGTGACCAGGCACATTTTGCCTCTGTTTTCGTTCACTCCAGCGTCTTATCCGATCCTTTTTTCAATTAGTCTCGCTTTATCGTTTTTCTCTCAAAATACTCTCATAAAACCTGCCAGCGTGTTCGTTTTTGCTTCCGTTCGAAAAGTTTTACCTCCGTATTGTTTCAATAGAAAGGCGTTAAATACGTGGTGGGCTGCAGTCACTAAAATCACTAGGTGGGCTGCAGTCACTAAAAAATGACTGCCTTCAGGAACTAGAACGTAGGAATTCCTTTAGCTGTGAATCCATCCATCTCCACCGTGGATGGTGCAGTAGAATAGGGGCTCCTCTTCCACGTATCTAGTCCTGGTCACGAGTTTTGCGAGTTGCGAGTACTTGCAAGCCACGTCAACTCACCGACCTTTCATTAGATGTATGCGATCCTCATTTGGGCCTAAGAGTCTTCATCCGTACACTAGGGCGGTTTTTGTTGCTTTGTGATAACGTAATGGTATCGTACTGGTAGCATTACGTATACGACTATTATGTGCAACAATAGATAAGGCAAGGTTCTCATAGGATTATTTTCATATTTACAAGCTTGTAAGCCCTTGTACGTGGCTGTTGATTTTTCGCGGCTGTGGCTGCCTAGTGCTAATTTGGACCACACTCCACCTCTTACCTATTACTTATGGTTCGGACTGCCCTTTCGTTTTTCCATACATAATCAGTCATTTGGTTTTAGATTTATTTGTTTTGTTTTTTAGTCGGCCTTTGTAGATCTTGAAATGATTAGGTTCTCGTTTTTTCCACGGTTTCTATTAAAAGTGAAAGGCCTGGCGCACAGCTTGCTCATCCGTTTTCATAGCGTTTCAAATTTATACTCGTGTTTTTTTTAGCTATACGCTACAGTGAAAGGAAAGATGGAGCAGATGCAACTGCAGTCTATGTCCTGGATCGAAGTTTGTCATTATTTTTCTTCCAATTCCTTCACTGCATCCACTGCTTATTGCTTTTTTCAGGTCCAGTTTTTGAGAAAAGCTGTAGACGTCCTTTCTGAGTGTCGTCGAACGCTCATGTACACATATGCATTCGCTTACTATCTTAAGAGAGATAACCACGCTGAAATCTTCGAAGGAAATCAGAGGGTAGCTTTTTGACCTTATTGTCCTATTATTTTACAAGTTTCTGAACTTTCTCTTCTAAGGACCTTGAAATGGCGACAGAGCAACTTTCACAGTTTCTCGAGCGAGATTTGGAGAACGAAAATCTTGTCACCCTCAAGCAAAAGGTATTTCATTGATATTTTTTGTAATCCGATATGGAAATTGGAGTAGAATGCTGGTGGTCGAAAACGAGGGCCTCACCTGTTAACTTCTTTTTTTCAGGTACAAGATAATTACCGTTATGTGGATCAGCGTCGTCTGGTGTTGTTGAAACATTGTCAAGAGGGTACTGAAAGGGACATTTGGCAGTATACCCAGTGAATGTACAACAGCGACTATTTTGATGGTGGTCTGTTTGACACCCCACACAGAACTGAAGTTCTCTTTTATCTTTTGCTTCATCGTCTATGCTTCGTGCACATTTTCCCTGTTTCGTCTTCCCATTTCTAGTGTTGTTTCAATTATTGTACATCGTTCGGGTCAAACCTTTCTCCCAAAAGCGTTCTATCTTAGGCATTGCTGGGCAGAGCATCTTTTATGTTAGATGCTAATTGCTTTATGGCAGTTCTGCCCATTCTTCCATGTTGTCTTGACGATATTTTTGATCTTTACGGTTTGCATATACCGCACCTCTCACAGTTCTCGCTGCGGACACAGAAGCTATTTACATCGCTTTCTTAGTGATTGCTGGTCAATTGATTAATCAAGTTCTTTCTTTGATTTTTATATCTAGGATCTTCTGCTTCTGTTATATATTAGTGAGCTGATTTGTAAATATTTTTTAAGAATCACCTCTTCACTGATCCCCGAGGGTTAATTACTTTAATATTTCCATTGCAAGTTGCCTTATATCTCTTGAAGATTGATGTATAGATGAGAAAGATTAAATTATGTGTTTTTACAGCATTCTGAATAAAACTTCAGTAAATTTTTTTTGCTGTGTCATCACACGAGTTGTGCGTCTAAATCGTTCACTATTTCGGTTTTTAGCGCAGAATCTTAAATTGCTATGAATGAAGCACAGAATAGCATCATGACAAACACTCACCGCAGGGGTGCCACTGCCTTATTGTAATTGTTGGCGTGAAGTGAAAACACTTACTAGGGGCTTGTTTAGCAGCGGCACCTTTTTGCTCATCGCTTCATACCGAGTGTTGAAAACACCGAATAGTGAAATTTCATAAACTTTTTCCTGGGGTTTGGTTAGTTTCCCTGCCTGTTATTGTTCACTTGCTGGTGATTGGTGGTGTTGCGAGTAATGATGTCCAAGACATGCGCCAGGATCGAACTGGTGTGGTTCTCGTAAAAGAATACAATGTGTTGGTACGAAATGGGCTGACAGTAAAGAAGAAAGGAAACAAATCTGTCCAGAACGTTCAGGTTAAGAGCTCGCCCACCTTTGTAATCAGCTGTGCTAAGGCAAGAGAGACTCAGCGCGGGGAGGAGAGTATGAGGTGAGATAGTGCAACAGATAGGAGGGTGTCAGACAAAAGCCTGATATAAGAACAAATCTGCAGCTCCAGGAGATTACTTTGCAAGGCTCTAGCGCTCTCGTTAGGTGATCTTCGTGCACGGGAGCGCCACCACTGTGATTGTCCCCTAGGGGTTTACCCTACAGACCGAAGAGAATCTTTCACACGACTCCTGATCGTATATTCTAAACCTTGCAACTGGTCCTATTGCACTACGGAAATTTCGATGAGTTTTTTCCGATTTTACTAGTGGAAATGTTATTACTACTGCAGGTTCCCTGTATCACTACTCACTGACTCGAGCTAAAGATGTCGCTCGCGGAGGAGCTTATGGCAGATTTTGAGGAAGATGATGCGGACGAACTCGAGCAGGCCATGGAGGTGAACGTGTTACGTCGGTTGTGGATTAGATACGGTTGTGTCGTGGCTTTGCTCACCTGTTTAGTTTTCGTAGTTCCAGGCTATAAAGGGCGAAGACGACATTGAAGAGGCAACAGAGGTCGTGGCTGGGAAGGGCGACTATAATTCTGTATACGATGTTGCGAAAATGACATTAACGGACGAGTTGGTTTAAATATCGTGGAGTGACCTATGTAGTTTCAAAGCATATGTTTTTTACATGTCATTCGATGGGGCTTGCTTCAGATATCGTGAGCTTATGGCAGCACTTCATGCTGAACTGGAAAGAACGGACGAAGTTCATGTCACTGCTCCTCTTGAGTCTGATCCGCAGTACAAATTAATAGTGAAACTTTCACATGTTAGTATTTCCTTCGAATACACTGATTATTCTTCACCTTTACATAGCCTTAAAAATGACATCTGATAGGGAACTTGTGAAAAGCGGTAGTCATACTACTGTGGCCATGGCCGAATCGGATGCCTCCGTTGCCCAGCATATCCCTTACCCATTTTTGGATGGACGTATTTTCGTCTCCCGCTCAATGTGGATGTATGTGCTAGACGACTTTTTTGCAGCTCGCTGCCGATCTTGATGGTGAGATCAACGTGATTCACAAGTTTGTGCGTGACAAATACGAGAAACGCTTTCCCGAGTTGGAAACATTGGTGCCGAATCCGCTGGAATACTTGGCTGCAGTGAAGCTACTCGGAAATGAAATCAATACAAAAGGACAGAATAAGGTAGCCTATATCTGATTGTTCTTTAGGGACCATAATTCGAATTTCGCGGAGGCACGGACTGCGTAGACGCTAACTTTTCGGTTAATACTGTTTTATAGGAACTGTTGGGACAAATTCTAGCACCAGCAACATGCATTGTGGTCTCTGTTACGGCATCAACCACGCAAGGGAAATCTTTGGAACCAGACGAGCTCAACGTTGTGAGAGAAGCATGTGATCTGGCAGAGAAATTGCATACGGTATGGCGTCGCATTTTCTTGTGGGTTTTCGTTTTAAACTCTCAACCTTATTTTTTAACAGGACAGAATTTTGATGTATCGTCTAGTTGAACTTCGCATGGCGTTGATCGCTCCTAATCTCGTGCATTTACTTGGAGCTGCTACTACCGCACTCTTGGTTGGTTTTTGGACGGTTTCCATGTTCAGTTGGTCACATTAATGAGAGCAATTCTTAGTTTGGTTGAAACTGCAAAGCTTTCTTAAACCTTCAATAGTATCTTGATGTGTGCCTATTTTGCCACAGTTTTCTTCCTCGGTGTTGGCCTAGCTCTGCGACTGGGTTTTGAAAAATGTGTTGTTGGAGATAATTTGCATTTTTGAAGGTGTCACAAGCGGGAGGACTAGCACCGTTATCACGGATGCCAGCTTGTAATATCCAAGTCTTGGGTAGGCAACGGAGGTCGCTGGCTGGATTTTCTTCCACGTCTGCTTTGCCCCACGCTGGATTCGTATATTTCCACCCCCTCGTTCAATCAATGCCTCCTGATTTGAAAGCGTAAGGATATAAGTTATTCTTCACTTTTTTCTGGTTTCCATTCAAAACTTTACATTAAAGGAAAGCCGCCAAGATTCTAGCCGCTAAGTGCACTTTGGCGGCACGTGTTGATTCGCTCCACGAGTCTCCGAATGGTGCGATTGGAATCAACCTTCTCGAGCAGGTTGGACAGCTGTAATTTGGAGTAACCGTAGCTGTATTTAACTTCAGGGTTCTTTGAAATTCTTCTCTTTCAGCAGACATTCAATTACAGGTACGTAATAAAATGGAGAAATTAATGGAACCTCCACCGGTGAAGGCTAATAAAGCTTTGCCTAAACCATTGGACAAAGCCAGTAAAAAAAGAGGAGGTTTGTTTATCGATCAAAGCTATGTTCTGATGTACTGCAACTATGCATCGTACTATGTTTGAATGCTCTCCTTCAGGGCGCCGTGTCCGTAAGATGAAGGAGAGAATGGGCATGACTGATTTGCGGAAGAGCGCTAATCGTATGAACTTCGGAGAATTAGCGGAAGACGTTTTACAGGATCATTTAGGCTTTGATCTAGGACAGGTTCGTTGGCCTACTGCTGCTCTATTTTATTCGGAGAGAGAGAAAAGCTCACCTGCGGCGCGGATCTGAGCGCGTGCTGGTGACGTCAAAATGACGTCACAGCTGTGGTAGGCTCGAAGGAAGTGCAAGCAGTGGCAGGCGCCGCTCTGCCACTTTGCCGAAGTAATGCTGGGTTTCTGGCACAATACCAACTTGTTCAATCAGTTGTTCTGCGCGCGAAATGATTGTCTTATGAACAGGTGCTGTCCTCGCACTAGCAAATGGAATTTTTCGAAAATGTAGAGGAAGTCGGTGCTTTCATGTGCAAACCCTCAGGAACACATCAAGTCGAAATCGGTTAGACCAATAGGAGGAGAAGACCAAGCCCGACTTCGAGCTCGATTCCTACTTCCTTCTAATATCACTCTAAGAAGCAAAAGCGCGATAGATGCTCGGAGTTCTCAATGCACCCAAGTATTGGTGACAGAGCTGGTTCCTTTACTCCCTCACCGCCGCTGTGACGTCGCCATCACGCGAACGCGTCCGCGCCGCCGGTGAGCTTTTCTATAGAGCCATTTTATTCGAATCATTGAAAGAATAGTCACTAGGTTGATTAGATCGAAAGCTGACGAGGAATGCTCAACTGATCAGTCCGGCCGTTTGTAATGAGGTGTAGCCCGATGCACGCGTCTTGCGACGCTGAGCTCGAATCTGCTTTCCATTTTTGCGGAACGATTCCCTGAAGGAAATTACGAGGGGGTTTCTCACTGTGGCTTTAACTCTGTGGCGCCCTCACACCCCCCCCCCCTCTCTACGCATAAGATGAACCGGAGAGCAGCTCTACCAGCGGGCTTCGTGGTGTAGTGGGTAGTAGTCTTGCTTCAGATGGATGAGATCTCGGAGCGAGTGGTGAAGAGGCCCGCTAGAAGAGCCCCTCCGGCTTATCTTACACAGACAGAAGGGAAGTAGAGGGCGCCACAGTGAGAAAAACTTCCTCGTAACTTCCTTCAAGGAGTCGTTCCGCAAAAACGGAGACCAGATTTAAGCTCAGCGTCGCAAGACGCGTACAATGGGCTACATCTCGTTGCAAACGGCCGGACTGACCAGTTGAGCATTCCTTGTGAGTTCACGCTATACTCCGTTATTAATTTCTCATTTCCAAGTGTTGCATGCTAGAAAAGTGTGGCAAATCAAGGTGGACACGCAAAGCTTCCTGCTTCCAAATATTTAGTTAACGTGTTTAATTTCTTTTTTCCCACCAGTAAAATTCCTGGAATTCTGGAGGATCTTTGGAATGCAGCCCGCAATTAATGTATCGTATGGGAAGCGTTACTGCCATGTGAATTGCTCGACAGTGTTACTCGTCTTCGTCATAAATCGCTACAACCGATGCAGTCAGTATTCGTCGCAGTCACAAATGATAACACTAGATGCTGGCTTATCGGCGAAACTGCGAGCCATTTTGGCTGAGGTGCTGAGCCGACATTCTTGCTATAAATGAAGGATATGGGAAGTTTTACACAGGTAAGGCAACAAGTATGAGTGTCCACACACAGTAACATAAATCTTAACGGTCCGGTTCTCTAAACGCCGCCGTTCAAGCCGTTGTAGCCTGCTTCAGACTGCATCACCTCTACGACATCTACATATTTCCTGCGAAAGCCCTGCATGGGCAGAACTCTTTCGTACACAATGGGGCTTCAAATGTTCTTATACACACACGCCAATCATGTCAATTTGTACTCGAAACAAACAAATTCAAGTGATTCCTTTCTCGGGAATGGTAGAACACTACCTTTTCTTTCAGTGGTTCAAGTACGGATCGACTTTAATTACCGCGGGAAGAAATGTTGCTAGCGCTGTTGGAAGAGATTCTTGATCTAAGATGCTCCAACTTCGTCGCTCACGAAAGGTTAAAAAGAAACCGTCTTGAAAGTCCTCATTGGGTAATCGTTGGAAGTTTTCATACATTATTTATCTCAAGAGACTCGTCGTATACGCAGCGATGGGTCGAGGACAGCGAAAGTGCTCATGTGTTCAGTTGTCGCCCTTCCACAGTTGGTCGACAGCCGCCATTCATGCTGTTGACAGAAGAGTGTTTTTACTGCGAGTCAAACACAGTAGCTTTTGATCACCACCTCGTTTGGTTGCTGGAGCTCCAGAACATTCCTATTCAACTGAGAACAACATTCATACCTACGTTACTTTCGAGAAGTGTGGCCTTGCCAAAGTTCCTATAAAACGAATTTTCACCATCGCTCGCGAATATATCGTTCGATAAATATCAGACAGTACATGAAAAATGAAAAAAAAATCTGAAAAGCTGGAATGACTACGTCAGCACCAAGTTTTTTTGGTTTTCAACCAAAACAGAGAGACTCACTTCAGTAAAAACCATTTCCTTGAGCTTTCAAGGAGATTCTTCGGAGAAAGGCCTCAGGATCAGAGTTGGTGGGCCAAGGATGCTGAATAATGTATATAAGTGTGCGAAACGAGGGGAAGTATATAGTGGTGGCCAAAAAAAGACACTCCACTTCACGTCCAAAACGGCACCAATCACACTTTGCTAAAGTCTAACCGTATGCTCCCAACTGAAGGATGAAGAGCACATTCCTATGTATCAGCAAGCGTCATAAAGTTTTCTACAGCGACGACATCAGAAGAATGTGCCATGGAAACGTTGGGCACGATTAGAGCCCAACGTGGACTTCGACGGATCATGAACCATTACGACGTTATTTGAAACGCTGATCTCAAAGAGTCTTGCATAGTCAGAGCTACTGCCTCTGGAAGGCTATTCACCAGCTAATTGATTGGAGAAATTATTGAGCAGCTTCAGGCTGGAGCAATTACGATACTTCTCGTTGAGCTTGACGGTGGTGGCGGATGACGTCATATTCTGGAGACGGTAAGGGCAGTGAACAGGGGCTTGCCTCTGCGTATGGAGTGACATTTCTAATATTTTTCCGGAAGGCTTCCATGAACCACGACGACCTGTGCGAGTTAAAACTTGCTGATCTGGGTCATAGGCGAAGTGTTCTTTTTTTGGCCACCCCTGTTTGTTCTGCATAAAACGGTAGCTTGGTTGCCAAAGAAGCGAGATGTTGCGTTTCTAAAAGGTGCACTGATTGCTGAGCAGTACGTGAAAATCGCCACGCCTCCCCCATCCCCGCTTAGGCGCTCCACCCACCAGTTTAGTTGGTGATTTGGACGAGTGGGTTGCCAACAGCTGCACAACTGAAGCAGCTTGATGGATTGGCATGGTGCCACCAAACGCGTTGCAGTGAACTCGTCCATATGTCCGCCGTCTTACCCGCTGTCCGTTCTTGAGCGAAAACCAGTGGTCGAACACGTCCCGTTACGTTTTCTCAACAAATTTCTCTGCTTTTTTCGCCATTGTCGTACCATTGAACCCCCCCCCCCCTCTAGAACTTGCGGTGATTGCTGCCTCCAGGAAAAATAAAGCGAAACTGTCGAAAACACAAAAAATACATTGTATCCCACATTGAAAGAAAAGAGGCCAAAGAAAAGAGACAGAAGACAATCCTACAATAGAAATCCTACAATACAAGAGACATAGAAATGAGCGAGATTAGATGATACGACACTACTACGGTGAGCAAACGGACCAGCGTCGGACCCCTTATAGCCTCTTTAAACATCGCCTGCTACGATGGTGCCTCCGATTGCGTCGTCTACGACCCCTCCCCTTTTCAGCTTCTTTGCAACTTTCCGCCTCTTTATCTAATGAAGTGTGTAATTATGACTAGTGGAATTTTAATTCAAATCTTGCAAAGGAATTGAGAGGCACAGGTTGCAATCATATCTTTAGAGTGGTTCCTCTGAAAATCTGATGCAGCGTGATTACCGATGCAGTTGATAAGTTCTGTATTTCTCCTAAAACAGTGGAGAGGATCAAAGCCAAATAAGCTTTCTTCCTTTCAGCCCTTTTGAAGCTAATTTTCGAATAGCTTGGAAATTACTGCAAACCCAACTATTAATAATATTGACAGCCTAATAGATATGTTCGTGTGACGGCAATTTGTTGATTAATGCTTGACACAGGTGAAAAGTGGTAACATTGCCGGTGGTCGAATTCGAGCTGGCGTCGTAGACAGTAAGACCAGGGTGAAGATGTCTCAGAAGATGCAACGACAAATGGAGCGACAGCGAGCACAAGGAGGAGTAACGAGTATCCGTAGCAAGGTGATTTTGTTGATAATTACTCCCCTATATTTTCTTGAGTGGAGGCGAGCAGGAATAATAAGTCCAGATATAGTTGACTGCTCTCAAATAGCAATTTGAGTGTGGAGCTTATGTTCCTGCCAAAAATTCCTTCTGTTTAGACGGCTGGTACTGCGTCTTCGGTGACGTTTACTCCTGTGCAAGGGCTCGAGATCATCAATCCGACCGCTCTCGAGAAAACCGTTACTTCATCGTCAACTTACTTTTCTTCCTCGGCCTCCTTTGTTAAAATCGAACCAGGAGCTATGAAATAATTCATTGAGTGATTGTAGGCAACTGAAGGAGATCTCAATTGGTTTCTGCTGGACGAGTAGTGGGTGTTATGTGACTGATGGGTTTATTTTTTTTCTGTCAGATTTGTTATTGTACGAGTTGTTCTGTTGTTAAGTATTCGAGTTCATCCAATTTCTTGTAATTAGTTATATTTCGTTTTGAAACAAAGTTTTTGATTCCCCAGCCCAACTGTTAGAACCATTGAAGCAGGAGTTAAGAACTTGGAAGTATAATTACAGAGAATGGAAGGGAACTTCAGACATGTGTTCCGAAGTGAAATGCTAATGTTGTCCAGATCCACAATATACAGGGTAGGCCAAAATCATGGTAACCGCGAGTGGATGCGACCAAGCGCACTTTTTTTTTTTAAATCTTTTCACTTTCCTTGTTCATTTTGGACATTGCGTTATAAAGGGCTGAGTCTCATTCTAATGAGACCAAATATCAGAACCGTCAAAATTAGGGCAACGATCCCATCATGGTATGCTAATCCTGAAAATGAAAGGATTGAGGGCCAAATTCGAAAAATTGGTGCAAAAGACCGCTTAGACACCCGTAAGGTCTGATGTCGGTCGTGGACAACCAACCACTTGAGCACATTACCTCGGGCTTTCAAGCTGGAGAAGGTCATAAAGCAAAAAACGTGCAAAAAGGGATCTTTCGAGTTCATGGTCTTCGACCAATTGTTACCTGGGAGTACCCTACCAAATTCAGCTGGATTTTCTGTATGTTAAACCGGGAAGCAAAAGCAAACTCAAAACCTGAAAAGTCAGATTCCCAGTAGGGGCACAACAAAAAACCTGGAATTGTTCCGACGCGTCTCGACTGGATGCCATCGTGCGCGAATTCCCTTTCATCTGGAGGCCTGTACACATCATGCAACCAATGACAAATTTCAAACCCCTGCTACCTTCGTTTGTGACACTAGTGACCCACACTTTTTTGATTGTTTCATCAGACCTATATTCGTTTTTAGTGATAATAACTCGCTTACTATAATTTTGGCCCACCCGGTAGAAGCCGGGGGTTCAGTGAGAAGTGGTGTAACCAATGTGCATTAGACAGTCGCTATGGAAGTCCAAGAAATTTGTGAAAAAATCAGCTGCTCCATTCAGCGGTGTGATCCATCACTTTTACTAGAGAGTAGTTCTATGATTTGCTCTCTCGGGTTCTTATAGTACCTTATTAGTGGGTAGTGTTGTTTCTTGAAGCATGCGGTCAGCGTCATCCAATGCACTGTCGAGTATACGATGCTTGAAGTGACCCTATACACGCAAGTGCAGAGGGGAATCCGGAGTTCCGAACTACGTCAACGGTCGAAGATCAGGGACGTTGCCATTTCGCCAAGGAATCGAAAATAAGGGGGGCTGGACACGTCATGCGGTTCTGTGGTGACCGTTGAACCAGAGCGGTTACCAACTGGATCCCTCGGGACGTCAAACAAACACCTGGACGACCGCTGACCCGATGGTCAGACTTTCCAACGAAAGCTCTGAATGAAAGGAATGAAGCGCTACGTGTCTCTCGAGCGAGGAGGATCCCTGGACCACTCCAGCACGCGATGGGGACGGATGAAGAAGTTGCTGGCGCCCGCTCGAGCAATTCGATGATCAGTGGGACGGCAGAATAAAGGTGATCGCTTCTTGAAAGTGAAGTAATACGGTAAAAGGTGTGACCTAGCGAGTTTGCATCTAGGGGCGATAAAGCGAGCGTTGTAAGTTATCGCGACAATGTCCGTTCGGAGCACATTCGTCCCCAAATCTATAGTTGTACTCAGTACTATCGATGTACAGCTGTGCCATGCATTTGCTCTTTGTATTCGATTGCAGATAGTATGTAGTGAGCGTAAAAGAACAACTACAATCCAGCTTGGAGCGCATTCTGTCATTTACCCAGCACGGTGAAGCCAGTGCATGTAAAGTAAAATATTCAGTCCGAGGACAGTGAAGAAGACCAATCGTGTGAATCCCAAAGTTTGTTGAAAGGCGTCAAAGTTCACGAGATGTAGTACGGTAGAAGCAACAACTGTCGTGGAAAAAACGCCGGCAGGTTCTGTAGATGATATTTCGAGGTTGAGACCTTCTAAGTATTCATAAAGGTTAATAGAACTTAAGCAACTCCCACTCGAAGCAAGTTCTGGCGAGAAATGCTACGTGGCGGCTTTGATACGATGATAAAAAGCATTGATCATCGGTCAGATCTCGACACGATGGAGCTGAGTCCAGTGCTCTCGAAGCTATTTCCCGTACCGCCTGGTTCTCAAACACCTCCTCAGGTACGGTCTTTTCGCTTTCACGTCAGGCTCTTATAAGCACTGCGATTTACTGAATGGTTCATGCACAGATTCCACGGGCGCAGTACGGTTACCCGGTACCTCCAGCACTTCGTCCTCACGCTGGTCCACCACCGGGAATCACTTTCCCAAACGCTTTGTCGATGCTCATGCTACGCTCGAATCATGCGGCACATGTGAGCGGCAGTGTGCACGCTCAGCGCAAGGTATGCTTGTTTTTTCCTATTTACCACGTTCTCGATGGGTATGGCGCAACTTTAAGACGTCCAATAACTTCGAGATCCATCCACTGCATCCTGAGATCCGCCACGTTGTGCCGCCGTCAGATCCGGTGAAACCGCACGCCGACGAAGTGAGAAGGAAGAAGCGGAATCAGCACAACAAGTCACGTGGTGCTCATCGTCAAGCAGCCAACAATTCAATGACGGCGACAGCAGCCACTGCGCCCATCACGCCGAGTCAGATCGTGAGTGCATCTCACTGAGCCAGACAATTTGCAGACCGTTTTTGTAAAGAAAAAATCTAAAATGATGAATCAATCGATAATGTTGTTCTATGGCCATGTATACGATATCGTCTGATGCTAATTGGTCAGCCATTACAATCACAAAAATTTAAGGAGCTGGTGTACTCAGGTGGGGGGGGGGGGCTCATGTGCTTAGGGGCTACCTTCAAAACAAGGCATTTGAAATCGCTATTAGATGACAGTAGGACTGAGCCCAAGGAAGGTAAGGCACGCCAGGGAGAGCAAAGGTTGCTAATGACCTCCTCGGAACGCACTAGAAGAGCCCATTGCTTCATTCCCGAGTCATTACAAAGTATTCTTCGGCACTCATGTCCTCGGGGGGGGGGGGGACATCACAGAAGGGCCGACGTTAAGTGAGACTAGGACTAACCATAAGCCTAGGAGAGGAGTGGAGCGCCAAGGAGAATACACACTGCTCACATCTTCAATCCAGGATCCTTGTCATTGCCGAAGGCTTGGACCCAAGCACAATAATTGACTCACTAACTTGAATGTCCCCCCCCCCCAAGGACATGAGCGCCCTCTTTTCTCGATTATGTCTTTCAAGGGTTATGCCGTTATATAAAGGGATAGACGCTTTGGGACGCACAAAATGGATGGTCTGTGGTTCTGAAGAAGTGGTCTCTTGATCAACAAAGATGTGTGCTCCTAGAAATCCTGTTCGATACCAGCCAGTAGCGCGTCTGCCCTCGATGGGCTGTTTGTGGTAAATGCGGCACTTAACGACAGATGTCCATGTTAATTATCAAGGCGATTACCGCCATCCGTTCTTGAGAAGAGTCATAGACACGATCCCATTCGAATGGAATGCAGATGGTTTGAGTGTTCGGTTCCCAATCAATATGACTTCAGCTTTTCGAAGACCTCCTTTTTCTTCAAAATCTGCTGTTCAGGTAGTCTCGTCGACGAATGCTCCAGGAGGTGGAACGATCGTGTCGTCACGTGATGAGAAGGGCCAGATTCATGTGAGAGTCGAGTACGACCGTAACCAGGTTGGTTTCATGACCGTATCAACCATGCACGTCATTAGCGAATCACACATGTCGTTCAGATACTTCGCTCCGCCCACTCACCATATTCCCTTCTGCCACCCGCGTGTTTGAAGAACATTGTAATGAATACGTCCGAAATTCTGAGCCGTTTTCCACAGCGACATGGCATCAATTTGACCCCATCGTGTGAGGTTGTTGCTTCGTGACCTTTTTGTCGATCAACTCAACTCAGATCCCTAACTATTTCTTAGATGTTGACCCTTTTTGCTATTCCCTTGTATAATGCTCATTGATTTTTTACTTCGAGTTTTTGAGCTTAATCAAAGAATAAAAGTTTGTTCGATGGTGTTTCTCTGGTATTTTAGTGATTCGGGACGGTCTTTATGAAAGAATCAGCGCTACCACAAGATAGGGGACATTGTGGTGGTAATGTATTTGAAGCGGTATAAAACACCTCCTTTTTGTTGAAGTCGGCACTCATGTCCTTAGTGGGGGGGGGGACATCCAAAACATGGCCGATGGTAGGGGTGCGAAGACTAAGCTCAGAAGAAGGGAGAAACGTCAGGGAAAGCGCAAATGCATATTCTCCTACAGGGTCTCTGCCCCTCTTTAAGGCTTAGTCGCACATACTGTATGTGGCGCACTCACATGAGTGTCCAAGTACGACATGAGCGCCTGAAATCGACCAGTCCTTAGGCGGGGGAGGAGGAATTTAGGATGAGTGAGCAATTTTCGTTTTCCCCAAAGTTCCTGCCCATTCTGAGACCAGGTGCAGCAAGGCCCAACTCGGAAATGTGCCCCCAAAACTGCATCTCTCAACGCTTCTCCGATTCTTGACCATGAGAAGTGCGTCATCGATCAGAGTAGAGAGACAGAGTTTTGGGGACCCATCTCCGAGTTGAGCCTTGTTGCACCCGACTCCTGAGCTAAGTCCTGGAAGATGCCCCGTGCCTTGCGTTAGCACCAAAGAGTGTGATATGTCAAAGCAGTCAACAATCAAAGTGAGTCAGGATAGGTTTTTAATCCGGACTCATTCTGAAGGTGTAAAAACTCATATTAGGGACACGTTAGCATGTCTTACGTTCTGTGATGAAGACCTGCTCAGTAAAAGGAACCGAGGAAAGTTTAACATAACCTAGTAATATAATGACAGCCGTGTTTCAAGTTTTTGTTAAAATCGTAGCCACTGGATTATTTTGGTCTCGGGAGCAGAGCAGAACAGTAGTTGTAAATGTGGAAGGAGAATCAAGGAAATAGCTCGAATGCTTGGCATTCCCACGGTACGCGATGATGAGGAGTGATGTGTGTGTGTTACGTAGGTTCTGGGTTCGCCCCGCCCCTAGTCATATGTGCGCGATGTTGTGGCGATCGGCGGTGTTGGTGGCTCTATGCATTCTTCCACAGCTCTCTCTATCTCAACTACCTATCTGCACCCGAGTGCAAGCTTGTTCTGTTCGGGTCGACAGCTATCCAGTTATTGAAGACGACTCATCTGGTTGGAGTTCGGGTTTGGTGCCTCTGTACGATGAGGCGTTCGCTTCCGTTACTTTTGACTACTCTCAAACACCTGAGACGAAGACGTTTGAGCTCTGCGCATGTTCCAATAATAACACTTGTGACGACAGTCGTGACGAGAGGTAAATTGAGGATTTTTTCAAAGAACTTCTTTCAAATCCCTCTGAAGTGCAGCCATTTTTAGTAAAAATATCTTTGAACGATTTCTAGGAATCTTCGATTAGATGATACTGTGACACTGACATTTTGTGAAGAGGTTCGATTGCAATTGCCTCTTCAGTGTAGAGGTTCACGAGGCCTACCACGAGTGATCGGAGTCGCTCATCCTTCAGGTAAGAGCCTTCGATCTCTGAGAATTATCTACCGTACCCTTCGCTGTCACTTCTGCCATGATGTCGTTCCTCATATTACGCAACCTGGCACTTATATCGTCCTCATTTCTGCCTCCAACGAATCTTCATAAACTATCTTCTTCATACTTATTTGCCTTTGTTGTAGATTTTTGCCGAAAATAATTACCACCATATGTTCGAAGCACCGGAATTCTATTCTATTCGATAGGAGCTATAGCTCATTTTTTCATTTCATTTTTTTTTGCCTGCTTGTACCCCACAGCTGCTGGTAGCCGTTTAGTAGAGCACTGAAGATAACTTGAGATTTCCGCTTTTTTTTACCGAAAGAGAGCATTATTATTTCTGCAGTCTTTATAGGTTTTTTCTGTCTTTCTCGAGCCTCGAAATTGTTGAAACAACGACGGGGTATTTTTCAACCATGCCGTATTTTTGAAAAGCCTAATCTACCACATTCAAAGCGGAATGCCGCCAATCTTTGCCATTATTTCTCAGTTGATACGCGATTATCTTGATAGCATCATTTCATCCTTATTTATGGCACAGTCACACTTTACTTCAAGCGATTGGCATGTCTGTTGATATGGCGAAGGAGTTTTGGTAACCGTAACATCAGGAGTGGAGGCCAGAGAGGCTTTCTGTGTCATTACATCATCGGATCAGCAATGTTGAGATCAATTAAGAGGACTACGAGACAACTGCTCAGTCAATCCTACATCTCGCTCAACAATTGATTGATATAACGACATGTAAAAGACCCGTCCTCCTGTCACAGCGAATCTGACAGCCTTCCGTTAGGTCTCTGAGTTCACTCGAACTATCATTTGTGAAGAAAAAGTTGATAATCCAGCAGTTTGCACGAAGCGGTAGAGATTTCGATGCTGTAAAAGGGCAGCAAGCATAAAGCAATTGCCACTGATCAATTACTTTTTTTGGATTCGCCATGCATTCAAAGGAATCCTTCCCGGGAACTTCTTGCGTTCTTCCCCCAACATGATTGTGTTAGTTGTGATCACTAGAGAAAACACACAAAGTTTCACGCATGGAGATCCGGTTTTCGAAGAGAAGCAAACTCAAGAAAACCCAGTTCATGGACCTTTTAAGGTAATCAGGGCGGAGCGAAAGGCAGGGCATGTAAAGAGGTGCGTCTTGGGCGCCTGCGTATCAGGCGACGCAATTAAAGAATCCGGTCAAAGTATTAGATGTATTAGATTTTGAAGAATTGACAAAACAATTGGTAGAATATGATACGTTAGAAGTGTAGCATGCTAGTACAGTAAGTCTGAAGGGCAGAAAGAGTTGTTAGTGATCTCATTAAGAGAGGCAAGCTCCCGCCACTAGGATTTGTGACTCATGTCTGGCGGGAATTTGAAGCGTACCAGTCTCCCCGGTTTTCCGAATTGTTTACCAAAATAGATACAATTTTTCTGTTCTTTCGTTCTTATCGTGGATTATGGGTCTCGAGCTTTTTCCGGGAATAATTCCTTTAACTGCAATCCCGAATCACATAAGCGCTTGGATGTGGTTCAGCCTAGTCTGGGTCCGTTCAATACACTGTCAGTGTTTTTGTCCTTCCAGACGGACTGAGATTTTGATCCGGGATCGCTACCGGGACGGTGCGCTGCATTAGCGTCACCCCTCTCAATCTTTGCATTATGCTTACACTAGAGAAAGAAGCTGACAAGTTGTGCACTCGGTGGAATTCTCTATTTTGCCGATCAATAATATATCGAAGGCAATGAACACTTTAGCTGAGGGGGAGGGGTTTGATGGCGTCACCGAATGTCATTGATGA
>KZ345014.1:374799-389125 GCA_002352805.1 Teladorsagia circumcincta
TACATACAGACACACATACATACAAACCGACACACCAAGTTAGCGGTTTATAAAATAGAAGGAAAATAGAAGGATAGTCGATTGCAGCCGTATTTCTTGCTAACAATGCCTGCGGAGGTAGCTAGCTCGGACAGCTCGTCCAACACGCCCCTCCCTCCATTCCAAAGAGAAGACGAGGAGTCCCTGTGTAGAGGCTTCATCACTTCATCGATTTCTTTGCCTTTTTTTCCATAAGCAGTCAATTCGCCATCGCAACTTCATTATCGGCCGTTTTTACCCTGCGAATTCGGTCTGGAATTGTTGCTTCAAGCATTTTATAGTCCCCGAAACTTGCGAAGTATTCTGCGTATCCCACTTTATTGCGCCAGTACGTTTTTATGAAGATGGCCTTTGATAAGGAAACACTACATTCCAGGCGCGATGACTGCTCAATTGGCATTTTATTAGCATGAATGATCTCTCTTGTTGACACCCACACTTATAATGTAAAAGTTGGAAAAAATTGGTGAGCAAATTGGCTCTGTACTTCATTTTTTTCCTTGTTAGCGTTTTTCCCTATGTTGACGTATTCGACGAGTCGTCTTTAGGCTTCCCTTTGCCTTCGAGAAAGTGAGAGATGAAAGACGAGGGTTATCAGCAAGTGAAAATCTGCTACACGTTACCTTGATTACGATTCATATTAGGGGTTAATCATTAGGAAACACTCACCCTTTTGCGAGGTAGGCCTATCCGGGTGATCACTATAATCCACGCGATCGCACGATGTTTGGAAACACAGACAGCATTTGTCACGAAAGCTCTCATTTTGGTTCCTATTTGTTGTGTCATAGCAATAGTATCTCTCTTTGTGGAGTCTTCGTTAGTGCCATTAGAGAAAGAAGGGACACTCCGAAATCCCCCTTCCGTCAAATTCTTCGCTGGAACTGACACAATCTTGATTCTCCTCTATCAAACTAAAATTAATTTCATCCAATATTCTTTTACTTTTGCTGCCATCTCTTTTGTAGCATGATTTTGATATGTCAAAACACTGACTTGGTTGTTGTTCCCCTGCAAGTAGTACCACTTTTCTAATATCATCACATCTCAGGCAAAACTTGAGTGTGTCACGCACTCTCAGGAAGACCTTAGCTAGCTCTGAGAAGTTCATTTACCTTTTTCCCTCCAACTGGATTTTCACCGAGTGGAAAAAAAGGGCGCTATTGCAATGTACGGGGGCATCCTCTAGAACTAAGCCTAGGAGAGGGCTGAAAAGGCGGAGAAAATGAAGATGGCTCACGTACCCTGGTGGCTGTACTCCCTCGCCCAAGGCTTACAAGGGAGGTCTTTCAGGACGTAGAGCGTTTTTCCAATATGGTTTCCTGCACTTTGTGAAAACTCATACGTGGAACACAGAGCCGTGGTTAATTTTTCCTGAGCGCTTCCAGGAAGGTCAGAATAGTGAAGAAAAGATACTCCAAAGTTCGATCCTCCCCGATGACTGGTTTTTGCAGCATATGCCTGTGTCTCCAGATTGTGTTCAAATGGCACCAGCGTCGATTAACATGCCATCCTCGTGATTGGCGAGAGTTTGAAGGCTCCCACATGGATTACAACAATTTGTCACCATGAGGGATTGAACTTCGGACCATTTCTTCACCACTGTTTTGAGGTTCCCAGAAGAGTTGAGGAAAAAAGGACCATAGTTTTATATTCCTCGCGTGAGCCTCTAAAACATGCAAAAAACCATTTTCGGAAATGCGCTTGACCTGAATGATCCTCCTTGTTATTCCCGTTTGTAACGAGATGAACATGATTTATGCGGTTTTAAAAGCAGAAGTCGTGTGAACGATCCCCTTCGACTATAGGATAGACCCACACGGATCAATCACAGATGTGGCATTTCCGTGGTCGGAACCATCTAACGAGAGCGCTAGGGCCTTGCAAACTAGGCTGCTGATGCTGCAAACTTTTTTCTTTTATCATGCTGTTGTTTGGCTTTGCGCCCTCTCGCCTCATACTCTCCTCTCCGCGCTTAGTCTCTCATTGCCTTAGCACAGCTGATTGCGAAGGTCTACGAACCCTTAAACTGAGCGTTGTGGACCGACTCTTTTCTTTCTTCTTTACTGCCGGCTCACTTCGCACTATTACCTTCATATTCATGTGCAAGATCACACCAGTTTGACCTGGGATATGCCTTTAAATGGTTTCCAAGTTGGTGTAATTGTTCTGCAGATCATACATTAACTTAACTAGAAACGCCGTTGTCCATGAATTGACTAGATAGCTTCAACACAGCTGCGAAACATGCTCATTTCGGGCGATTTGAGAGTTTAGGGGAGGTTAAAACTGGTGACGCTGTGGGCAGCTTGAATGCGCCCTCTGAGGAAGATAGTGTGTACGCGCACATTATCACCACGATGCCCCCGTACGCTCCTCCGCGCCAATAAGCGTCTTAAAAGTTTTAGAGCCTCCACAGATTGTTCAGCCCATGAGAAAGACGAGGGTACGGTAGCATTTGCGTGAGTGCAGACAGACCACAATGCAAATTTACAATGATGTGTTAGTGTGTTACTCATGCAATCCCGTAGCTCACACTTGTTCCTCATCATGCAAACGTTTTTTGCTCTTTACAATTTGTTTTCAGGAGAAACGGTGTCTATAGTGAGCTCGACGGCTGTGTTCTGCACGTGTCCAGCTGGATACGAACGCATGCGACCAGAATATTGGGGTGGCTCGGAGATATCAATCAGTTACAAATGTAAATGAACAAAAGTTGAGGATTCTGCTCTCGAACTACCCTGCGGAATCCTTGCGCTGTCGTGATGGCAGCGTGATGGCCTCGTTTGCCTGGAAAACTGGTGCTGTGTCTTTTTTCATTTTTACCATGGTTGTTATGTGCAATTTCATATGTATGAAAACATAAATTAGTTTATTTTCGTTTGATACATTCAAAGATCAGAAAGTTGCTGTCAATACCCTCAGTACAATCTCTAAGGACCCTCGTAAGAGTAGAATGCGTAATTGTCTGGAGCCCTCAAAGGAATCCTCCCCGAAAAAGCACCTTTCTATTTCATTCATGAATCACTGGCTTGCAACTTATCCTTCACTATAAGAACGAGAAGAACCAAAAAATTGCGTTTGTTTCGGTAAACAGTTCAAGCCGAAAAGACCCGCATTCAAGATGCGGCCGAACATCTGTCACAAATGCCGGCGGCGGGAACGATTACACGTTGTCCTCGGTGTGCCGTCGCTAGGAACTGCTTTTGACCTTTTGACTTGCTGTGCTAACGTCTCACATCTGTGATGCATCCTATTCTATCGTTCTCCAAAAATCAAACATTTTAACCCGATTCCGCAATGCGTCGCCTGATGAGTGGCCGCCCCAAGGCACAGTTCTTTCCATGCGTTCTTGCCCGACCTATCTTCTACCGTCCATAGAGCGTGGTTTTGTAAGTATATTTTTCTTCGGAAACTGCTCTAGGGCGTGGAAATTTGCATGTTGTCTCTGGTGATCACAACTGGTATATTCAGGCTGGAAAAGAATGCAAGAATTTCCCAGGAAGATTTCCTTGAAAGTATGCTCCAGGATCAAATTTGGTTGGTTTGCACAGGATTCTGAATTTATTGGTGCAAAGTGGGTCGGCAGTAAAGAAGAACAGAAAGGAGTCCGTTCAGAACGCTCAGGATAAGGGCTCGCCCACCTTCGTAATCAGCTGTGCTGAAACAATAAGAGACTAAGCGCGAACAGGAGGGTGTGAGGTGAGATAGCGCATCAAATGAGAGGGTGCCAAACAACAGCATGATAAAAGAAAGAAAAATCTACAGCTTCAGCAGCTTACTTTGCAAGGTCCTAGCGCTCTCGTCAGGTGGTTCTCGTGCACGGGAATGCCACATCTGTGATTGTCTTCTAGGGGCCTTTCCTACAGATTAGGGAATCGTTCACACGAATTTTGCCTGGAGTCTGCCTTTAAGATACATTGCTGCTTTTGGAAGAGACACTTTGCTGAAGCAAGTTTGGACTTACATCCATTTCCCCGATGAGTTAATAAGGAAAGCTTTCAACAAGGAAAGTGTTTCAAATTTTCTTGGGACCCTGAATTTAGACCTAGGTAAATCGATAGAGCGTGATACTGTTACAAATACGAAAAGTAAAAAGCTACGCGAACTGTCTGAGGAAACCGCGAGAGATCAAAGTTGGCTGTTAGTGCAGCGTTAGTATAATGATATTTGGTCAAAGCCCAATTGTAAAAGATTTCAACTTCTCCCTTCGTAGAACCTCGGCATAGTTGTGATGTTATGATCTTATTCTTCTGCCAACAGTGGCGCTGTTCTGCTCTTGCGGTGGTGGACTGGGCCTTTTAGGAAGACGATCTCGTCGAAACGTCAGGCCACTAAGATTTTATGCCCCTGATGGCGAAAATGACATCTGTATTTAACGCATGCATTTGGCACTAATCTGGAATCACCAACTTGAATGCAAAGTTTTGCCATCACGGGGAATTGAAATTGGGACCAGTTTGATCGCTAATCACTCCCTTGGCAGATTCACGTAGCAGTTTTGGTTTTCACGTTTGAACAATCATCCCAGGCTCTATCAGTTTACCTAAAGCTACACTTCCCTGGCAAGTGTTGTTGCCTCGAGAACCTTATGCACGTCCTTGCACAATGCCTTTGTTCTACACGGTCGAACGCCACTGGATAAACTTCAACGCATGTAGGTTGCATTTGATGAATTATGCCGTATTTAAAAGAGCGAGCGAAAAGAGCGGGTGGGCAAAAAAGGACCGGTCAAGAGGGAGCAGACATCGCTACGTAAACCGCCGCATCCAGCCGAAGCAAAAGCAAAATACAGCACCACAAGTGACTTTGTCGATCTTTGCCGTAATGTCGGTCTACCTGAACTTGTCGTAGGGTATGCCTTTTAGCCAAGTTGAGCTAGATAGTTATTAAGAGTGTTCCTGTGGGATCCTATTTTCGTGGTGCACATCTTCTTCAGCATTTTTGAGAACGAACGTTACATTCACAATTGCTAGAGCTTAAAAAGTTGCTTATACTTATACTGGGAGTACCAGAACATAGGCGAGCAGCACATTGAAGAATTCTTTGTCATTTGCTTTTGCCTGGAATCTCTGGTGCCTAACTGCTTTTTAGGAGATTTAGATTGTTCAGTAATGTTTGGTCACCGATATGTTGCGTATCTCTAAGAAAGGTGAAGAGGGAAGAGCGGTTAGACCACGGCATTTCTAAGCCATATAAGTTTAACGTTTTCGGGTCTCGGAGTATTTACAGACTTTTATGTGGTCGTTGTTATGTTTCCTCTGAAATCTTGACTGGAAGCACGTTTCAGCAACGCTCATTGATCACCTTCTTCACTTCCGACAACACAGTTGTCACTGCCGACGGGAAAAGAAACACAGCACACATCTAAGTTGCTGATAGCGTTTGTAGAATGATAAACCATATGTCTGCCAGCAAGGAAGAAATGATAGAAGAGCGTTGTCATCAAGCAAACTTAGCGCTCATATATCACTCTGCTGCAATCCCATGCATAAAACATCTCGGCACAAGATAAGTGGGCATTCACCATCAGGCTTGTGGCAGGTTTGTAAGGTGCTGATAAAAAGAACTCGCCATGTTGAAAACTAAAGTTAACGCTACATAACATGGCCTGACCTTCAACCCAGCTCCACAGATAATAGTCTGAAGTTTGTTCTACACTGCGTTGCAGAACTATACGACATACCCCGAATTTTGGGTTACTGAAGCTGCGAGGAAATTAGCGCAAAAATGCCTAATGCCATTCGATTTAGCATATAAAGAATCCTATGATGGGGAATCATCAAGCCACTTCATCGACTTCCGGGTTTAGGGTCGAAAAAATGAAAAAATGGCCGTTCAACACTATACGACATAGCGAAAATTTTGACAATTTCTTTGATCCAGGAAAACTTCTCCACAACGTTCTACAATCATAACAGTACAGTATTGTTGATTCACCGTGAGACACTCCCTAATTGAGGAGCCCGATTTGACACATATTCTATGAATTTTTAAAGGCCTCCTCAGGAATTCGTGCAAAATCTTCGAGTAGCTCCTTTTGCAGGAGATGCATGAAATTGCACCGACTGTCTTAGAAACAAAGACTACGAGCAAGGATGCCCCATAGGTTTTCCACCGGATGTAGATCTCGCAAAGAAGTGGACTATTCAAGTGAATCTACATGGTGGGCTACAAAGCAAGTCGAAGTCGACTTAATAACATGGGTAGCAGCGTTGTACGTTGCTGAAAAATAGGGCGGTGATGATGATTGATGGTGATGATGACACAAATGATTTGAGCAAAAATTCAATCTTTTTCCAGAAAAATAGCTTGGATATGATACTGCCTGGCCAACAGCTGGCGTCGCAAGCTGGACGTGGTCTTGACTATTCACCGAATGGAGTCCTCCAACTACCAGTAAAAGATCGTTCACAGCCTTCTACCCTCTACGATGCAGAATCGTCACCACCGCCGTATTTTTCAGTAGTACAACGCTGCTACTCATGTTATTAAATCGACTTCGACTTGCTTTGTAGCCCATAATGTAGACTTACTTGAATAGTCCACTTGTTAGCCAGATCTAGATCCGATGGAAAACCTATGGGGCATCCTTGCTCGTAGTCTTTGTTTCTAAGACAGTCGGTGCGATTCCATGCATCTCCTGCAAAAGGAGCTACTCAAGGATTTTGCACGGATTCCTGAGGAGGCCTATCAAAATTCATAGAATATGTGTCAAATCGGGCTCCTCAATTAGGGAGCGTCTCATGGTGAATCCGTAAACAACTCATCTACAATACTTTACTGTTGTGATTGTAGAACGTTGTGGTGAAGGTGTCCCGTATCAAAAAAATTGTCAAAATTTTCGTTATGTCGTATAGTTTTGCAACGGCCATTTTTCCATTTTTTCGACCCTAAACTTCCGGAAGTTGATAATGTGGCTTGTAAATTCCCCTTCGTAAGTTTCTTTATATGCTGAATCGAATGGCATCAGCCATTTTTGAGCTCAGTTCCTCGCAACTTCAGGAAACCAAAGTTTGGGGTATGTCGTATAGCTTTGCGACGCAGTGTATGTTGGCTTCAAGACCTTCATGAGACTTCAGACCCACTTCACCTCTATTACGTGCCATCCTTTTGCCATTGCTCCTCGAATCCTTTAACGAGCGTCAGCAGGTAAGCCAGTATCTGTCGCATGGCAGAGTTCTCCAGTACATCCTCTACTGAGGTATTCTGGTACACGGCATTTGTCTGACGTCTCCAGTGTAGAGTCGGCATCCGCTACACCCAACGGTCGCCACAGAATTGTATGACGTGTCCAACCCACACAATTTTTCAACTACCTTCAGAAGTGGCAACTAGTGTTTCTCTTTCTGCGCAGAGTCCAAGCCTCCGAGAAAAACACCTTATGGCAGGAGGGACTGTAGAACTGAAGGGGCGACGTCGTGACCGGATGTTCCTCGTCTTGGTCCTTGAACTCTCAATACTTTTGAAACTTTCTATTTCGCCCCCTTCTTGTTGCTCGACTCTGGAGCTAGGGCGTTCATCATGTTCATTTTCCGACGTAGGCACGCATAGCTGCAGCATTCGAGAATGTTCGTTCCGTCGAGCGTGAATGGGGCATGAGAACTCGTCCTGTTAAACTCCTACCCCCAACGTCGATGGTAATCTCCTTGTGAGATGGTCCAACTGTGATCGCCAATCCGCTACAGGGCTCACGAAGAATCCGTGCACTGCAATATACCAGTCACCAGGGACCTCTTCTTCCTCCTCGGTGTCCAAGACCTTTTTCAAGTCGACCAAGTTGAGACATAGCGCTACTCGACAGTTGTTTATCCCATTCGTGACAATGTTAGCCACCGGTGGCTGACGCGAAGATGCTCACCTGGGATCATTTCATCCACCGGTGGCCCTCATAGGAAAAGTTTCAACAAAAATCGTTGATTTTTACCACTTCACCTCACTTTAAGAAAGGGTCGCGAGGGACGTGGACGGCCGGCCACCGATAGCAGCCATTTTGCGATCGTATCAAACGGAGCTGGTCCGAGCGGGCAAACGAAAATCTTGCGCGGTCGCGAATGGGGTAATGGAAAGTCTAGCAAGGTTCTGAAGACAACTGGCGATAAGTTTATCAGATGTCCTGTTCTGATTTTGTAAAGGCTTTGTTATTTGCCTGGTTTATTGACTTACGTACAATACCGCTACTAATTTTTGTTCAATCGACGGTTTGCGACGGTCGGAAACCGTTGCAAACCGTCGCTTCGCCATAACTCTCTTTGAAATGGTTCGTTCGACCTAGAGGTTATACCGTCTGATAGCTCTGCTCGAGATCTACAAGGTGGTATTTTTAATTTCTGAAACAGCTTCTTCTGAGATTGCGCCATGCACTCGACCTCCATCCCGAGAAGTAATGAATATACTCTGAATGTGATGCGCATATAAGTCCTCCTATGCAGCCTTATCATCCCACCGGAAAGTAGGTTTTAACACTTGCCTCAGAATACCCCACTTACCCAATCTGTCCATCATATTGTGAGATTGAATGAACGTTTTTTTTCGAATTTCACGATCTTCACTTCGTTCTAGAGCCTCATTGGTTAAACGTACTCTATCTGCGGTCGTCATCCCATTCTTCAATTCCAAATGAGAACCTTCGAGCAGTTTCCAGTAGTAGTAGTAGGCCCAATATGTGACACAACCCACTTTTAGAGAAGATGTTTTGCGGAAGCCTGAGAAGATAGCCAGGAATTCTCTCCACAAGCGTGGACTACGGTTACTTGTCTGTAGGAATAGTGTAGAATATTTGGTCACTAAGGAGCCCTCCATCCGTGGTGTCGCCCCAAACATCACTGTTCGTCATGTCCTTGTGAAATGATCACTTTTTTTGCTTGTCCAGATGAGCTTTGAAACCTAAGATGTGCACCATTCGATTTTCCATGAGAAATACTATCGAATTTTGTACAACACAGATTACACACAAAACTTTGTTTTTCTCACTTTTTTACTCCCCATTGCCGATTGTCGTCCCAACCCTTGGCGCCACGTGCGATTTAGCCAGAAATTCTCTCCACTAGCGTGGACTACGGTTACTTGACTGTAGGAATAGTGTAGAATATTTGGTCACGGGTGAACCCTTCATCCGTGGTGTCGCCCCAAACATCACTCTCCGTCATGCCCTGAAATGGAAATCAGATTTTTTTTGCTCTTCCAGATGACTCTGCAGAGCTGTAGGGTGCACCATTAGATTCCCCATGCAAAATGCTATCGAATGGTATACATTCAATGGCCGATGTCACACTTTGCGATTGGCGCGATTTTGCACCAATCGCAGGAGCGACCCGTCGCTTCATCGTGCGAGTGACGGTAGATTTACCCCGCCGACCATCGATAACTCGGCGCCGCTCGGGTAAATCTACCGTCACTCGCACGATGGAGCGATGGGATCGCTCCTGCGATGTATACCATTCGATAGCATTTTGCGTGGGAAATCTAATGGTGCACCCTACAGCTCTGCATAGTCATCCGGAAGATCAAAAAAAACATTTTCATTTCAGGGCCTGACGGAGAGTGATGTTTGGGGCATCACCACGGAAGGTACGCTCGTCTGCAATCAAGTATTTTACCTGATTCCTACAGAGAAGAAAGCGGAGTCCACGTCGGTGGAGAGAATTCCTCGCTTAATCGCACGTGGCGCCAAGGGTTGGGAAGACAATCGGCAATGGGGAGTAAAAAAATGAGAAAAACAAAGTTCTGTGTGGAACCTGTGTTGTGCATAATTCGATAGTATTTTTCATGGGAAATCGAATGGTGCACATCTTGGGTTTCAAAGCTCATCTGGACAAGAAAAAAATGATCATTTCACAAGGACATGACGAACAGTGATGTTTGGGGCGACACCACGGATGGAGGGCTCCTTAGTGACCAAATATTCTACACTATTCCTACAGACAAGTAACCGTAGTCCACGCTTGTGGAGAGAATTCCTGGCTATCTTCTCAGGCTTCCGCAAAACATCTTCTCTAAAAGTGGGTTGTGTCACATATTGGGCCTACTTCTACTACTGGAAACTGCTCGAAGGTTTTCATTTGGAATTGAAGAATGGGATGACGACCGCAGATAGAGTACGTTTAACCAATGAGCGCTCTAGAACGAAGTGAAGATCGTGAAATTCGAAAAAAAAACATTCATTCAATCTCACAATATGGTGGACAGATTGGGTAAGTGGCGTATTCTGAGGCAAGTGTTGAGGCCCATCTCTCTATGGTATGATCAGGCTGCATAGTGGGACTTATATGCGCATCACATACAGAATATATCCATTACTTCTCGGGATGGAGGT
Source organism: Teladorsagia circumcincta (assembly GCA_002352805.1). Classification (NCBI taxonomy): domain Eukaryota; kingdom Metazoa; phylum Nematoda; class Chromadorea; order Rhabditida; family Trichostrongylidae; genus Teladorsagia; species Teladorsagia circumcincta. The sequence goes on from KZ345014.1 coordinate 385,154, forward strand.
CGAGTGCATGGCGCAATCTCAGAAGAATCTGTTTCAAAAACTGAAAATACCACCTTGTAGATCTCGAGCAGAGCTATCAGAGGATATAACCTCCAGGTCGAACGAACCATTTTAAAGAGAGTTATGGCGAGGCAACGGTTTGCGACGATTTCCGACCGCCGCAAACCGTCGATTGAACAAAAATTAGTAGCGGTATTGTACAAAAGATTACGAAAAGGCGAAAAAGGAGTGATTGCATTATCACTTGGGAATTAGGACTTTTGAAGAGGACTGGCAGCCCACCATAAGGATAGTACATGTTCATGGTCAGGATTGAGAAAATCCCTAGCATATTCAGATTTCTCACAAGTGTCATAGGGTTGGATGGGGCACAGATGGTGAGTGAAGAAATGTGGTGGCAGCTGATAAGAGCATATTGAGACTTCAAGTTAATAACTGCAACAAGCTCAAAGCGCCCTCCGCGGTGACAGTGAAATGTTGGTTCTCATAATGGGTACAGGAGATCGCATGTGAACACTGATAGTGTTTGTCGAAAGTGGCATCAACTGATAAGCGTTGATAAGCGGCGTCAGAATATTAGGTGTTTCAGGAAGTTCTATCGTTTTCCCCACAGTTACATGCTTCTTTTTTCTCGAATTCCTGAGAAACTGCAATTAGTGTGGGTTTTGCAGAGCTTTTCCTGCTCTATCCAAACCTACCTCAGGTTTGCTCTAAGAGTTTTTCTCAAGACTTTTACAATTGCTTGAATACGATATTTTCGATCAGCAAGTTGGCAGGCGATTTTCTCTTTCTAGCCTTAAATAGACTAGAAAGTAGCGGGAGCAGCTCAAGATATAAACGATACACTTGGCTTAGATTTGCGCGGTATATGCTACATAGCAGTAACTAAAGTGAGAGCCTCGGGTAACCCATTAGCCAGAAGTTCTGAATGAAACACTTGTGCGCAGGACAGTCGAGAAGGCTCTGCCCTACCTATACGTATATGGTTTGTGGAGCCGAGCTATACGGAGGTAGCTGGAAAGCCCAAAAAATATGATAGAGGCATGCCGAGAAAGCCCCAAATGGAAGGGTCGTCCATAAATTTCTAGCTGTTTTATGTATTAAAAGCGACTCTCTCTTGTGCTGATTTGCGACGTACAATGAAGAATGGATTCTTTCCTACAGCCCACGAAGATTTGCTGAGTAAATCGACAAGGAACAAGCTCGACGAATTTCGCAAAACTTAAATTGTGCTGAAGGAGGGTTTTGGCAACGTTCATGAGATCAGCGGCCGGCAGCTCTTCGGAATCGGGTGGAACTGTTACAGTGGGAAGTACTCCTAACAGTATGACAAAATAATTTCAGAACTCTTGAACATTTGGCTGATACCCCTCATTATGGAAGGATCGACTCATCCCTGATAGGTGGCCTGGACGCACATCACACAACCAACCCTGCCCAAGTTGAACCAACTAGGCTACGGAGTGATACTGCTAGTAATGCATCAAAACTAAACATGATGCTGAAATGACCCTCCCTCAGTTCATCGCCTCCAGAGCTCCAGCATTCCCAAACTTACGTACCCACTCGAATAGCATCTTATAGCAGAAGATCCGAGCATTCGAACGGTTTCTATTCCAGCTTCAGCGCTTCAGTTTAAGCCGAAATGCATGCATTTGAAATTTGGGGTCAAAAAACGACAGTACTTTCTGAAACAAGTAATATAAACCTTGTCAAATTTGCTGGGTTTTTCGCAAAAACAATGAAACGTTTTCTCTTTCATGCTATATGGGAGGGGAAGGTTAAGAGTTGGACGGAGACATGGATGATGAGAAAGTGACGATGACTTAAATGGACTGATAAGTGGAACGTGGGCAGGGCAACGTTAGTTACGCTTCTGGAAAGTAATGAGCGATATTCGCTCCGATAAAAGCAACTACATTAGAAAAAGTAAGCAGTGGGGCTACACTACTGGGTATTCAGCCAAACCGAAGTAATCCACTATTGAAAAAACCAGCATCATTCGACCGCTAAATTATTTGGATTTCTGAATAATAGTGAATTTGGTCATGGTCGGGGATAAGAGTTAGATGCCCGAAAGTCAGATCGTTACATTCCTATTCCATTTCTACTAAAGCATGAGCATGAAGCATTCTGCCGTTGATCAATGCCTCTTTGGGGTGCGGCACGCATTCTATAATACTTCCATTTGTACATTTACATTGTTCCCATCCATCGGGCAAGTGGTGTAGTGGCAAGTGCACGCGGTCCTGGGTCGTGCGTCGTCCAGGCCAACTAAGCCTTCCGTCCTTCCGGGATCGGTTAATTGGTACCAGACTTGTCTGGGAAAATAAAAAACACTTCTACATCGGCTGGCCTCCGCAGGTCATTGTACAGGCCAACTCGAATTCAAACGACAGGGCGAATGTACAAATGGAAGTAGAGTACGTGCCGCATCCCAGAAAGGGATTGATAGACGGCAAATGCTTTATTCTGTCCATTGCTACCAGCAAAAAAACCTATTCGACCGCTCAACTGCCTTTGTTGAAAATCAACGCTGGATGGTTATGGGTTATGAAGGCCAGTATGCCTTTGCACACTACCGCGAGCAGTACAAGGTGGGGCAAACTATTGGTGCACCAGTGTTTCGATCGCAGTTTGGGACTGACTTTCACTAATCAATTTTACCCATTAATGTTATTTGTAAAAAAGATGGCAATCCAGGACATATCAATTGTTTTCAAATCGCCTCTATCCTTCACATAACCCTTGAGACCTTTGACGAATGCATCGCATGTGGCACGCAGATATTTTCCATCAATTTCGTCTCAGGATTGTAAAAGCGCCGTTTCAAAAGGCTTAAATTAGATTACATGGTAGAGCAAACTTTTCTCTCCGAATTAGCCATATTTGGAATCAAATCGCTCTAACACGGAGAACTTTGGAACGAGGACTTTGTTCTCGAGAAATCGTATGACTTTGTTCTGTAGGTTCAAGTTTTATCCCATTCATCAAGTTCATAATAATATTTTATGTGATTTATATGTAGATGGAGACACAGTTTCGCATTCATTTGATTTGCCTTGATGTTGTACACGCTGAAGATGGAACATCTATGGGGTTGCAATTCACTTTAATTCATAAGGTATAATAGTGTTACAACTCTCTTCAGTTCACAAGGCATAAAAAATTTAATTTTCAAATATCATTCGCAAAGTATTCGAATTAAATGTGGTCTAGAGAGAAGCTTACAGAATGAATGAATTAAACGCATCAACTTCCGAAAAAATTTAGCAAGTACTGTAAAGGGATTCCTCCCACTGTCGAATATTCAAGGGAGCGTTTTCATCGAAGCTGTTCTCGTCTCCCAGTGTGGAATTGTTCACGAACGAAGGCTGGTGGTTCTGGTGCCCAATGAGCCTGAAGTACTTCGTGTAGAGCTGCGGAGATGAGCGAATTTGATTTGTTTCAATAGTAATACTCTCTCAGTATCACGCTACCATATGTACACGGGTGGCCAAAAAAGAGACACTTCACCCTATGTTTAAACACCACTGATCACACTTTGCTAAATTGCCAAATGCTACCCATTGAAAAGCACATTTCTATCTATCAGCAAATCTCATAACAGCGACGACATCAAAAGAATTTGCCATGGAAACGTTGTGCACGGTTCGAGCTCAGCGTGGTCCTCGACGGATCATGGACCATCACGACATTGTTTGAAAGGCTGGTCTCAGAGGATCTTGCATTCAGAGCTACTGCCTCTGGAAAGCTATCCACAGCTAACCGATTGGAGATATTATGTAGCAGCTTCAAGCTGGAGCACTTACGATTGGTTTCGTTGAGCTTGACGGTGATGGCAGATGAAGTCATGTTCTGAAGACGGTGAGGGCAGTGATCAAGGGCTTGCTTCTGCGTACGGAGGGACCCTTCAGGAGTATTTTGCCGCAGGGTCAACCGTTCGTTCGAACTGTTCGAGCGAGGGGGTCG
>KZ345014.1:415603-442416 GCA_002352805.1 Teladorsagia circumcincta
TCCAGTTGCGAGCTTGCGACTACGACCACAAGGGCGAGGATCCGGACGATTCTGTTGACATACACCCAGGTGAATGATGTGGGTGAACGAGTGGAGCGCAATCACTGTTGGTGGGCGGGACATGTCCAAGAAATGTGAATTGAGTCCGCCAACGAAAGTGAATTCGATTGTCCTGAGAGGCAGAGGTTGCTCGAGGACAGAGCAACATTCCAGAAATTCATCACATATCAAACAGAGGATCAAGAAGAAAGCCATTCTCCTGAGACTGGCTTTCTTCTTGATCCTTTGTTTGTAATGTGATGAATATTCCTCTGTGTTTCATTGAATTGAAATGCTGATGGGTTCTGCTTTGTATCATGAGTGATTTATTGAGATTGTATTTCTTTCCTACGACTGCCTTATGCAAACGTAATAAAAAAATAAAAAAAATAAATAAACTACTATAGGTGGGCAATTTGGACAACTCAAATATGAAGTTTCTTAGCCTCCTGAGGCTGGCTTTCTTCTTGATCCTCTGTTTGTAATGTGATGAATATTCCCCAGTGTTTCATTGAATTGAAATGCTGATGGGTTTTGCTTTGTATCATGAGTGATTTATTGAGATTGTTTTTTTTTTCCTACGATTGCCTTACCTTATGCAAACGTAATCCTACTATATATAATTTGCTAAGTATGTCTGTGTGTGCGTGTGTGTGTGTGCGTCCGTTTGTCACGAAATTCATATCTCGATTCGTTGCGGCCAAGGAGCGCTGCTTTTTTAGTATGGTGTAGGGGGTAGGGTGGGAACATGTTTGGTGGGGGACCGCAATTGATAAATGCTGATAAGGGCTGATAAATGGGGCTGAAACGCAAATGTCACGAGATTCATAGCGCGTGTCCCAGCAGCAGTGAGGCGACGATTCCAACAAGTGATGTGGAGGGTGGGACGGGAACATGTTTGGTGGGGGACCGAAATTGATAACTGCTGATAAAGGCTGATAAGAGGCGCCAAAACGCAAATGTCACGAGATTCACAGAGCACGTCCCAGCAGCAGTGAAGCACGGTTTCAACAAGTGATAGGGAGGGTGGCACGTTGTCATATATGGAGGGGGACAAAAAGTGATAACTGCTGATAAGGGTTCATAATAACGACGTGCATAAGAATGTGGAGGTCAACAAATCAGATTCTAGATGAGAAGCATTTCGACTCCATTATATTTTGCTGTCATCGCCACGACCGCTACTATCCCCACTTCCTAGGAATGTGCTGTGGTTGTTCTATGGAATGTTGTTAACAGTACCGGGTATTTCCATTCCAACACCATTACCACCAATTTCTATCCGACCGCTAAATTATCCTGACCTGCAATTCATGGCAGTTGTTTACGAACACCGATTCGGCTCCGCGCTCCACCGCGCGTATCGAACGGTTAGCTTCAACGAAACAAGGCCTATCGAAGGTATGATACCGCGTATCACGAAGCAACTAACGTTGGTTGGGTTCTTTAGCGGCGGGACCGAACGCTTCACAAGCTGTCCACTTTTATCATAGCCTACCGTGTCATGCACGCGGTAGTGTGCGGAGCTAAACTGGTAAATAAATAAAAAAAATAAATAAACTACTGTAGGTGGGCGGGGCATGACCAAAGTGGGCGGAGTTTGTGACGGAGATCATGACTCGGTTTCAAGAAGTCCCGGAGACCGTAAAAAAAAGGTGGATGGAGTGGGTAAACGAGTGGAGCTCAATTACTATTGGTGGGTGGGGCATGTCCGAAACGGGCGAAGTTCCACACGATACTTTGTAAATCGGCGCCAAGTAGTCCTGGAGACGGGAGAGAAGTGGGCGAAGGAAAGAAAGTGAATGTCTGTTGCTGTGCGGAGGATACACCGAAAAGCAGGCCCCGTCGCCAAAGTGGGGAAAAGTTGACGAGGAAGAAAAAGATAGGTTGGACATGCAAAGAAATTGGCGGAGTTTACCACGAGATTCATAATGTCCAGAGGCAGTCCGAGACCGGGAAAAACGGACAATTGGTTGACGATGGCGAACAATTGGTGGACGAAGGAGGGAAGGTCAAAAACCATCGTTGAGGCACGGAGCAATCAAATAGAATTCAGCTTGAAAGGCAAATATTCGGAGTGTATAAGGCCAAATTCGAGAATTTGCACTGCACCATCCCATATCGCCGCAGAACTGTGCTGTGCGCGCAACGCGTGCTGCGCCAACTGGTAATGTATACCGCTGTGCCTGCTTTCGCCAAAGTCTTTCGTTAATGGACGCAGAATTTCATGTTTCAGCCGTTGAATTACACGAATTGTTTCACCAAGTAAGCCATAGGCGTTTTGAGTAGCGAGCAATTTTGTATCGTTGTTCTACGGAGAAATCGGAGCAAAAGCAGTTCATGATTGGATGCCCTATGCTCACGAGCGGAATGCATAGCATAGCTATTGTCTGGCTCCCTCAGCAGAAGGGTCATGGACGGAGTACGTTGGCTGCTATTCTTAAGTTTTGACATGGAATGCTCGCCATCCAAAAGTGCAAATCATTCGATTAACCAACTGAGAATTTGAAGTAACTGTTAGTGAAATGAAAATATTCGCAATACTAAGACCGGACCAAAAAACCTAGGTCTGCTCAGTAAGCTAGAATACTGCTCCTATATGCTAGAATGCTGCGCAGCTGGAATGCTTATGAGGTACGATATCCAGTCGCAATAATGAGCTGAAGCTGTGCTTTTGAAACAAGTGATAAAATTCCCTGAATCTGAATGGTTCGAAAAACATGAAAACCGCATAAGAGGTCAAGGATGCCACATTACACTGCAGTTCAGACTCCTAATCTCACTCTTATTATATTCTATGAATTTTGGTTCTCCACCAAATACGTTCCCGTCCCACCATGCAAATCACATTTTGGAATCGTCGTTCACTGCTGCTGGGACACCCTCTATGAATTTCGCAAAATTTGCGTCCAAACGCCTCTTATCAGCCCTTATCAGCTATATAAGCTGGCTCCCCACCGAATGTGTTCTAACCCACCCCCACACCACTCTAAAAACACAGCGCTCCTTGGCCGCAGCAAAGCAGCTGTGAATGTCGTGACAGGTGGACGCATGCACAGAGATACTTAGCGAATTATATATAGTAGGATTATCCAAACGCACTGTTACTGCATGTACCTACCACTATCATTAACCCTTTGATTACTGGTGGGACACATGTGTCCCACTTTGTAGTCAAAGACACTACCACAGTTTCAGGGGATATTGAGGCAGGAGCGCCCATTTGATGGCTGAATTGTGCACATATAGAAGCTTTTTAATTCTTACTGTGACAGTTAATCTTCAGAAATAGAAGCGAATCATCCCGAGGCCATCCAAAATTCCAGGAAGGTGATCAACGTTGGGGACATATTCTACTGCAGTTACAAGTCGTCGGCGATGTATTAGGTTGAGTCATAAGTAATTGCCGTTTTGACCAAAAATTTCAAAAGCTCACAACTCTTTTTTGAACCATCTTGATTGAGTGCCATATTTACCGCAGGTGTCTACAGGTGTCCTCTATCTTCACGAGAGTGAAAGCATACCTTCCTCACCAAGTAAGCAATCTTCGACGTCAAGTATCAGTGGATGTCTGTTTTGAGGTGTTCGCGATGTTGGTAGTTTTTCTCGTTGAGGAAGCGAGCAAGCAAGCGGAACAATTGGTGGTTAGTTGCTATACCTTAGTGGACCACGAAGAGCGGGAGAACATCACCAGGCCAAAATTCTGTACAGTATTCTGACATTCCCTTGTTTCATGTGGGTTGCGAGGTGCTGCGCAATGGAACATTTTCATGTATTGGAAGCCTCAATTTGGCGATATCCGGAGCAAGTCTATGCAGCGTGAGCAGTGGGTGTCTGCGCCTGCGGTGGTGGTATTGCTTGAAGTTTGCAACGAAGCATTCTCACAATCGGAGAGCGGAACCTACTCCGGGTGAGGCTCACCTATTGGGGCTCGTTGTCGCTGCTGAGCTGCGTTTTCCCACTGATGCCTTCGTATGTTGCTTGAGTAGACTGCGCATTCCTTAACCCCAGTGGTCGCTTCCCAAGCCCTTCAAAATTACGACATCTAGACAGCGAGTTTTGGGAGATGTTCACATGTGTTCTCTAAACCACCTCGTCCAACATGTGAGAATCCCATCTTCCCAGCGTATACAATTTCTCCATGGCTTAGAGGGAGCGACACATGGTGCACTGGGAGGGCTGAAGGTCTATTAGAATTTGACGGTCACTGATGCCGGGTTGACTCCGAGAACCTCTTGCTCGCGTTCAGTATCTACGGTCACTGCGTGTCCAAATATTCAGGACCGTAGTCGCCTTGAGGAAGCTTCCCGATCCCAATTTAACAGGTATTCTCTTTTAGCGAGCCTGATCCTCCTGATACACAAGTATTCCGACAGCCTCCTCTTGCTGAGGTCTCCAGTCGGAACTCGCAAAGTAGACAGTGGCGAACATGTGTTGAAATGGACGGCATTATTTCTCCTTGCAGACGAGTACATACGCTGCAATTTCGTATTATAAAAGGACACTTAGGTCGCTACATACTCCTTTGCGTGGAACAACACAAACATTGTTTGGGAGAGATGGTGCGGGTATGAAGAAATCGGCAATTACTTATGACCCAACCTAATAGATACGGCGCGACGTTAAAGAAAGAAACTCGTACCAAAATAGTGTGTGCTGCTCGCAACGCGTCCTTGTGCATATCATGTTTTACTCCGAACCATTCATAGACCATATAATGTTGACCTTTTCAAACACTTATTTTTGTAAAAATTTCGGATAATTGAAGAGTTCATTAATGTAAAAATGTGTGATTGTACATGCTCATTAAATTGTCAAATTATTGAACAAAAAAATCATCCGAGCGGAAATGGTGTGATGACAAGACGGGCCGCTACCGCGCGCAAGGTCACTAGATCAAATCCCAGGACAAAGCCAACGTACATCAGCCAAATTTCTACAGATGGCTGTCTGTTGCTGGGAGGGATAGTTGCAACGCAGAACACCTTTCTAACTTAATTTTAAGAAAGTCGTAGTCTAAGGGTCAATCGAGCTTTGTCGTTCCAAACTTTATGGCAGTAAGCAAGTAACATCACTTTTTGGACACCCTGTGGATAGTCACGTGCAACTATCAGCTACAACTACCTCAGTCCGATCGTCAGATAATTTTGGGAGTTCCCTGTACCAAGCTATCTGCAGACCACTAGCGCACAGCGAAACGGCGCAGTGATTCGGCTATTCTTCGATGATCTCATTATAAAGTGGTCACTCGAAGGTTCAGAAGATGCGCTGTGGAGTAATACGAATTACACATATTCGACGAATAATGGGTGTTACGCACAAATCCTCATCGCTGCTCGAAAACTTCACATTGTGCTATAGCCTGTAGAGTGAATTGTCGTGCAGTCAGACGAGATCTTAAGGGTATTGCAATTGCACATTGTCATATACCACTGATGATTCAAGATCCAGTCATTTTTTCCCGCAAAAGAGCATACAGAACACAAATGCCCGGCCCATGTCGCTACATACCCACGTTCTGTCGCAGTCATGCTCCTCTTGGGAAACCGATCTCGATATATCTTTGGAAAGGGTGGCCTTTCTATGAGTTCAGCCTCAGCCCGCGCCCCCTGCCCGCCTTTTAATGGTGCATTTCAGTCACAGGAACAGACCAGAATTTCGTGCGATGAATATATGACTTGATTGTTCGAAACGCTTTAAGAAAACCTGAAATGCTTACCCATAGTGAGCTTAATACTTTGATGCCGTTCAAACACGGTATTTCCTTGGCAGTATTGCGTAAAAGATGTTGTGCTGAGATGCGAATACTGAAGGAACGAAGCTAAAATGGGAAATGTAAAGGCAGCCCACATTCCGAATTACGAAATCGAAATAAGGCAAACAAACCATATCTACAAGAACGCTTGAGCTCATAAACGACTTCTTCAAATCAGGAGCGTACTTGTACGTCATCGCTATGGAAGGGGCATTGAAACAAGTCAGTGCGCGCAATTCCTGATTGGAGTCAAACACTATAAACAGTGGTCCATTGATGCAGTAGATTTGCCATTGTGAGACAAATAGAAGATTGAAAATCAAACAGTGACATGGAATCGAAGAAATGGAATTAAGAACATGCTGGAATGGTAGGCTTTTGACCTTGAAACTCTCACGGACTCATATTTTCCTCAATTTAATCGCGCAAAAAGAGAACCCACGCAAAAAAAACGTATAAAATAGGAAATGGGGCATGGTTCAGAAGGAAAACCTACCTATCGTGGACTCGCTGCCATTTGAGGTTCGTTGAGTTTTGGAAGCACTGGCCCCTCTTCTACGCTCCATGACGTAGTCTATTAAAGTCCCTATCGCCAACAAGGAGAGAGCCATGAATAGTATTAACGTAAGAATGTTCTGAAAACAGTGCAAACACATATCGCATACCTTAACTTCTTATTCTTCTCCTTACACTATCGCAATTTTATTCTTATTCTCATTTGTGTCAGTACCCTTGCATGATTACAGTGGTGTGCAAAACTCAAATGCAGCGATTACGGCATTTCTAGAAGGGTTTGAAGGGTCGTAGAGCGCTCAATGGTACCCCAGCGGCGAAAAAAGCAGAGAAGAACACACAACGTTACCCCTTTTTTGGCAATTGGTTTTCACTCGTGAACGGATAATAGCTCAGAAAGCTAACATATCATCGACTTTACTGCATTGCGTTTGGTGGCAGCATGTCAGACCATGCACCAATCGAGTTCATTCAGATGCGCTGCGCCACTGGCAACGCCGCTCTTCCAAATCACCAACTACTACTGGGCGAATCGCTTCTGGGGGCGGTCGAAGTCCTGCTCAGCAACCAGTGCACCTTCCGTCGTGAAAGCGCCACATCTCACATTTATGATAGCCAAGTAAATGCTTCGGGTGGTGAATATGTTTTCTCGATGCGCTCCCTCTTTATCGTAATCGCTGCCTTTGAGGACTATCGCAGTTTATCCGTAATGCGTAATGCGAGTAAGACAACCCGATGGAACCTAACCTACATAGAGAGAACTACTGCAGTACATTGCAGATTGCAAATGAAAGAAATCATTGCAAGAGTCACAGATGTCATTGAATTATTTTACTTCATCCATCTCGTTCCTAAGTTTTACACACTAGTGCATACCAGTTCGTAATCTACTGCTACTGCTGCTCCCATTCGCGTCCTCATTCAATGGCATTTTCATAACATATCTTGTGTCGACAATATCTTATTGTTTACACTTGTCCCTCTGGCGGAATCCACTTTTCTGGCATGTTCGCGCATTTTTTTTTCGCATTGAATATTCGTTCGGCATGGATGTCGAAATGAATTGAGTGTTCTTCCACCGATTCCAAAGTCTCACCACTAGCGGTACCTCTTCCGCCCACAAGACGGTTTTCGCAGTCCGATGACTGATTGCAACCGAAATCCACGTTGGCGCTGGAGCGCGCGGCACACTGCTTCCGCGCGCGCCTCAGTGTCATCGTGGGGTGGGGGAATATAGCTCGCCCCGCGAGCTCTCGCTACCCCCACGCAAAAAGCCACCTTCGGGAGGTTATCCGCAAATACACGCAGCACTGAACGCGCTTCACGCGCCTGGCTAGGGAAGTTAACTCCAACATGCCGCCAAAGCACGCTCCGGCGAATTCCGCAGAGTGCCACACTCATACTTCTACAGCACAGATGCTCCGTAAAGTGGAAGGGTTCCTAACGTCCATCCGTCGTCGTGGAGTGCGCAGAGAAAACGACAAAAGGGGTATGCCGAATTACCACATGGCGTAATTACGCGCCAACAGTCATGGGTTACGGTTGCGCCTACTCATCGGACTTTCTTATCTATCTAATCTTCCACCCTTGCATCAAAAACATCACCCACCCATCCACAGCTGGTGTAAGTAGTTTTACAGCTTCTGATGCCGCGTTCCTATAGTAGAGATAGAGTACCGCCTCGCCTTCGAGCTCGGATTTTTTGGCCACGTTGGAGGTCACAGCGGCCGTTACCAGCGAGATTTTGCCGGCGGTGTCGCCTCACTGCATAACGTTAGACCAGAATAATGTGTTATGGCCTCGAAAAGGCAAGCTTTCCATACTTCCGCCTAACTGGTTTCAAATTGGTTTTGAACGTGCTCTTTGAATGGAAACATACAGGGAGACCAAAAGAAAAGACATTTTGCCCATGTCGCACTTCGGCCCTTTTTGCTTCGCAAGGATTGCCGTCGTCGACGAAGTTCCTCATCAAAAATTCCTTAAATCCCTCTATAAGTAGACGCATGCCCTCGTTCACTACCCTTACGGTCTTCAAAACAAGACGCCATCTGTCATCGTGGCTTTGAGCTCAAGGAGACCTACCGTAGCTGCTTGAACCTGGAGCTATTACATAATTTCTCGAATCGATTCAATGTGGGATAGTTTCTCAGGGATATTAATTCTAACTATAATATGTAATCCTTCTTCGGAACTTTCCTTTCTGAGGTTTTTTGGAGCACACGATCCATCGAGGACCCCTTTCAGCTCGAACACTGCACTTTACGGGGCAAATTTTTCTGATGCCGTCCACGTTGATGGCTACCATGATTGCTTATGGAATTGAATGTGCTCTCCACTTCTAACTTGGGAGCACTCGTTTTGAAATGAGCAAAGCGTGATTAAAGGCAAAAGTCAGGCTCGTGTTTGGGCATTATGATGATTGAAACTGACCATAGAGATAAGAAATGGAACGACAATAAAGAAAAAACAAAAACAAATCGTCGACAAGGCCGAAACGAAAGCATCGCTCCCGCTGCAGTGAACACGGCCAGCTCGGGAGATAGACACGTCCAAACGAGTTCTCCGGATATGCCAGCTATTTCTTCGGTTGATACGGCAGTCATCTTAGCTGATCTCACACGTTATGCCTCCCATGCAATCTCGGATAGTGGGCGGAGGGAGCAGGGATAGGCGGCGGGAGCGGTAAATACATGCACTGGGGCCTTATTACGGCTCTGTGCGCGATTCCGAGCATGGCAACGTCTTCGTCGGTGCGTAGCCATGCACAAAAACGACAAGAGGGCTTGGTTTGGTCCACTGAGCCTGATTTGTGGCTTTAAGTTCATTTGGGTACCGAGACAATGTCTTTTTTTATTGCCCCTCCCCCCTGTATATGTTGCCACGCGAATAGATTTGTTGTCATTTCTGCTACTCATTTTCACCTACGTGTTTACATTGAAGCCACAAGTCAGGCTCAGTGGACCAAACCAAGCCCTTTTGTCGTTTCTGTGCATGGCTACGCACCGACAAAGACGTTGCCATGCTCAGAATCGCGAACGGAGCTGTAATAAGGCCTTAGGGCATGTATTTACCGCTCCCACCGCCTATCCCTGCTCCCTCCGCCCACTTTCCGGGATTGCATGGCTGGCATAACGTATGAAATCGGCTAAGGTGATTGCCGTATCAACCGAAGGAATAGCTGGCATATCCGGGAAACTCGTTTGGACGTGCCTCTCTTCCAAGCTAGCCTCCTTCGCTGCTAGTGGGGAGCGAGGCTTTCGTTTTTAACCTTGTCGACGATTTATTTTCGTTTTTTCTTCGTTGTCGTTCCATTTCAAATCTCCATAGTCAGTTTCGATCACCATAAGGACCAAACGCGAGCCTGACCTTTGACTTCAAGGAAAGGAAAATGAGGAATGAACTGATGGGCTATTTCTTGAGGTCAAAGCTGCTGTCAAACTAAAGAATATTTGGCCATTCTGTGAGCCACGCTGTCGTCAGAGTGTCAACAATGACGTCATAGCTATGAGTTTGAGTTCACGTTCATTGTGTCGAGCCAGCGTTCCTTTGAGCGTTTCTCAACCCACTGACCTTTGTTGTTAGTGATACACATATGGACCACCATCACAAGAGGAGCTCTTCTGGTACATCAAACGATCCCGTATGCTATGGGAAGGGGCCTTCAGCAAGGTTCACTATCTCCACCAGCTCAATCACTATTAATATTTACACCACACAATATTTAATGGGCAAATGTGAAGTCATAGATGAGACAAATGCGCAAGTGTCGTGTGTGACAGAACTTTGCGTACAACAACATACATAGAAGCCGGCGATTATGGTACATGCTGAAACTCCCATCACCAACGTCAACGCAAGCCCATGGAAGAAAAAGGCAGGCTCCATTGAAAACACAAATATTAACTAGCTGACCTTTTGCATGTGCCACTGACGATTGAATTCATGACATTCCACTCCTTGTAAAGAGATCTGCCTAGTTGTTAAATTACTGATTCCGATAAACTCATGCACGAAACGATTTGCAAGTGATTCTACAGCTCTTTCATGACACGACATAGGCAGACAGAAACCTGGAACGCTGACAATATAAGGAAATTCGGGCTTCCCCAAACAAGTTGTGTATGGGGCGTGTTGTAGGCTGCGAATATGCAGGAAAATATTAGGTAGGAAAGAAAGTTTTGAAACAGCACACAGCCAAAATTGGAATTCTTATTTTTTTTTCTTTATTCATTCTACGACCATCATCATATTGACCATAAGAGTGAGAAACTATACGAGGCGGGCAAATGGTTAATAAGTTGTAGAAATTAGGAGAATTTTCGCCGAAAACTTTTGGAAGTTGGATTTGCGGTTCTTTTCGTCGTTGAGCATCTTATATGCCAGATAAAGAGCGAATCAGCATGAAATATGGAAGGCGTGTATAGGTGGACTTGGCGAATATGGCGGATGGGCAGCCGTAGTCCAGTCTAGTTTGAGAATCGTCTGGCATGAAACCGAAGACACGCGCGCGCTGACGGCATCGCCGTGAAGCACACCGTGTTGCCGCTTTTTTCTATTAAGCTTTTCGCACTTGGTTCGAGCAGCTATCGAGGGGTAGCGCTTGCCATCGTCGTGCAAACAGAACATCACCTACTGTGGACAATGCCGTCACGATTCCAAAAATTTTACAGCATCATCAAATTTCCTGAGACGCCAGGGGAATCAGTGAAGCTCTAGCTTCATAATCCGAGCCAGTGCTAATCTCGCGTTTAATTGACACAGACGGTCCAGTTGTAGTCGTCAGTGGCCACATGCCACAGCCTATCGTCATTGCTGCGCATTAAGTGGCAGGTGTGCAGACGTCGATCGGTGAGATCGTGAGATACCCACTGACCTTGAAATCATGACCACCCCCTCGAGCTCGATGTTAGTTAAAGCCACAAATCAGGCTCAGTGGACCAAACCAAGCCCTTTTATTGTTTCTGTGCATGGCTACGCACCGACAAAGACGTTGCCATGCTCAGAATTGCGAACAGAGCCGTAATAAGGCCCCAGGGCACGTGTTTACCGTCCCGTCGCCTATCCCTGCTCCCTTCGCCCACTATCCGAGATGGCGTGGCTCCCATAACGTGTAAAATCAGCTAAAATGACTGCCGTATCAACCGAAGGAATAGCTGGCATATCCGGAAAAATCGTTTGGACGCGCTTCTCTCCCAAGTTGGCCTTCTTCACTGCCGGGGAGCGAGACTTTCCTTTTCGGCCTTGTCGACGATTTATTTTCGTTTTTTCTTCATTGTCGTTCCATTTCCCATCTCTATAGTCAGTTTCAATCACCATAATGCCCAAACACGAGCCTGACTTTTGCCTTTAAGTCGCTCGTACAATTCCATTACTTGAGAGCGGGTCCGCAACGCTATCCGTGACAACAACCGACCATCTCACGATGAATCTCCGAAAGTACTGTTGAACGTTTTCCGTCTGTTTAATGCACTACATCGACCATATTTCATTCCTGGCCAAAACTGGCATTCTTTTCAAAATTGTGCTCACAAAGCCTTCCAAAACACACTAGTTCAACGATGTAGCTGTCCAAAAAGATACTTTAGTTGCGAAAGTTGTGCTCCTTCTCTTCTTCAAATTCGAATTTTTCTTCGCTCCTTGTTATGGTATTCAAGTTCAAAGAGTCGTTCAAGAAAATTGACTCTTATTTCTATTAGGTTGTTGCATTATAAATGTCGTTTTTGGGCGTACGTAACAAAATTTTGTTGAAACAGCAACAATTCGGCACCTCGGAACGCTGGTAGATAATACCTTAATGCATAGTCTTCACCGTTCCTCACACAAAGACTTGACGTTCCTTTCGAAGATTAGTAGCTGCCGTGCGCAGTTAAACTCGGACACCTGGAGTGCGAATTTTCAGTGCACTCAGAGCTGTTTCTCCTCCACATCGTGCCGCTTTGACTCGGATAATCTAGACAGATGGAGCGTGATAAGAAGTGTTTGACAGCGAAGCCAAAACGTGGTCAGTCGAGTCTGTTGAACCTTTTTGGTGGTTATTCTTCCATGGAATGCAGCTCAAACGTCGTAAAGTAACTTCATCAAATCGGCGTTTTTCTTCCTCGCCGAGCCAATGCACGGTATGATGTAGATCGCTTTTTTCTGACGAAATTTGCTCTGACCGTGTTAGCTAGATTTAGCTCCTCTAGATGTCATTGAACATACACGTGCACACCCACCAATTTTGATCAGTCATCGTCTAAAGGAGAAATTTCAGGTTAAAAACAAGAGGGTATGGGCAAGGAGTAGTCGTCTTTATACATCTGGATCTGGATTCTTTCGAATATGTACATGCCTAAGTACCTCTGAAAGTACAAACGCAGCCAAGTGTGGTGAAGCTAAATTTGAGCGACATTAATGCAACAATCTAATATGTTCCACACGTACACCCCTATAACCAAGGAAACCATTTTGAAAAATCGCTCCACATCCTGAACGACTTCTCTGATTAGATGTGAAGTAGAATGATAAGCCAAATGCAATCCAAGACGGGATTTTAAAGGGAGCTTCTGTCATCTTTTCTATTCAAAATGAAGCAGAAGCACAGTTAAAGCGGTGTGACGGGTCACGGTCTTGAGTTTGCGAAAGCCTATAAGGAGCCGTCTGCCTAGATAAACGCCAGGCAAAGATTGGCGAGCCTAACTCCCCACTTGGAATCCAGCAAACCATACATATGTTCGATATTGAATCTGAAAAGCTAACGGACAACACATCTGAGAAGGATCGCCGAAAGCTGTACTCCAAAAGGTACGAGATCAAATTCTAAAGCATGTTGTACGCCCACAAGCCGATTCTTGCAAGATCCCCTTGAGCGAGATTGACGAGCTCGTGAAGAGCTATAGTCAATATGCATCGATAAAAACCTATTGTTCGTAAAGTATGGCCAAACTGTACTGCGGTCGATATCCTGATCCAAACGTTCTGATTCAAACTACTACACTCATTTTGTCAGTATATTTATGCCCCAGCCTGTTTAGATTTTGATTGCAGAATGATCAACGATCACACCTGTCGTAACGGATGTAGCTACCTCAAGCAGGTTGACCTTAGTCCAAGATCTACAATAATGCAAGAGGTCTCTGCCATTTTCCGATGTTGAAGTTGCAATGTTCATGCAAAGGTCGTAATCGCCGAGAAAAAACACTGGTCCCTTTCTGAGTAAGCCAGATGGTAAACGAGGCCATGAGTCAAGTAGCCACAATTTCCAGTAGGAAACATTTCCTGAAAATACGAAATTACAAAGAGATACACGCAATTTTTCTAAGCCGAGGGCTTCATTAAACGAAGCAATTTCCACTTCACATTGTTTATATTATTTCTTCATTATTCACACGAATTTCGTATCTTCCTGTGGTTTTATCGTCCATTAATCTAACATGCGTCGACTGCTATGGGAAGAAATGGCATGGGAGTAGATGCTCAGCAACTACACCAACTTTGTTTCTCTAGGGCATGGTTCTTGCAACAACGAACAGAATGAGATCGTTCAAGAGCTCCGAAGGGTAGCGAAGAAGACGAAGAACACCTAACTCCGTGCCCTCCTGCGATTCTGACTTGTTCTCACTTCAAGAGCACTCCTCACGATAAACACATAGATGGGTGTAAAAAAGTTGTCCGCAAATGGTGCGCATTTGGTATCTGGCGGTTCGAAAGCGGAGGAAAGTGTTAGCGAATTCCCTTCCCCGTAAAAACAGCTCGACTGTAAACGTCGCTGCCAGTATCATCACTCGCCTGCGCTCATCCTTAATGATTTCGCGTTCATGAATTTGTTCTTCTGCTTAGCGCACAATATACTTTCGTGCTCCGGTGTCTGCCTGCATCGTAGGCTCTTCGACCGCCCAGGGAAGAGATTTCCCCTTATCCGTCACAAACCATCCGCTTCTCTTCTCTTCTTCCATATCTGAGAAGGATTACGCCATTATCAGGGTGAATAGCAGTCAAGAAATTCCTCGACTGCAGCTCACTGCTGTGCGGGAGTAGTGTCAAGAGTTAATTTACCGCCGGAACATCCCCTCCCTGCATAAGCTTTGCGTTCTTCCTCCTCCCGTTGTCCTCCCCTCCTCCCTCCGTTCTTCTCCGGCTACCACTGGAGCACCATGTGGAATGACCGAGAGTGCGCTAAATAGGTGTTTATATGGGCGTTGGGGTGTTGTCACAATCACGCCATTGCAAAACATTGATAGGGCAAGCCCTGCGAGCTATCTAGATTTGCAGGCGGCCTGTTCGTTCCACATCACTCACTTCATCTCGCGGACGGACAGTCGGTCAACTTACGCACATACACACAAACCGACACACCAGGGTTGAGATTTAAGTAATGAAGTGATAATAAAGTATGTCACCCTTTTTTCTCCTCGGAACATGTTTTCAAATCAGTTCACTCGAAAACGTATAAAAAATAGATCAGCCACAGGATAGTGGCTCGCTAGTACAGACGGCGTTTTCCTCTTCTCACGCGCGAAACTTTTTCCTGCGGGAAAACACCAGGAGTGGACCCAGGTTTCCCGCAACGAAAAGTTTCGCTCACGAAAAGCCTCTCTGTCCTAACGAACCACACTCCAGCCACAGCGACATGCTCCATAGTCACCGTTTCTTCTTATTGTTCCACTATTAGGTGATAGAACAAGTTGTGCCGCGCTTTTCAAATTTGGTTTGATACAGAGTTCAAAGCTGATTGATCCTTCTTCCTAGATGGAATAGTTTGGGTTATCTACCGATTTGACTAATCTCCGTCAAATCGGACTAATATCCTCTTATTTCTCAAGTCTGGAAATCAACCTATTTACTACGAATAGATATGTAAACATGCAGTTTTGTCCAGCAGATCCTTTTCGAAAGACTTATATTAACGGATATGGAACAAGTTCCATTTGATGAAAACACGACAGACATTAGATAACTTAATGTTAGATTGTCGCAAATTCGATGAATGTAGCTCATTTCCATTATGCTCACTATTGACTGCTTCAAGATCTGGCAGCACAGGTGTATTCGCACAGAAGACTCAGTTTCACAGTAGCGAGCAACATCCGCTTCATCTTGAGCTGCGTCAGTTCTTAATGATCCTCATTGAGAAAAATGACTGGAAGCTTCCCCCGCGAGCATCTAGCTGTACGAGTTCCAGCAAAGGAGAACAGGCTGAAGCCATTGCAGCTTGTGTACGGACCCTTAGACACATTCACGCCAGTGGCAGCCTATCTGCCCATACTTGTCCGTGAGAAAAATCAAGATGAAGTACCCATAAAACACGTGCCCGGCGTCTTTTCGACAGAAATGAGGCGCCTATCCAGCCACCAAGGTTGTATCAGCAAGTGCTGATCTCGGCATGAGATTAGCCCTTCAACTATGAATCTGGAAAGAAAAAAAAGGATTCTGCTACTTTGTGGCATCATTTTATGATAATATATCCCTTCACAAACACTCGTCGTCGTCCATGGGTCAGTCCCAGCTTTACGGGCTGGAAAATAACACCAACGGCTGGCCCGCTTCTCCGAGGTTGGGTTCAGTTCCCGCATCTGGTCAGCAATTTGTTCACTTGGGTAGTTTGACCAACTAGGCACGACTCTCACACTCGTTTGACGCAGACACCTTTGCGCGTGCGCAACGGGTGTCAACACAGTCATGAACAAATACAGGGTGGTTATTAAATATTGGCGCACACTTCAAAGTCCCAAGTCAGATCATCTATCGGTGCTAGATCGAATCTATGTAGTAGTGTGAAAAGCAGAGCTTGCGTTATACGTTCCTGCTTACTACCTCTTAAGGTCCTCTTCCACAAAGAAGGCTCCTCCCACCGCTATGTTGCGAGCAGTTTCCTACCCGTGTCAGAGATGCTCGACAACTTCAAATGTCCTCAAGAACCGCTCAGCAACAACTGAAGCAGTAACACGAGAATGGCACCATCAATCCAAAAAAAAGGAAGAAGGTAAGGGAGATCACACACGAAGAACACCCCGAGATACGGAAGATCATCATGGAGAGAATGGGAGTGAACTCAATAAAACGGCTGAAGATCATGGAATTTCTATCCAGGTACTCGTCAGGAAGATGCCTACAATTAATGTGCGTAGTTGCCGAATTCGTCGAAGCCACACTCTCACGGAAGTTGCTATAAAGAATATGTTGGAGAAGGCCAAGATTTAGCTGAATAAGACTCGGCAAAGCCGCCTGTCGTGTGGAAGATCTTCACACTGGAAGTGGTGCAAAGTTCTCAAAACGAACGACGCGCAGTTTTTTGGATCCGGCGCAGACATTCTCCCCAACGCCGTGTGCACACAAAGAGCCGACTTCCAAAATCTATCATGCTTTGGGCAGATTGTACTTTCGGAACCGAGAAACCGCTATTCTTCGTGGAAGTCCGTAGAATTATCTCCCAAATCTACTAGGACGCTATTTCACAAAAACTGCTCCTTCCGTGGACTGCTTCGACCTTGAGCAAATCACTGCATTCACCAGCAATACTGGGCGCCTTCACAAAATCTAAGCTGGAGTTCTGTGACCACTATTTTCTAGGTTGCTGGTCACAAGATATTCGGCCATCTATTATTTCTCGCCCAATATGAACCCAATGGATTGTGCGACGAGGCATCTCTTGAGAAAACTGGAAAATTTCAGAAAATAGTCCTACTAATCATACTGAAAAGTGGTCCACGACGCTCATTTGAACGCGAGAATGGGGATGATGAGGGACACATCACACTTCAGCTCTGAAGGAGGGATTCTGGTATGCGGTAAAAAATATTGAATGAATCCCATAAGGACTAACTGAAGCCGGGTAGGGTAAGTGGCGCTATCAGAGGCAAATGTGGATACCCTTCTTTTTGAAGGAGGATAATGTTTAGTAAGGGGGATCATACACGCATCGCATACAAACAACGTGAAACTCGAGTACATTGGCATAATCCAAAAATTAGGCTCTGTCAAGCCTCAAGACATTTTCTGACAGAGCTCAACAAATTCAACCGTGTCTTCGCATTTGGAAAAAAAGCTCCAATAAAAACCGAGTTATAACAAAAAACGCGAAATCGCGCGTTCCGCATGGACACTTCCAATTTCACAGCGTGTACTGCAGTAACGAATTGCGTTGTGCTATTCGTGTAATCGATTACTAAAACACAAATTCCATTCATGCTAAGTGAGCGAACGGTTCTTGCAAAATTGCGCCCCCTATCAGCAGCCAAAATTTCAGAACGCTCCTGGAACCTTAGAAGAAGAAATCAACTGCGGCCTACAACCGAACGAAGACGCTCATTAAGAAACTATCGACTCGGATCGCTGCTAAAGGACGCGAGAAGTTGCAAAATCTTTGGGTGTTACCTTTTCGTATACGCTTGCATTTGAGTAGGGAAGTCGCCACAAGAAATAGGCAGAAGCAATATTCATATTGAATAAACTAATCATTTCGTGACTGTCACATAATGAAGAATAAATGAAGCACATAAAATTGTGACTAACTGTTGCAAGTGTGGTGAGGATAGAATGCGCACAGAGGAGCAGTCGCTATCACAGTGCCTGCGCCGCTCAAAATTGAGGACAAGTTTGAAAGGCACTGTGATTTGTCAAGTTCTGAAAAATACTCAGTAAAAAGTGCACATACAGTAGCGCTCAAAAGTCTTCGCCCAAATGGTTTTTCGGCTGTAACTTTTTTCTGCTTTATCAAATCAGTTTCGATATTTTTAGGAGGCGAACCCTCTTCACTGTACCAGTTATTTGTGTTGGGTGGAAGAAAGAGTTAAGAGAGAAAATAGTTTTATTTGAAGTGCCCGAGTCTTGAAAAAAACGTAAATTTCAACGAAAGGATCGATAGCATGATGAAAACATCAAGCTTCACAGCACTCTAGTAGCCTTTTAGAGTTGCTGAAACCTCAACAGCCTCTGAGTATGGAAACATTCGATGGAGGCGCTGTATTGAGACAATTTCCTTAATTTCTCTTCAAATTTGACGAGTTTCCCGCCCTTATCCCTAGTTCTTTTTTTTTGTCAGTTATTCCCATAACCTTTTCCATAGTGTCTCGGTGACGCTCGGGATATGCAACTGAAGATGCCCCTTCGTTCAAGGCGCGCCATGCTGTCAAGAGCGCTCTTGCACAGTTGAGGTGCGATGTTTTGAACCGTTATATTGCTAGAAGGCGAATTTAGTTCGGTGCAGGTGCTATACGTCTGAATACGTAAGGTCTCTTGGAGCATAGCTCTGTACGTCAGTCTTTACCACCTCTCGAATCCTGTGAAATTGTCGACCGCAAAATGACAGGAAATGGAATGGGTCTGTGCACCGCTGAACTATAAATCTCCACAGGGCTCCAACACGTCATCTGAGGAATTGAAACTGTATCTGTGATATTTGGAAACGACTGGGTTACGCATATGTGGCGCCCGTTCGGAAAAGATTTTGATCCAATTATTAGCTGCCATTCGTGAAGTGAGGCGGAGGCTCGGTGACGGTAATTCGTAAAAGTTGTGGAAGTGAAGCATAGAATTTGAGATGTGGTGGAGGCTGACGTAGAGGGTTGAGTTCTACAAGGCGTTGTGTATTCAACCGTATAGCACCTGCACCAAAACAAATTCGTCTTCTAGCAATATAGCGATTCAAAGCATCGCACCTCATCTGTGCAAGAGCGCTCTCAACAGCATGGCGCGCCATGAACGAAGAGACACGTTCAGATGCTATAGAATTGAGACGCTATAGAAAAGGTTAGGAAAAGAATTTGCAAAAAAGAACTAGGGATAAGGGCGAGAAACTCGTCAAATTTGAAGAAGAATTAAGGCAGTCGTCTCAATAGATAGCGCCTTCATCGACTGGCTCCACACTTAGACCCTTCTGAGGTTTCAGCAATCCCAAAAGGCTACTAACAGAGTTCTGTAAAGTTTGATGTTTTTATCATGCGGTCGATCCTTTTCTTGAAATTTAAGCTTTTTACAATAACTTGAAATCTACATGGGATGGATCATACTGGGGCACTTCAAATAAAATTATTTTCTCTTTTTCAACTCTTTCTTCCACCCAACACAAATATACTTGTATAGTGAAGGAGGCTTGCCTCCCAAACATAGCTTGCCTCCTAAACATATCAGAATTGGAACTGATTTGATTGAGCAGAAAAAAAGTTACAGCCGAAAAACCATTCGGCCGAAGATTTTTGAGCGCTACTGTATTAGGTTGTCCCATGAGTGGTGGCGTTTTTTTTTATTATGAAGAAATTTTCCATTAGTATCCCGGTCATGAAGTATAAGCCGTATAGCGCTTGGGAGGAAATTGTCCACTCTACGGAACCTACCTAAACTCGAATCGGGCAACGAACCACAGTTCGTTGCACGATTCGAGTTTTAGACTCTGGAAAGGGTGATCCATAGTCAAAGGAAATTGGCCAAACCAACTCACGCTCCATTTTCCTCTACAATAAATCGAAAATGATGTATGTTTTACTTATGGTTAGTGATATGACCCCTAAGCATTCAACTACTAAGTTTCCAAAACATTTGTTACATCATGTTATTTGAAATTCAAAAGTGTTTTCTGCTCTATTCGAAATTATATTTCGCTGTTTTTGTTATGAATTACATCTAATTTTTGCCCTTTGTCATAAGGTGACCAGTCGATGGTAACGACCTCGACACGTCGAAAAGAAATCAACTGAAAAGATAGTAAAGCCAGTTAGGAATGCATCCATTTTTTAGTCAATATTCTGAGAGCGTTTCGTTGGTTTTTTATCACTTCGGAATTAAAGGCTTTCGAGTCTAAATTCAAAAAGATAGCAGTCAACCATCGGTTCTGGTGGAGAAACCACACTCGAACGAAGATTAAAGCAACAATTCCAGATCGTATTCGAAGGGTAAAAACGGTCAAAAATGAAGTTGTAGTCGGCGAGTTGACTGCTAATTGAGAAAAAAGCAAAGAGAAACACCGGTGAAGCTTTTGATCGGGTGTTTGTTCAAAGTGAAGGAAGGCGTGTAGCGGACGAGCTGTTCGAACTAGCTTGCTTCATCGGCATCAACTGCTCGCTCGTGCCAGCAAGAAATGCGGCTACAATGGCATTTGCATCAACACGAACAGACACATAAGCACCAGCACATGCAAAGAAATACAATAATCGGATGAGTTAAGCAATCAAAGCGGATCAAAAAGAGGCAGTATTAATTTTGAGACGCGGGACAGTGTAAGCAATCGCGCAAGGACCCGCATCCAAGCACGCGATCTCCACGGCTGGCAAGAGGGATTGCGGTCGTTCGTCGCCCTCTCTACAGGCATGCTAAGGTGAGTTTTTCTTCTGTGTTTATCTAGGGCTAGTGCTTCTCCACACCAGTTAGCATCAAATGTTTCGAACCCCGCTGAAACTATTGCTTCAATACGAGTTTTTGGGTAACCCAATAGCGAGTTCAAACGAGGTCATAAATGAGTTCAATTCGCATCCCTGATTAATTTCCCTTGAAGAAGCTGGAGTGAGTCAGTTGTTGGTTTGGTCATTTCATTATCGGCATTTTCGTTCCGCAGTCCCCAGCCTTCCAATTCCATGTTCGCAACGGAAAAGGGAGCGGAACACACAAATTTGTAGTTTCCTTTTTTTTCCAGTCAATTTCCTTCTTTTAGCTCGGACATACTGCAAGAAAATAGATTTTCAGTAGAAAAACTCCTGCCTCTAGTCGTTTGGGGTGGAGTGATGTTAAGGTACTCAGGTAGGTGTCATCAAGCTCATCTTGGACCACTTCGATAGCAGCTTGCTGGAATTCAGGTTTCGAGCGGCCTCTGTAGTTCGGGTCTCATCATTACGAATACGCATCAGTCTAGCCCATTCAGTCGGCCAAGCAAGATGGCGATCCGTCGAAGTTAGTGAGATCAGAAAACTTTGACTTGCACCAATCTGAAGTGGCTTTTGAAATTTCACGGCCTTCCGAACAGGGTAAGTACGGTGTTCGGTGCTGCTTGGAAAATCTTTTCAATTCCGGTTCCAGTTGCTGTGATTGCGGTCGAAAACTCTCCTGAAGTGGGCTTCGGTGACGGTAGTGGGTACCTTCCCAAGTCAGACCCGTAAAGGAAGATTTTCCATTCCCTGACACCTTCGACGCGTCGCACACAATGGATCTGTTAACTTTGAAATTTCGAAAAGTCCCCTCGCTTGATGAAACACCTTAGCGGTGTAACTCAATAAAATGTTCAGATAAAAAGACGGCTTCACTCTCTAGGAAGCCCATTTTATTCAGGTGCTTTACAACCCAATTCGGAATGTGTGGTGCATAAAAAACAGAATAATCTGGGCGATAGTAAAGCATCCTTAACTGTCAACCAGAGGTGGTGATTAAGGGCCTATGCCATGGATTAAGGAGTCAGACATAAGCGAGTTAACCTTAGATCATGCCACGCGGTCCCAGTTTTATTTGAGAGGTACAGTACAACAGCAACAGGAGAGGAACGTACTAAAGCCGAGAAAAAGACTAAAGCAGCTGAGGAGTATATGGGGTTGCAGACGTTTTTTAACTCCTCCTTAATGGAGCAGGTCAGGGAAAAGAAAGACCATGGGGATTAGGAGGCACAGATACACCTTTGCCATGTTGACGCCCCAGTGGAAGTCTTTTGGAGTACTTTTTACTGAGGGGTCGACTGGCCTCTGCGTCTCCTCAACACCGTGCTCTTTCTGTGCTTGATTCTGAACTTTTACAGGTCATCTCTCTAAGTCCTAATTGAAGTCTATTTTTTGATATTGATCTAGCTATGGTCAAACAAGAGTTAATGTGTTGGGGAGCGCTTTAGACCTTTTGGCTATCCGTTACTTTTGTCTGACAACACGTTAAGTCCGAATTTGGGTAGGATTAGTGCCGTCCCTAATAATAATTTGGAAAAATCGAAGAATTTTCCAAGGGCTCGCGGTATCCTTTATTTCGCCTACCCT
The DNA here is from genome assembly GCA_002352805.1 of Teladorsagia circumcincta. Classification (NCBI taxonomy): domain Eukaryota; kingdom Metazoa; phylum Nematoda; class Chromadorea; order Rhabditida; family Trichostrongylidae; genus Teladorsagia; species Teladorsagia circumcincta. The sequence continues at coordinate 437,828 of KZ345014.1, forward strand.
GTACATCGTAAACAAGGAGCTCGTTGAGAAAATAGACCACTATTGTGATACAATTTGGCAAACAATTTCTCTAAAACGTGGGACATTCAGAATCATACCCTTTACTGTGTCGACAATCTTCACTAGTTTTTTAACAAGTTTGTTATATGGTCTCTTGTTAGCAGTTTTCTTGGTAGCATTAGTGCTGTAATCTGAAAAAAACGATATGAGTGCAGTGTTTCAGAAAAAGTAGAGATGAAGCTGTCGCCCTACTAAAATCGTCAGTCAATACGAAGCTGTATTTGGGTGTAGTTCACTCCGAATGGAAGTCCGCAAAAAATAAAGAAGCCTAGACAAAAAGTGGACAAGCTTCAACGCCAACATTTCTTCCAATATAATCCCTCTTCTACTATTTTTCCAGGAAGACATTCGGTAGAGCCGTTATCCAGCCAGTGCGCATCCATTGGTTTTTGGCAACCCAATTACAAAGTTGGTTCTCTGAGCCTCTGAGAATTAAGTTTGTTGACTCAACAATACGATTGTTGAGCACTCAGATAGCCATAATTCTGCAGACAGCAACACACTGATGGGCGCAGGACACTGTCATGTAGATTGCCTCCAACTCTGAAGTCTCTATCTCATGCTTTCCGTGGATTATCTAGATTTCTGAATGTCCATTTTGGCGCAATCTCAAACGTAGGTCCGCTCCATAGTCCACAACTTTAGAAAATTAGCCCCATAGTCCCCATGGCGAGCCATGAACAAAGCTTGCACACCACTCGCAATTTCGACATATTTTTGAATATGAGATAGTTCGATGTTTGAATTGTTGTGGAAATGATGCTCGACGATATCATCAATTCCAAAAGCGCTCTTTTTTTTGCTTAGACGGAACACTTGGAGTGCCTTTTACTGAGAAAGGGTCGCTTCCAACAGTTTTCATTGCGACTGGAAGTGTTGAGTTAGAGTGAAAATATGCCTTTTTGAAAATAGAATTCTATTCCACATCGCCGCCAAATATGTTCCCGTCCCGCCCCCTATATCATATCCTGGAATCAACTCCAGGTGACTGCTGGGACATACGCTATGAATTTCGTGACACACACAGACACACAGACAGACATAGCGCTTCATATATAGAGTTTCGCAACCCGCTGTGATCCCTCCAACAGCAGGCTACATTTGATTCACACGCTGCTTATCGAATCTGATAATGCATACGGAAAGTTTTCAATCAGGAACAATGCCGAATGAATTGAGCGAAGTTCAGTACATGTGATGATATGAAATGCATGGGCATCGTTTGATTGCAATTGGAAAAACTTCCTACTATCCCTACTATATATAAAGCGCTATGTCTGTCTGTGTGTGTGTGTCCGTGTGTGTGTCACTAGATTCATAGCGCACGTCCCAGCAGTCACCGGGAGTTGATTCCGGGATATGTTATAGGGGGTGGGACGGGAACATTTCGCGAGGGTCCGTAGGTGATAACAGCTGATGAGATTCGATAAGGGGCGTTAGAAGGCAAGGAACACGAAATTCATAGCGCACGTCCCAGCAGTCACCAGGAGTTGACTCCAGGATATGTTATAGGGGGCGGGACGGAAACATATTTGGCCGGGTCTGAAGGTGATAGCAGCTGATAAGGGCTGATAAGAGGTGCTGAAATACAAATCTCACAAACTTCACAGCGGGTGTCTCAGCAGCAATGAAGCATGGTCTCGGAAGGTGATGTAGAGGGTGGGACGGGAACATGTTTGGTGAGGGACAGAAAGTGATAACACTGATAGGAGCTGGGAGGAATAAGGATATGCCAAAAAATGTAGAGGTCACTCGAAACCAGATTCTATGGATAAGAACCGCGTTCTATTCCAATCATTTCAACTTCATTTTATTTGCGCTTTCGGCGCCATTCGACCGCTGCTCTAACTAGAGTTCCTAGGAATGCAGAATGGTTGTTAATGGAATGCTGTTACAATCCATATCCCAAAGCTAGGGTAGGCGTGTAAGCCGAAGTGGCGTGGCTGCTGCCGCACTTGATAGAAGCTGCGTAGATAAGCTGCTTCCAATACACATTGCTGGATATCAGCGAAGAATGCTGGCAACGACTTATCTACGCAACTTCTATCAAGTGCGACAGCAGCCACGTCACTTCCGCTTACACGCCTACCCTAGCTTCGGGATATGGACTATATGAATACTGGGACTTCTATTTCACCATCATTAATCAGTTAGTATTCGACCGCTAAATTATCCTGACCTTCGACTCATGATGGTTGTTTATCAACACATGTTCAGCACTCCCGCACTCCACCGCGCGTATCACACGTGAGCTTCATCAAAACAAGGCAGCCTAACGAAGGTTATCTAGCACATTACACGGAGCAGCTGAATATTGGGTTTTTCTTAACAGTGAGACCCAACCCTCCACCTACTTCGACTAAAACCTACCGTGTCATGCGTGCGATAGCATGCGGAGCTAAACTGGTATATAAATAGCTAATTATGTCCGTGCGTGTGTGTGTTTGGCACGAAATTCGTAGCGCGTACCAGTAGTCGTCAGGAATTTTGAGGTTCATTATTTTTAGGTTCTTCATTCGAAAGAGGACATCCAAGAGTATAGAAGTGACTTTTGTTAGACCATATTATTTTGCCTTTTTACGTGAAATTTTCTTTCAACAATGACGAACTCCTTACTCGCTAGACCTTCGACCTATTTACTGCCAGTTTTCAATCGTCTTTGTAGCCACTTTGAAGGAAAACGCTACATAATATAACCCTCTCAATAAAACGACATTCGCATAGTTCACCGCCTTTAGAACTCTAGAACTTTAAGCAGAGGGATTGGGTAACGCTACTTGATGTTTTAAGAAGTAGAGGATTAAAATGCATTCCTACTACGAACGAAAGCGTCATGTTTGAGCCAAGCTATGCACATTTGAATTTAGTGTTGAAACCGGAAGAACTTTCTTGAAAACACCTGGGAAGGAACGATGATGAAGATTAGGCGAGGTAATCCTAGCCTTATTGCTAACTCCGTATAGATCGTGACGTACTTGCAGTGTTCTGTAAGTCCAGTGCAAACTGGGGATAAACTGAATCAATTGGAGTAGCACTGACAAGAATGACGGCCACAAGCAACCTCATCTAAAACAAAAGTGGAACATCCATTCTTTCTTCTTGATATGAAACGTCAAGATATGAAACGTATAGATACGGTCATGTGATAGCGAAATTATCAAAACGGTCCCATTTTTACAGCTTCTTGCTAGTGTCGAGATTTCAGTGTAGGTCGCCTCACAGTTTGGCACTTCACAATTCAAGGAATAAGAAATACCAAGGACGCTTTCAAGAGAAAAAAACCAAATGTAGAAGAAGAAACAGTGTATATTAGTTTGTCGCAAAAGTTTTGCCAGTAAGACAAATTCCGAATTTTTGCAGAGTATGTTTTTCTCTTGAACATGCGAAAGCTTTCTTGCGCATCCTTTGGCTTGTTACTATTCTTCGATAAGAATTTGGTTTTGGAAAAAGAAACAAAGGGCAGTTTGCTGGCCAATGCATTTCTATCCTTCCCTTAGTATCCCTATTCCTCCTGTCCCTACCATATATAAAGCGCTATGTCTGTCTGTTGTTTGTCCGTGTGTGTGTCACGAATTTCATAACATGCGGTCAGGAGTTGCTTCTGGGGGTATGATATAGGGGGTGGGACAGGAGCGTGTGGAGGTCAGAAAGTGATAACGGCCGATAGGGCATGATAAAGTCGCTGGAACACAAATTTCACAAAATATATAGCGCGCGTCTCAGAAGCAATGAGGCGTTGGTGCCAGCAAATGATGTACAAGGTGAATCGGAACATATTTGGATGGACCATAAAGTGATGACGGCCGATAAAAGCTGATAGGAAGTGTTACAACGCAAACTTCACAATATTAAAGTGCGCTTCGCCGCAGCCATGGAGTGTTGCATTTAAGTAATGCAGGGGTTGGGACAGAGCCTTATTTGGTGGAGGCAAAAAAGTGATAACGGCTGGTAAGTGCTGATAGAAGAGTCGCCAATTCCACAAAAGACTTACCATTATTACAAAATTCATAGCATGCGTCCCAGAAGCAGTGAGGTTTTCGTTCCAACAAGCGATGTACAGTGGGACGGGAGCAATACTTGGTTGAGGCCAGAAAGTGACAAGGGTAGATAACAACGATCTGCGTAAGAACATTATGGTCACTCAAAACAGATTCAGGTATACAGATGGAGAGATTTAAATAACTAATTGCAATTCATTCGCGTTGTCATCGTTGGCATTGAGAACCATTCGATTGTTACACTCCCTAGAGCTCCTACGAATGTACTGTGGATGCATTAATGAGTACTGAGTACTTCTATTCAAGTTTCGTTAGCATCAAATACTGTTCGACCGCTGAATTATCCCGACAAAATGCATGGTAGTCGTTTACAGACATCACTCTAACCCCACACTCTACTGCGCTCATCAAACAGTGAGCTTCAGCTCGAAGGCAGCCTACGCGACGATCAGCCAGCGCAGTACTTAACAAAGCAATTTATCGCCAAACGCTAAGACCATACGGCTGTCGAGCTTCACCGAAGGCTTCCAT
>KZ345014.1:456223-471121 GCA_002352805.1 Teladorsagia circumcincta
TGCTTAATGACTGCGTTAAATCGAAAAGAAAAAAGTTCCCAAACTTTTGACCGCTACTGTATATAGGAAGAAGTCTGCTAAAAGAATCGGTGAAGTTGTCGGAAGGCACATGAGCAAAGTGAAAAATCATGATTTACGGCAGATGGTAGCAACGACAGACCTTCCATCCCTAGGAATCCCTCTGGTTGATCTGGAGGTGAATCTGTAGAATTTTTTTCTAGTCTGAAACGAGTAGGCATGGATGTAAGCAGAAACTCAGAAGGATTCCGACGAGGTCTGGGAGACCCAAATGGAGACAATCGTCAAGGTTTGGCATCGTTTTACAGTGGGGCGATGTGTAGAACACGGCTCTGAGCTTGACGGTAGCTGACGATTTCTTGACCTCTGCTTGATGTGGAATGCGCACACATTCTTGGGTTGTCCGGTTGATGTTTTGAACATCTTCATGATTCCTTGCTTGTGGTAGTCTGCGGTGTAGCGGCGCAGAAGTTTGGTTTGGCGATGAGTGTTCGCTATTGAGTTTCGAGTCTTCTGGGGATGAGTGGTCTATAGTCCACAAAATTTGGATGTAAAGTACTATTACATGTAAAGTGAACGTAGCACTACCGCTGAGTCTCCAGAACGGTGTCTCGAAAGCGCTGTAGTACTCTTGCATGTTTTTTTGTGATCGATGAGCGGATCTGCATCATCAATAATGCTGATGATAACGAGGCTGTCGAAGCGAGATATTGGGGTAGTCTCATTTTAAAGCGATGTGGTGTTAATGGCGTTGCTGTTGCTGATTGAAACTTCAGACTGGAAATGGTAGATCAACGGGTATAAGCCACAAGGCCTGATGGCAGTGGGATTGGCAGGTCCGTAGTGACGATATCGCAGAAGTGGTATATTTCAATAAAATATCTGGGTTGACGCGTCCATAAAGCGTGAGCGGTTCAGACGGCACGGACAAGGAATATGTACGTCTCTTGCTATAAGTCCGATAAGTAGATCGGATTAGTTGCAGCGGTATGGTCCAGCTTCTGTAAGCTGGTTTGTAAACCTGTGTCCAAGAAGAGGATAAGTTGTTCACGACTATTCGTAACAGGGTTGACGAAAAATGATTCATTGAATTCGAAGCCACGGAACCTAGGAAAGCGCGATGTGTCCGTTCAGCTGGGTCGGCATCATCCTATTTTACGCCAGAGCGGAGTGATGTTACTTCACCTTCCGGGGGTAGGCATCTTTAATGCGCTATTGCGAAATGTCCGAAGGAATGCAGTTGTCTGATCGAATAGATCGCGAGCCTGCGAGGTCCTCGCGACGATGGCGAGATGCTACGGTTGGCAGTGTTGCTTTGGAAAGGCCCCCACGGTGTGATGGGAGCATGGTCAAGTGAGGCGTCGAGGAAAATTTCGAAATACGACCCCCCTCGCCCCGCAGCGGCCGAAGTCCAAGAAAGATCCATTGACAAGCCGAGTACGAAAACGTTGCCTGACACTTCCCAAAACCCTTCCTGAAGAAACAAAAATCAAAAGTAATCTTCTGCATTACCCTCCACCTTGAAGGTTTTCAACAGAGTAGAAGAAGTCGGAGAAAGATTATTTACAGTCGATCCTATGAAGGAGTAGGAGAAAAAAAAACGAGAAAAAATTACAAACTAGAGATGCAGAAGTCGTAAACCGGCTGCGAAGTGATTCATCGCATGGTTGACGGTGGAGCAGCTTATCTACTATTACACATTGAAATATTCAAATAAGTATAACTTTCTTCAAAATGGACGAATTTTCAATCTGAAAGCAGACTTGAAGGTTTCCCGACGAGCTCTTTCTTAACAGTATAGAATTTGTGAGAATTGATGCGAAATGTTCAATTTAGGTTGATTAACGAGGAAAATTGGTGACGAGTGCGAGTTTTCACACTTTTCAAAGTTATAACTACGTTTAAACTCGTCCTATCTAAAAAGCAAATACGCCATCGTAAACTAGAAAATTTGCTCTCTGAAATGCTCACTAGAACTGCTCAGTACGTTCAGTATTTTAGAAATGGTCACGTCGAGGATTTTTGCAAAATTAACGAGGAAAATTCGTGATGAGTGCGAGTTTTTACGCTTTTCAAAGCCATAACTCCGTTTAAACTCGTCGTATCTGAAAAGTAAATACGCCATCGTAAACTAGAAAATTTGCTCTCTGAAATGCTTACTAGAACTGCTCAGTACGTTCAGTATTTTAGAAATGGTCACGTCGAGGATTTTTGCAAAATTAACGAGGAAAATTCGTGATGAGTGCGAGTTTTTACGCTTTTCAAAGCCATAACTCCGTTTAAACTCGTCGTATCTGAAAAGTAAATACGCCATCGTAAACTAGAAAATTTGCTCTATCCAACGGTGACTAGAAGTGCAAAAAATGTCCAGTATTCAAAAAATGGCTAAGTCGAGGATTTTTGCCCGAGTACGGCCGGAAGGTACTTTTTCGCTGCATTGACCTTCTTTCGACGACCACAACTCCTTTCAGGGGCAATCATTTACATGTGTGGAAGCAGATTCGAGATCCACGTGCTTTCCTCTTTCCAATATGTGTAGAAGTGTTTAGCGAATCTCAACTTTACGATTACATGTTTATGAATTTGACGCTAAAAACTGTATTTCTTGCTGAATAGCGGGTCTCTCCCTGCCATTTCACATGGCACCTTCGGAAAGCTCTTCGTCTTTTCCTAAAGCGATGATTCTTGTTCTGGCAGCCGTAGTCGAAGCGCGCGCAACTGACTGGGCCCACCTAGGGACGCGCCGTGTGCTTCGCATCCCTTCATGCTCGTGGATCATTTGAAAGATAAAATATCCGTCGAAAGTTGGGAGGATTGTTTAACCTGTCGTAATAAACACTGAGATAGCTTCAAATTACAAAGCTGACCTTCTTGAACCATGAGAATTTCATGTGTACGGGATAACGTTGTTACTGGAAGTGTTGGCTTGCACAGCTAGCAGCATCGATCACTTCTTGATGTTTGTGTTTTTGGAGCCCTCCGACAGTGACGATCCTACTGCTTCCATCCTCTCAACAGGCAAAATACGACCCCCCTGTCGACCTGTCGAGGATTCCTCAGCGCCCGCTTGACCCTGGATGGGAGGTTCATGTAGGAGTGACCTTTGGAGGGGGCCCTGTGGTAAATGGAAGTTTTCGAGCTCTCTATCCCTTGAGTCTTTTCTTCTTCCGAATGCTCAGTCCCCGAAAGTGTGCCTAAGGAAATATTATCTGCTTGTACATGCCGCTTCTCTTATTTTTACACTAACACTTTCCTCCACATTCAGTTGTCCCCAGACCAGGGTGAATATCGGTCGAATAAATCTTCGACAGGGGGGGGGGCGTATTTGTTGGCATAAGTCGTGGGGGGTCGTAGTCGTGGGTCAGTAACGAACACATCAGTGGCATCATTCATGGAGGAGATAGGAGGGAGAGGATGTAAAGCACCAGAAAACGAGACATGCGAAAAAAAAATGCTATAAAATTTTCTGTGTACATTTTGTCGCTCCATTCCTCTCCTTCATGAGAAGCACGTATTTGGAAGCAGTATAAGGAATGGCACCTCTGCACAGAGCGGTGTCACATACCCACACGCAGCAAAAAGACGTCTGCTCTATCTAACGCCCTTAACACCTTGTTGACAATGACACCGTAGTGAGAAGAAAGTTGTAGAAGCGCATCTAGAGAGGGAAAATTTCAGCGTTCTCGTCGCTGAGTCGGCGGAATTTACTTGACCCTATCTCTTCGCGTGTGATGCTCTCAAAGTAGAAACACCCCTAGCTCTATCTAACCCTAGCACATACTGTGCAAATTCTTATGAAATGGGAGAATGGTACCATTCTAACAAGAGTGCAGATTTCGATGATTTGGAGCGGGGTTATAGCAAGTCTGACCCAGGGGTAAACGGCGGTGTTATTGCCGGTGATCGTTCGCCATCCTCCAAACTTGATGTCCTCTTCATTGTTTTCCCTCTTTAGACTCTTACCCAACTTCTCTCATTGTTTTTCCTCATTATCTGGAGTTTTGTGACTTTTTGCTTTACATTTATTCTTAAGCAATTCCAAACTGTTACTGGCGAGTACTGCTCTCTTGTAAGTATTTGTTACTAGATGTAATCTTGTTCTATCCGTTCCGAGTGGAGTGCTCTTCGAAATTGTTGATCTTGTAAATAGAAATTTTTGATACAGAAGTTGTTTTGAGAAACGATTGTTAAGCATACATTCGAAAGTATGTATAAAGGGAATACTTGCGGGCTCACACAGATATTTCGGACAACAAGCTAATTTCAACAACATCACCGCAACTATTTCCATTATGTATGTTTCAGTACGTGTAATGTAAACAGTTGCGGTACTAGGGGGTCGCACCAAGATCCCGATTAGAGGGGCGGGAGTCGTACTGCTGCAACCATGTCAACACAATATTAAACAATTAACAATTATAACCAACACGATACTCACCCTGCCCCAAACTGCTCGGCTTCGTTACGTCTCTTCCATTTCCTCCTCTTTAGTAGTCATTTTGAAATTTGGAGGCAAAAAAAAGACAAGAAAATCGGCGTATAAAAGCAGATAACGAATTTCGAGCCTGCGCCGTGAAGTGAATGGTGTTGTACGTAGAGTGAAGCGCTATATTGAAATTGACGTCCAACCACTGCAGTATGCGCTGCCACTCGACCTTTGCTGCTTCTGCATCTCTTCATTCGCCACGCGACGGACCTCTTGAGGGACACTGTGAACGATGAAGTGCCCATCATATGATTTAGACGCTTTTGCAATCTACTGTTGGGTTTGCGATATTGCCAGACTGTCGTTGGCAATAGGAATTTGGCACTATTGCCACACATTACAGTAGAAACGGTGCAGGTGAGGAACCTTGTTCCAGACGTTTGCATGATCTTCAAAATAAGATAAGTGCTGGGATGTAGCGTATCATACTTGTTTGTAAATCAATCTTATCGGTGGAGAACTTGCTGTTGAACAGAGAAGTTAGCAATCTTTCATCGCAATGGATCTCGTGTGGTGGTTGGTCCTCTGCTGGTGCTTCATCTGCGTGGCCGGAGGAAAGGGCGGTGCTCCTGCTATGGGAGCTACTCCTGCACCACCTTCTATCAGTAAAACAGTCGTGAGTTATTAAATATTGAAAAATTTTGTCGAGTAAATCTCCCTGTCATCTCAAACTCCTTCTTCTAATAAACTACTCTTAGTCTTCTTCGCTTTTCCTCTTCAAGAAAACAACCTTTCCTTCTGATAAAGTATTACTTTTTCTCTTCTAAACATCCCTTCCTACGGTCAAGTGGTAGCTGAGCTGGGCGACAGCGAACCCATGCCTGTACGTAAGCGCATGCAACTGACGTTGTCTGAGAGTACTCGCGTACACAAAAATGGTGAGATGTTCCCTATTTGTCATATTTTACGCCTTCTTAATTACGGTTGATTTTCGTCACGAAATATTATAATGTATCATCAAGGGTTAACATATTTTAAGAAGAGGCTCGTCTTTCACTACAAATCTCGCCTCATAATGCACATACAGCGCACATAACATTGTTTCATACACGACGTGAATGCAAGAGCAGCATATTATCACAGTATTGCAGATTCGTTGTTGTGACTGCTCCAAGAAAACTGCATGATGCAGTGCGTTGCTCAAGTATAATGACAGCAACAGATAATCTTAAAACCTACTACCGGTGTGGCATCGCTCGACACCGCGCGCATGGAATTGACAGAAATGGGCATAGTCGGGCTCTTGCGTTAAGAAGCATGCACTGTTTCCAATGTATCCGAATGATTGACGAAAGGTTACAATGGTGCTGGTGATAAAGCAGTTATATATTTAGCAGTTACCGTCATGCACATAAACACCTATCATTCTTTGGAAACCAACATGGTCTAACGGCCGAATAAGCTTGGATAACTAACATCGTGTTGCTGCTTACTATCAGCCAAGCAGCTAGCGTAAACAGCTATTATGCCTGTTGGGATGGTTTGGCGGTTGAATGACTTGGCTTCTTATACCGGTGACATTGGAACAGAAACACCAATACCTATCGTGTATCTTGCCATCTTAAGGTACTCGAACAGATTACTGAGACGATAGTAAAGTACCCTAAACTAGCAATCAAATGTGGTGATTTTTCCCGCCGACGAGAAATAAGAACGTGGTAACAAGGACATGGCCCTACTTGAAACCGCCAGTCTCGCCACACTACCTGCAAAACTTGCGCCACTCTTGGACTTGTGCACTTGAAGATGGGTCTCACAGCCGGGTTTTGTCAGTGCACCAGGGGTCACCCGATCACAGCACTTGAAGAGATGTTTACAACAAATAAGCAACGGCTGTTGTTTTAAAATTTTGGACTTCGCGCGGTGTTGAACCAGCAACCTTGACAGATGCAGCGTGGAACATTCCCATCATAGGAGGATTCCACGATAAGAACGAAGGTCGAGGAAGAGCAAAATTGTATAGTGGAGAGAGAATCGGACCTCTTGAGGGTGCGAGCTGAAACGCAATCGGCAGCGGAAGATTTGACCTTGACGATCCAATAGCTCACTCTTGGCGCATCCAGCGATCCACGCCCATCGATGATCTAGTCACTCGCCGTAGATCTATGAGGGCCGAGTGATTAGATGCCAGAGAGAGCGCTATTTTGAAGAGGGCACAACAATAGGAGTCGCATTAATGCCGAGATCTCGGATCATTGTTCTGGGCCGTTTTCATGGTTTTTCCTTCTCTATGGTAACATTTATTTATTTATTTATTTATTTGACATACACTTCATGAGTGTGCCCAAGGAAAAAAAACAGATCTGCAATGTGAGTAACTGTATTGAGAACGAGCCTGCAAGATACAAGTTGAGTATTGCTACGCAATCTAAATGGTAGGATGGTATGGAGCGAAAGTCTGCCTTGTGCCAGTAACTGTGCATGGAGCAACAGGCTCAGCAATGACAAGCAACGACGATCCACACCAGTTGGCTATGGTGCCTTCATTCCAGAGGAAGTCATTAGAACATGCCGGAACTTCGGAACACGGGTATACCAACTTCCCACGTGGGACCGACATGATGGAAAGTCGCAACAGAGAGGCTATCTAGTGGAGCTTGAAGGCTATAAACAGCATCGGCACAAGTGGAGGCAAGACTTCAGAAAATCGTAGGATTAGTTGGCAGGCAGCAAAACCCAAGACGCATCATCAGGCCAGAAAGAGGAACATAAAAAAATAACAACGTTATACAATATAAAACAGTAGTAACTCATTCTCTTATTAAAACGATAAACTAATGAGGACAGAATCATGATTTTTATCCGCAGCAGCAACAATTGCAGTCCTAGACTGGATAGAGCGTGGAACATATGAAGGTGGAAAGCCGGTGTTATCGCATCTAAACACGTAACACTCACCATCCCTAACTTAATTTGGAATGGGTTGCCTTTTCATCGCAAATTCTGTTTCAAAGCAATTTGGCATGGGAATGTCAAAACGGTGACCATCCCCCGCATTGTCCGCAAAACTCCCGCATCACATGGGCTCAAACCTTCAATGCGACGTTCCATGAGTTGAATCGTTGCCGCTGCACTAAGGAGCTCTACTTGTCAATATTGACAGAGTTGTACTAAAAAGGGAAGAGCCTACGGAAGTTGAAAAATTTTAGTCTTCGCGCAGTTTCAATCTCGTGACCAACCCAACACCAATGTAGACTGCGGACGCTGCACTAATGACACATTAATGCAGGACGCTTCCCCTCCCATCTCCAACACCCTGCTTTGACCAACGCAGATGGCAGCTTGAATGTAGCATCTCTGAGAAGTCTCTCGGAATACCTCCTAGATATGGCCACGTTTAGAGTGGCAGTATGCCTGCCTCTCCACCGCAACGCACTATTTCCACCTTTTCCGCCGCGATCGTTGTCAATTTATAAATGACCGCCCTGCTAAACCTCTTACCGACACTTGATGTGATCGCCCCGACTTCCTAGTAAGTTCCAACTCAATTGGAGCATTCTGACGAGGAATTTTCGGAGGGGTTACAGAGGACCGGAACGCATGTTTGAAGACACTTTTGGATGTAGGCCATGAGGAGGTCACTATGAGCTAATGAGCACATGGTTACTAGCAGGTGAGAGCAGACTACTACTGTCCCTAATCGAATGAACTGGATTTTGACGACGACGTTGCGAACGAATGGAATTCTTTCGGATCGCACATCTAAATAATAACTTTAGCTAGTCTTCAGTCTTAACCTGGTCGCTCTTATCAATCTTACTGGTGATACCACTTTTTCCCACCCACCAAATATGTTCCGTCCACACTCTACCCCATATCTAGGAAAGAACATATCGCTGCTGAGGGGTACGCTAGGAATTTTGTGACACTTCCATCGAGCGACTCTTGTCAGGCCCCATCAGTTGTTATCACTTTCTGCGCCTCTCTGACATCCTCGTTTCTGACCCTGTCCAGCCTATCCGCAGACCCATCTCGGCATTCTCATTTCGGCGGAGTGAGCTGCCCCTCGTGATTCCTGAAAAGGAGCCAGAACTCGCTGCCGCAAAGGCCTTATCACTGTCCGGCACACCCTTCCCCCCAGCGTTCCACAACACTTTCAATCGCAGAGGATTTCAGTAGACTCTCTTCATTTCATCCACTTCTCATTGATCCGTGCATTTTCTCCCTCGTCCACGCTGTCGACGGCGACCAGATCGCTTCCCAAGGCAGCGGAAGTCCTTCACTATGTATTTCGATGGTCTCACTATGGTCATCGATAATCTGTACCCTCTTCAGGACTTATTACTTGGTCTTCTTGACCAAATAATGCAGCTGAAGCCTACCTTCCGTTAACACCTGCGTTTTCTGCACCTTGGCTTAGATTTCTTCTCTGCTATCGATGTCGTCAGCGTAGAGGGTGACCTTCAGTGGACCCTACATAAGCCCCTTAACCAGGACACCTTCTCTGGAGGGAAGGAAGGGGCTCAAAGCTAATCATTGGTCACCCCGCCGTGACACCTTTGTGAAGCCGTGCCTTAGCCCCTTCGCGCATATCTTCACCAGCGAGATGAGGAATCTGACACGTTCTTCTCACGAACGTCCTTCTTCCTTGCTCTGTACGGCGCTTTCCGTTGTAGATCTTCCAGGCACGGCCCAAGCTGACCCTGTGAAATCAGGATCAGCTCTTTCAGCCTCGAGTCAACCTGCTCTTCAGTCTTAACCTGGTCTCGAGTCGAGGTTCCTGGTCCCACTCGCATAACTTCATGGTATTCGCAGTCAACTTGATACCGCGGTAGTTGGAGCAGTCCATCGCGTCACCTTTCTGCTTGAAAATGGGGACGATAGCACTTGTTCTCCAGGCATCCAGCGTTCTTCCTTCCGCAATTTCCGCAATTACGTTGTTCAAAAAGGTGGTGAGCCCCTTTCTGCCGTACTCTCCAAGCGCCTTCCATGTCTCGATTGGCACACCATCTCGACCAACCCACTTGCCGAGATTCATCTTCCCTGCTTCTCGACGAATCTCTTCTTTGGTTGACAGCGAAATGGGGCCAGCCTGCCTCACTTCGTTTCTGCTTTCTTATTTCTCGTGGACGGTCCATTTCCGTGCTCTTTGCCTTAACGACGGCAGCCTTAGCGAGCCTCTTCCAGCTGTTAAAGACAGCGAGGTCTTCAGGGCTCCCTGTTTTCTGCCAGAGCTTGTATGCTTCCTTCTTTTTCTTCTCGGCTTACTGGACTCCCTCGTTTTGGGACATCGCTGCCTTCACCCTCCTGCTTCAACCTCTCATCTCGTCCAGTACCCTCCTGGCGCATTGTGTGATGATTTCGGCCGCTCCAACTGGCCCTTAAGAATCTGGGGGACAACTTCCATTATTGTGAAATCATTCTGAAAGCGTGGTGCTCAATCCTCTTAGCTTTGACATTAGTCAAATCGCGAATTCATCGTCTTTCTTTCAGAGCGGAACTAGCGATTTTTTCCCATACAAGCTACCAGGACAAATGATCCGTGCTAGATTCCCGGCTTCGTAAGTTTTTTTTTCAAACAATCAGTGCCCTAACGGGCACGGCTTCGAAAGTGCATAATTGAAGAAAGTTCATATGCTATGCTTGTCGGTAATCGCGTGAAAATAGCAACTATAGAAATTTCACAGTGCAAGTGGCAGTAGTACCACAAGTGTTTTATAGCGTCTAGAATATGCGATCAGTTAGAGAAGGCGATGTTCATAACAAGACTGATGAGGAGAATTGGAATAGAAGAGCAGCACAACCTTCCTTCTTGGTTTTAGACAACATCATAGTTAGGGCTAACATTCAAGTTCGATTAAAGCAACACGCCCAGCAGAAGTCAGCTTAAAGTTCATTCATTGGGTGGGATAGAGTAGCCCACGCGTTGCACGGATGTGCCGTTGTCGCAGCTCGAAAGTGCATGACAACGGCGCTAGGGTCTTACAAAGCTGACTTCTGGCCGCTGGTCTTAACGTTTGGACGAATTACCTGCTGAGCGACTGCGTAGTCCCAGCGCGATCGCTTGTGAACTGTACCGCGTTTGAAGGAATGCTGCCTGTATTTTGTTTGCATTAACTTGCCTAATCTGTTTCGTTGTCTCATTTATTTGTTTGTATTGGCACCTATGTCATTGTTTGTATGAGCGCATGCGCGAATGCAGTTGCATTTCTTGCTGGCTTCGTCCGTCACGCCGTCCCTTATTTCAAGAAAGCCCTTGTTTGAAGGCTTCATCGTCAGTTTTCTTTGTTTCTTTGCAACCAACTCGGCACTCACGGCTTGATTATCGACCGCTTCTACCCACCAAATCTATCTGGGGGTGTTGCTTTGAATTTATATCGCTGATAGGCATAAAGTTGGACGTCCTTTTTGAAAAGCCTCTACAACCTGATTGAGTGAAAAGCATAACTTCGAAAGTTCGAAAATGACATACCATTGACAGATATTGAGACGTTTCATCGCAATACCTGTCAATGGTACGTCACTCAATTTTTCTATCCACTTTGTTCTTCGGGGCGTGCCGAGCTTCGTCAGAATGGCTTATGATATAGGAGGCACATACAAGAAATACCGAACTGTGGTTTGCTTTCCGGAGCCGCTCCCTGAACACCAAAAAAGACAATAAATAGAAAAGACAAGTAGAAATAGGTTGCTTCGGGAACTGCCTTTCCTTTTCAATGTGGCGTGTATCGTCCATAGGGTTGACTAGCGTTATATGAAGAAGTTCGCGAAAATTGTACATTGGAAACAACGCAAACTTGGACTAAAGATGTGTATGCTCAAGCTATGGGCTGAGAGAGGTTCGGGAAGCAACGCCAGCACAACATTCATGTGACGACCCGGAGCTCTAGTGGATAGGATGGTGGACTCTAGTTAGCACTGTGACAACAAGGCCTCCTTACGTTGAACGGTTTCTCCCTCTTCTTGGCAACCAATTTAAATGGAACTCTTCAGACAGCAATATTGGACGACGTTTCGGCCTTTGAAACGACACCTCCAGATCGAGTTGGTGGGGTAGGAGTGTCGATAATAAAACTGTGAATGCCGAGTTGATTGCAAATGACAAAAGAAAAAAGAAACGCAATTAAACATGCAGTTCTCTTGGAATAAATGACGAGGGTGTCGGACGAGTGTCTGAACTAGCTTGCATTTCTTGGTGACTCGGGCCAGCAAGAAACTAACTGCAATTGCGCAT
The DNA here is from genome assembly GCA_002352805.1 of Teladorsagia circumcincta. Classification (NCBI taxonomy): domain Eukaryota; kingdom Metazoa; phylum Nematoda; class Chromadorea; order Rhabditida; family Trichostrongylidae; genus Teladorsagia; species Teladorsagia circumcincta. Next base: position 467,902 of record KZ345014.1, read on the forward strand.
GCACTAAAATAAACCAAGACAAAATAGAAAATAAAAAAATAAAAACAAAATAAAATAGATACAAACAAAGAAATGTGTTAATTAAAGCAACAGTCTCAGAAGGGTCCTAAAAATTTGATGCGAATGGTGTGGGACGATGCGCTAGCCCTAGTCAAGCACACATGAATAGGAGCTGACCAAAAAACTCACCTTTAAATGCCGCTAGAACGGAGAGAATTGCTGGCGGCGGAGGAGGTGCGTACAGTGTCTGTACGCGCCTCCCCTTCGCCGTTGTGGAGGGTGCGAGGTTGGATGCGCAGGTATTGACCGGTCGTTTCGGGAGACCGGCCTAATTTAGGTCGATCCTCTACAGCAACTTACGTGGTGCCTTGCTGCCGCTTGGCCTTGCGGAAGCAGTGTGGTTTTGCTCGGGTTTCTCGCAGTCACCTCACGACGCATTGCGCCCCAGTGGCAATTGCCGGCAAATAGCATGGCACTGGAGCTACGTGGCAGCAATCGCATTTGGGGCGCGGGCAGTGCAGTCAGCTCGTCCACCCTATCCATATCTTCCTTTCTAAGCCGAGGAGGGGGAGCCCCCGTTTTGAGACCTCGGCGGACAGTTTTTCCCCTTTTTCTTCATCATCAGTCAACTTCCTACCTATGACTTCGTTACCGACCCCAACTCCTCAAACTTTTCCTGAGACTGTTGCTTTAAACGGATTAGGCAAGTAAGAGCAATCAAAATACAGGCAGTTTCCTTCGAACGCAGCACAGTTTATTTGCAATCGCGCCAGTACCACGCAATTGAGCGAGGACACGCAGCCAATGTAATTCGTCCAAAGGCCAAGATCAGTGGCCAGAAGCCAGCTTCGTAAGACCTAGCGCCGTTGTCTCTCACTTTCTAGCCGCGACAACCACAATCTGTGCATTAGGTGTGCTGCTCCATCCTACCCAATGGATGACTCTTCTTCGTGCTGACTTCTGCTGGGGGTGTTGCTTTGAGCCCTCCCTCAGGTCTGCGAATACAAACACGCTGGCCGTACATCAACAGTCGACTTAGATGAAAAAGTTGTAATACACTGAGAAACGAAACACTCTCACAACTTGCCATCTCAGGAAAAAAGTTGGATTAGGGAGAGCCTCGGGTGTCGCTGCAGATTTGAGGTGAGATGAGGGTAGGAAAAACTACGTGAGAGGGACTCACCTCTTTAGCTGCTCACTCGGAAGCAATGGGACAGCCAGATGAGGAATGGCAAGGGTGAGGGCATGCTGCTATACCTTGCGATTTAGCATCTCATACGTAGGCCCCATTTTTTTTATCTCTTTATGTAGCGATTAGTTCCAAGCAGCTCGCAGCTCTTCCCTGTTAATGTGTGGGTATTCCTCTTCAAGTTTCCAATGCCTCCTGATTACTTCCTTTTCACCCGATCACGAATCCGTAAAAAACACAAACCCGAAACAAATTGACCCGAAACGTCGTCCCATGAAGCTGTTCGAAGAAATTTATCCCTATTGAGAAAAGAAAGTGTCGGAAAGAAATTGTCGCAGAAGCACAGGAGAGGTCTCCCTACGTTTAACGGTTTCTGCATTTTTCGCTGGCGCTTCATGCTGAGCGCCAAATGGCACTATCTTACAATGTCTCCATGTTCGTGATCAAACTCACGCCAATAAGCTTACTCTGATGACTAAAGGTGACATGCTGTGGCGCCAGATGGCGGTGGCAGTAAGGAGAATGCCATATTAGTGATAAGTCACTGATTAGCCCCTCAAACCAAAGTTCCGTGAGAAATCTGTGTTTTGACTTGACTTCATAAAATTGAGCCAGCCACAGGTATAGCCCCTCAGTTGAAAGTTGAAAAGTATCGGATACGTCCTATGAATAATAGTGAGCCGAGGTTCGTCACCGTGTAGGGCACTTCTCACAGCATGTGGCGTCCTTCAAAACCGATCTACGTATCGACAAGATGTCTAGTCACAGCAGAGCCAAGAACGGAATCCAACACCTTTGACGAGGAGACGAACCCAACGGCTTAGTCATGGTGCGCGGTTCCTCGGCCAACCAACTTGGGTGTATGTCATTGTCCATTATGGGTCTGCATTTCTCATTTCTTCATTGCTATAACGAAGAGTTTGCACCCAAATCATTGTTGAGTCTGACACACTACCCGAAGTCCAAGTGTTCGAAGTTGGGTCAAAATCTTAGTTCTCCTTGGAACTTTCTCTATAGGAACATCCTCTGCCCTTGAAGTAATGACATTAGTTTTCTTGAACGAATCATCTGGTCTCAATATGTACGCCGTCATTCGTCGCCCCTGTGGTTGCCCTTTCGCGCGTGGTGTCACGATTTTCCATGTTTTTTTTTGTAAAAGGCCTTAGCGTTCCGATGACCCTTTCATGGGCATGATTTTCAGTGATGTCGCGATGCCGTTGTGCGCTTATTTTGAAACCCGAATCCAAAATGTGAAAATTTGTCACCACGAGGAACCTAACCACGAATCTCCCTTTTTTGGGGTTGGGGGCCAAGGAACCTTCCAGGAAAGTTGAATCCTGTACCTCTGGTTTCCATTGTACTCATATACAAGAATGCAAGAATCAGTTTTGAAAATGCTTGACACGACCTCAAAGCCCTTTTCGATAAAAAAAGCAAATAACAGCTGTCACTAGTGTAGCAAGGCGAGACAGAAGTGCGCTCTGCCCTACGAGCTACAGTTGGAGCTTCTCGTACCACTTTTCATGTAGTATTGAAAGAGACACGGAAAATGTTGCACCGTAAGGATGCTACCATGCCAAGCTTTCACAAGACTGAATGAGATATTTCCGATTTTTATCGTTGCGTACGCAACGATAAGGTACGATCTAGGCAACTCCGGATGTTCCCAGAGAGGCACGTAGTGCGGCGAAGGAAGAGACGCAGACGTGGCAGAGGACGAGTCGCAGCGCAATCTGTAGCGGTTAGGCGTCAGGTTACATACAGTGTACCCTCCCCTTCAAAAGCGAGAAAGTGTCAGGTGCAAACCACGTACCATAACTGACGACGGCCGAGAAAAAGTGGCGTACGTTTTCGCGGCCGTCTTCATTTGTGGTATATGGCCAGCACCCGACACTTCCCCCTTTTTGAAGGGGAGTATACCATACTATGTCCCATGTCGCACAGCACGCGCTGCGTCTCGTCCTTTGCCGCATCTGCGTCTCTCCCTGCGCCGCGCGACGGGCCTCTTGTGGGACACGCGACAACTCTCGC
>KZ345014.1:500245-511030 GCA_002352805.1 Teladorsagia circumcincta
AATTAAACAACATATACTTCCCTTATGCATGCCTTTCTTTTTAGCAAGTTAGAGGGATGATTAGTCGGATGATCTCAAAACTGACCTGCCCCTCTTTTTTGTCTCAAAAAATTCCGAGCTCGAATCGAACGAGCATCTCACTCATACTGTTAATTGAGAAAATGTTAATGAATCATTTGACGTATATGTTGTTTAATTCCCCGGACTCTCAATTAAAATATTACCACAATGATCCGATACCCTTGTTGAAAATACGACATTAGGATATCCGGTACCTAATATATGGGATTACGGGCTACGGTCGATGACTGCTCTGTCATCAGCGCTGAAGTAACCTTTCGTTAACAACATTAGACAGATCCACTGAAAGCATGTATGTTGCTTTCTACAAGAGCTCGGCTCTGCTCAGTCGTACTGAAGCCTACTTTGGCATGCGCGAGCTAGCGATCGGAGCCAAACTGGTAAACATAACAGTAAACAGAGCAGTGTTGATCAGTTTGAAGTGCACGTGTATAACTTTTGCAATGAACACGTGCTGGTTCTCACCATTGTTCCCATTATGTGATGACATGTTCAACACATTCACGCCTGCGGCAGCCCATATGGGCTGCCAGTTACGCGCGCTTGTGGAATGATGGCAGATGTATGGCCGCCAGCAAACAATTGCCTGCCATTTGCTTACACCATACTTTTATTAGGCTTTTCGATATCAGTGAAACAATTAAGGAGTAACATATAACTCTAAACATCGCGATCCATTGTAGGAATGGTTATGCTTTAGCTTAAAAAGGTTTCCTGGGCATACTAAATTTTTGAATCGGCTCACCTATATTTTTCTTTGTGCTCTCATAAACATGTTAATGAAAAGAGTCTCAGAAGTTAGCATGAAACTTAAGTTATAAGGTACGTATTTCTGTTGAAACATCGAGGCAAAAAAAGCTTTTGATGTCCACTGCAACGAACGTTTAAAAATCTCGATTACATCCAATTTCATGCCTTTTTGAATGAAAGCCCACCACGAACCCCTTAGTCACCTCTACGAATTGACCATCACCTTAACTACTTTGTGATGCTCTTGTTTTTGTTTATTTACTACACGAAATCCACAGATGTGAGATGAGACGGCGGCGGTGCCAAAATCGCGCGCGTCCCACGAGACCAAAAAGCGGAAAACGCGCGTCATTATGAATGTGCTAAACAATTTTCGTAGGTAAACACAGTGATTGTACTCGATTATAGGACATGATCGACGAAGATTTCACAAATGCTCCAGACGATGCCCAGTGCTTAGTGGTATCTGGCTGTGAATGCTACAAATATGATTAATAATCACCGATTTTACTCAAATTCGATAATTGTGTTTTTAGCTTCATTGCTGGGTAAAAACATTTGAGACATATGTTTTCACACTACACCCTTCAGCACTACCTAAGTTTGAGCACTAATTTGTTGTGCTTGTGCTCTTTACCCGGTATTCAATGTTTTTTTCTTTCGAATAAAGCTCATAACAACAACGAAGCTTTATCAGTACGTATGACGTGATAAATCAGTACCACGAACTACTCTAAACACTCATACAATGCGACCGTAATGGCACACTTTCTTCCAGTACAATCGGTAATTAATTAGCGATAGATTGGTCACCGAAAAAGGGCGAAAACACAATGACACGAAAAGTGGAGATCATCGACGAGAATGACTGAAATACAGGGAAGTCATGAGATTCAGGGAGGAGACGCCGAGGCGCCCAGGCTGATATGGACAGAAAAATCAGCGCAATGAGCGCTGCATCTCAAGGGAAGCGCTGAAGGCGCTATTATCTCTACATGCACATGAATACGGTCTACTTTTGTTCGTCAACGGTCTGCCTTACAGGCACTGCGACAGGAGTAGCACGGCCCATTGCGGCAATCGCTATCGCCAGTTCGTCTATTAGTTCATCTGAAAATAGACACGTCAGAGGTAGCGGAACATTATCAATGGGTTGTTGAGGCTATTTGAGCCATCTTAATATTACTTCGTTCCCCCGTGCCTATGGATTTACAATGAATTGAAAGATGTGCAAGAATAAACTTATACATTGAGAACGGAGTTTACCATGAAAAGACAGTTCGTTATGAATAAGGGTAGAGGAGTCAGTGCTGCAGGGAAGAAAAAATTATGAGAAACGTCCATGAACCAGAAATGAGACCCTTATAGCCGCATTAGCCCGATGTCAGACTTTGCGAATCGAGCGATTCGCTAGCTAATCGCTAGATTCGAGCGAGTCGAACTGTGTACCGACGAGTCGAACTATGTACCAGCTACTTAATATTGGCGGGACCCAACGTTTAAAGGAAGCCCAACCAATTTCAGACTGTGTTTCCTGTCCAGTAACACTGTTTGAAGGTGGCGGGACTGACTTCGAACATTGGGTCGCGCCACTATTGAGTCTCTGGTACATAGTTCGACTCGCTGGTACAAAGTTTGATTCGCTGGTGCAACGTTCGATTCACGAGCGCAACGCTTGTATCCAGCAATTCGCTAGCGAATCGTTCGATTCGCAAAGTTTGACATCGCCCTCAATGGGACTCTCATCAGTGCAGCAATGGCGTACCACCCCGGTAGCGTCGTGGGGAGGGCCTTGTTAGGTTGCCGGGGCATATCCTTTAAGGAGAAACACACGGGTGTCGGCCCGCACCATTAGGAGATCCGCCTGTCTTTGTACCAGGTAAGTTTCCCTTTCTTCGACCTCCGACCGTATAGTGGAATGCCCTATTAGGTCGGTGTCGCTGCAATGTACGGCTTTACGTATTTGCATATTTTTGTTCAGAGTCATGAGGCATTTAAATGCTATCTCTCGGGTAGATGGAGAAGGAAGGAGCTCATCTGTTCAGTGTTTTTTGGCTAGAAACAGCCCTACACAGCAAATACCTCATTCCAGAGGGATAAGAGGAGATATGGACACGGTGTTATATAATGAGAGCCTCAGAAAAGTGAAGCCCCCTTACAAAAAGGGTAACGATAATAGTTCTGTGAATAAACTAGCGATTCGCTACCTTATATACAACTTTCGCATAGCTTGGCACTCCTGTCATTTGCACGGCACTTGGGCCTCAAACAGTTTCAGCGGAAGTTGCAAGAAATTTTTTTGTGCTAATTTGCCGTCATAGGCTCCGTTGGAGTGCGCCACGTACTCGCATTGTCTACGACTTTTGTGTCAACATGCTGAAAGCCCCTACAAGAGAGGAACGTCCAAAGTGCCGCCTCAGCTGAACACTATTTATAATTCCTTGAATAAATTTGAGGTAACATCGGTCAGAATAGCAGTACAAATGACAACAGCAGCTGGACTATGTAGCCACTGCAAACGGGATAAGCATTCAAACAAACAACGACTACCATTGCTACTGAGAGCAGAACACGCGGCGCATCTGAAAGGGCATGGACGCAATCGAAATTCGAGCACTTCGTACTTTCAGCCTAACAATGGCACCGACTCCAGCACCTACAATATATCCGAACGTATGAAAGTGCCTGAATTTGAAAGTGACGCCTGTTTAGTCGTATAACCATTTTATTCTACTACACTTCAAGGAACAGAAATTCATTTAAGGGCCAAAAGCGGGTTTTACGAAGAAAAGGCATCCATCAGAACTCAAGGTGAAGGCGGTCAGTGGTGCTGAGATGAAGAAAAAACAATGAGAGACGGCTCAGAACCCGAACTGGAACCCCTTACTTGGCCGTTTCTTTGAGCACCATTTAGTCGCTAATCGACGTTGCTCTCTTCAATGCTAACGCTCTTTCTATTAAGCGGTTAGACGGTCAAACAGCGGGGCGTTTCACGCCGAGGGGGAAGCCACGCTAAATTGCTGGGCACACCATTCGCTGCGAGTTGCGTGTCAGTTCGTACCCTCAGGGGTCTGCCTGTCTTCCCACTAGATAGTTTCACCTTCTCGACCTTCGGCATTATCGTTTAATCCTCCTTTTGTAAAAACTGAAAAATCCATGGCTACCGGATGAAATTTTTCTGGGAAACTGACCTCGAGCCGGATAAGAAGCGTCGGAAAAGCGCTTCACCAGACCGAACTCCGAGCCCGTAATGCGATCAAATGCTCGTTTCTTTCGAAAGCCGAAGTCCGCGATTGATAGTCGATCGAAAGCTCGCTTCTTACGTAAGCCTTCGAGTCCGAATTCAGCACGCGCTATTCTGTCGAATGCACGCTTTCGTCGGAAGCCGAAATCGGCCATGTCAAGTCTGAAAGCTGCTCACAATAATAGGATCAGTGATGAAGAATGATGAAGAAGCGAAAAACTGGACTCGCACCGGTCAAATGCTCGTTTCGCGACTGCTCGTTTGATGAGTCCGAAGTCGTTGCTTTCGATGCGATCAAACGCCCTCTTTGTGAGCCCAGGGATGGGAGATTCCACGACGTCGCTGCAAAATTCTCTTTTCATGCTAGTTCATCACCTGCTTCGAGAATACTGTAATAGAAAAAAAACTCACGATAGCTCATCATCAGAGCTGAGAACGTACGGATAAGCCGAACATACTGCTAATAAAGCAATCTAAACACAAAAATTTTGAACTGATTGAACCACAAAGGCACGCAGATAGACTACGATCTTCTAGGAAAACTACTCACCTGGATTAAATGAAGTCGTAACAAGGGGGAGGGGTACTGAGCCATTGCTGACTTTATTACCTGCAAGCAATTGTAACACTTGAACAAATTTTATGTAAGTAGTTGTGGCGCAAATCGTGGCCCGAAGCAATCTTGAAAATGAAATCAGAGTGAGAAGGAGGAAGAAGCATTTACAGGGGTGGCCAAGAAAAAAAAAGAGACACTCTACCTCTTGCCCGGGGCGGCACTAATGAAACTTCGCTAAATTCAAACCGAATGCTCCCAACTGGAGATTGAAGCGCAGAACCCGTACTGTCAGCAAACGTCATCATAGCCTTCCAAACCGAAGACATCAGGAGAATTTACCTTGAGAACCTTGAGCATGGTTCGAGCTCAACGTGGTCCTCGACGGATCATGGTTCATTATGAGGCTATCAAGAGCCCTGGCCGGAAAGGAGTCTTGCATTGTTGGGGGGACAGTTTCCAGGAAAATGTCCATCAGCTAACCGATTGAAGAGATTTTGTCACTGCTTCGGAATGGAGCGATTACTGAAGTCCTCCCTGAGCTCGACGGCGACGACAGATGGCGTCATATTTCAAAGACGGTGAAAGCAGTGGAAGAGAACCTGCGTCTGCTTATGAAGGGACATCTAAGGAATATTATGCCGTAAAACTCCCATAAACAGGGGCACCCTGGGGGACGAAAAGTCTGGTGATGTGTGGCATGGGCGGAGTGTCTCTTTTTTTGGCCACCCCTGTAAATCAATAGCAATGGCAGTAAGGAGGTAGGTCAGAGTTATGGTTCTCTTGAAAATGAGTTCAGGACTGGAGGAGAATGAGTTTGTGCCTCATTCTGTCAATGACCCAACCACTACCGTTGCGCTTTTTGCTTCATAATTCCGTTCAGAGAATCGTTTAGCAGACTTGGAAGGCAGATTTGAGGTCAGCGTTCGAAGGTACATCAAGGCGTATGCATCGCTTCTAAAATGGCCATGGCGACCTGAGGGACTTTCCTTGTCAGCAAAGGAAGCACTTGCAAAAAGTGACAGGCTATATCATTTTAATCCTTCTTCAACGCTCTTAGTTGGTTCCGTTAAGACGAAATCCTGATAAGGACACCGCATTTACAGGCCCGTGTTGTTATTCTATGGCTTCGTAGGTATCCAACCAGCAGCCAAGTTTTAAGCTAGTCTTTCCAAAAGTTTACTTAGGAACAGGATCGAGTGTGTAACCCTTTTCACTTTGAAGCGATTAGACTGGCCGGAAAAGACATGGATTCTGATGAATCCTCCTTTTGCCCTCTGAACCTGATATCGAATTGAAAATCCGACAGCCTTTCAGTAATCTTCAAGTTCTCTATTCATAGAACCTCGGCATCGCTGTTATATTCGATGAAACCTGTGTTTGAACAGAAAAAAAAAATCAAACACCAAAACTAGCAACGACATTAGTGTGGAAGAATAAGCACTCTCTATTGATCCTAATGTGTTTCTTGCATCGTAGAGGTTATAGTTGTAAACCTTATATAACGGCCACACGTTTTCAACAGATCGCCTTCATCAGAGGCCTGAACATAGCCAGCTCACCGCCATAAAACTGATCTGACCGACGCTGTCTCGCTCATTCGGTGATGATTGAGGAAGACGATCTGTTGGAAATGTTATATAAAGTGTCCACCCAAAACCGGCGAAATCCAGTTTGGGGGGAGGAGCACTCCATAATTTTCCACAATACTTGAGATAAGAGTGAGAGCGCTACATAACAGCTCACTTAAAGCAACTGTCTCAGCAGGATCGGAGAGGGCGTGGCGTACAGGAGCGCACCTCGCCTTGCAGGCTGTGGAGATTCGTTCACGATCACGATTTGCGTGGGTGAGTCGACTTCAAATTGTTCCTGTGATCCCAAAACGATCGCAAAAGTCGATTTACGATGCAAATCGTGATCGTGAACAAATCTCCACTGCTGGCAAGAAGAGGTGCGCTCCTGTACGCCACGCCCATTTCGATCCTGCTGAGACTGTAGCTTTAAAGTATACTTCTGATAAGTACCAGTGCAGCGTGGAACAGATTCTGAGGTGCTTCCACTATTTGGCCTACAACTGTCTATGAAGACAGACCTGAACCAGTGGCTGGAGATTTTTGCCTCAGCTTAGTAGAGAAGGACCTCAAACGGGCATGACCTGGTGCAGAAAATGGATAGGATGTGGGTAGGATGAGCGAAATGTGGGACATCCACCGGTCCTTATCAAAATGCTCTTCAAATAAGTCATCACATATTATCTTATCTCTGGTGATAGAGAGTTCAAAGCAGTGCTCAGGACTGGGGATAGGATAGCAAGAAGAGCCCTCCCCCTACCTCCCCGATATGGCTTTGCACCCTGAAACCTCTACGCACAACAAACACATTCAATAAATTTCAAGGTTCTACGAAGGGGTTCATTGCCCTAGTTCTTATTTGGAGACGAACTGTGCAGTGAGCGATCCGATAACTATTCCTGAGCAATATCACTCGATTATCCTTCCGAATATACTCTTTCACGTATGCAGTCAAATCATAAATAAGTACGGGAGAGAATTTTAAAGAACAAGAAAAGAACATAAGATTGGCAGTCTGACGTTATCTCTTAGGCCATCTCTCAGATGTCTATGACGATCAAACAACACCAGATTTACGACCACTTCCTTCTAGGGCTGCTTGAAGCCCTTGAAGAGCTAACTAATTAAAAAGCATAACTACTCAAGAGCAGTGCAAAATCAGTTTATCAGCTATCAGTTATTCATATGCATTAGCTTACTGAATACCAATATGCTCTCACGATTGGAGCCAGCTTTCGTAATAAGAACCGTCAAGTTCAATGCACCAAGTTCATCGAGAGAAAAGTTTTTTATAGCGCGGCGCCTACAAGCACGAGAATTTTCCTATCAACTTTACCACGGATTCCATAAAACACCAAGCTTCAAATTTGTTGGATGTTCGAAATGTTTCCCACATAGAATGGAACTCCCCCGAGCGCTTTCGTGATTCGTATATTGCTAGCGAGGGTGAGCACAATGTGTTCTACGCGTGACGTTCTCATCAGTTATTTCATTGCGATCTCCGTCTCGTCACTCAAAGCTGTGAGTTAATTTCCAATTGAACTTTGTCCTTTCGGGTGAGCCCACCGTCAAAACCTCGCGTGCTGCTCCAACGTGATCAATTTCGGTTTGTTTGCGCTTTACTCAACAAACTAAGCCTACCCTCTTATGGTTAGACCGAATAGCTCTAGAGAAATGCCTCTACTAAATGTCATTATTCGTTTGGAGGAAAGCCAATTGTACCGCTCGATAAGAAAACTCTAGTTCACTGGAAACATGCTTTACCTCGAGCTGCATCCCTCAAATTCGTGAGGCAGCAGCATCCCTAGTCATTAAGCCACCTCAGTGATCACATTCACTCTGCTGCAGGGTAAATATAACACTGGATAGAATGGTAGCAGGGTTGATTACCTTTCTTAGAAAATAACTCATCATTTCGCCATCAAAGAAGAAAGTAGTGGGGCAGAGTGAACACTAGCAACGCAAGGAAACTGGGTTGTGAACAAAACTTTCGCCTCAGACGGGACTCGAACCCGCGCCTCTTCCTTACCGGGCAAGTACGCACAAGTTACGCTCCGGGGCAACACGTTACACGTGTGAAGTTATGGTAGGTAGCTGCAAGCCATGGTAAGTATACCACGAAAAGCTGAGTTGGGATAAAATGGTGCCCCGGTAACGTAACTTGTAGCGCACTTGCCCGGTAAGTAAGAGGTGCGAGTTCGAGTCGCGTCTAGGGGTAAAGTTTTGTTCCAACCCAGCATTCCTGTGAAACATTCGCACGGCGAACTAAAGCCAAAACAGTAGTTAATAAACAAAAACTAGCAACACTTTTTCTTCTCGGTTCCTACAAAACGAAAAGATTATTGGATCATTTAGAAATTTCGGAGAAAATGCTGGGGAAGTGGGATAGACATTCTTGTGCTCTGAGCCTCAACCACCAACAATGAAGCTAACATAATGGACCGATGCAGCGTGGAAATATTTCTGGGATGCTTTCACATTTCGGTTTCGATGATGCGATCCTAAGCCGCTGGGTCACTATCCTTCCTAGGCCTGAGGGAAAGGGAAAGCTCCAGAATGGGTGGAACGTTCACCACATATTAAAAATCAAATAGGATGTGGATAGGTGTACATCTCAAGCACCTCAGAAATGCTGCTCCATTGAATGGAAATGGCTCGACTAAATATCGTTAAGGTGCACGTCCTTAGCGTTATCGGCAGAGCACAGTGAACTGCCCCCTCATCAACTCCATCTTCATGGATGAAGCATTGAAAATTCAAGATGACTCGGAAATGACCATTCCTTCACTACTTCGAAGGCAAGCCGAGGATTAGCCGCCCTAGTGGGGAAGTTACCGCGAGGAAAATTGTGAGTTTCATACCCTTTGAGAGTGTGCCACACCCGTCACACAAAATGCGCGGTCAAGACGCTAACCGTTAAAGCGAGAGATTACGATGAGACTAATTGGATTTACAGTAAAAGTAGGGATGCTGACTTAAGCATTTGAAGCGGAAAAAGCGAAAAAATCCGCCTATTACGCGCAAGATAAGACCTGATTCCCTGCCCATTGACCATCGACATAGGACGATCTAGCAACCTAGTGAAGAGTCGTTTTCACGTGATAACCTGATAGCCATCATCAGGCCAACAAACACCATGCTCTGTGATAACGCTTTCCACACAAAAGCTGTGTGATACGGCCGCTCTAGGTGAGATACCCTTCCAAAATGATAATCGAGCGATGTTGCTGCTGGCAACCACTGATAGGCGGATCTCAGGCGGAGGCGGAGCTCAGGGAGGATTGGCAAGCCCAGCGTTCTGCAACTAGCGCACCTTGGGCCACGAAAGGACCACATATGCATCCTCTGGCCCCTGACCACTGCTTCCACTAATGCATTTACTTCCATGCCGCATCCACCCTTTATCGTAATCTCTCGCTTTAAGGCGCTGTAACCGTTGACTCCCATTGCAGCTCTCCCAACCAACCGCGAGTGAGTGAAACTCTATTAGCTCTCTCGTGTGTTTTCCCTTTGCTGGTCAGAATGTCTCTTAATTGTACCTCGTCCAACCCTATGGAAGTTTAGGCCCTTCATTTAAGCCTTTACGATGGTTTCGTTTGCTTTTTTTCCACGTTCGTTCATTCCACAGCTCAATCAACCATTACTGCGCGCAGTTTCAGTACGGGGTTTGCCTTCGAGGAAGCCCTTCGTCTGGAGATCAAAAACTTTGGCCACTGTGAATTTAGCTCATTTATGACTCCTTTCGTCATATAAATTGAAATGAAAGAATGAATCGTTCGGTACCGATCGGTCATATGTTGGGATGAGCCATGCACTCGACCTCCGTTCAATATCGTAGTAACACTTAGTTCGTACAACGGTTTGCGATCAGTCAATGAAGGAAGTCAGTGTGTTCACTTGCCTAACTAATGTAATATTAGCTAACTACCTTGGTTCCACAATGTCACTCCTCGAATGGGTTTCCACTCACCAAGTAAGGGGCTGGAGGAAGTAATGCAGTGGCAAGTGACGTCGCTTACCATAACACACCGCCATAGCAATCCTACATCGGACGCCGTCCAAGCCAACCGAACCTCCCTTCCTTCGGGGTCACCTGATTGGTAGCAGAGTTGTCTGTGAGGATAGGTTCTGATAGTCACATCGGTTGTCCACGCAAGTCATGGTAAAGCTCAAATCGCACTCAGACAGCCACCACGAGCGGAAGTAGAATGCACGAACCATCTCAAAAAGGACTCATCAACGCCGAACGCTCCATCCTTTATACAGTTTCGAAAGATAATGCGAAAATGTAAGTGCCCGGTTTAATTAAATTATCGTTCATCATTTACTGTTGGAAATCTGTACTCTCCCACGAAAAAGCTATCTTATGGGCACAGAAACAAATTGAGGCCGAGAAGATTCTTTTTTTTTGCGCATGGTGCACATCACCAAACCTCCTTCGCCTCACAGGACCGCCGCTGATAAAATTACACGACAAAATACTCCTTATATGTTTCACAAGAATGCTGGGTTGGGATGCAATGGTGCCCTGGTAGCGTAACTGGTAGCGCACTTGCCCGGAAAGCGAGAGGTGCGGGTTCTAGTCC